>CM043017.1:89199661-89490747 GCA_023690525.1 Holotrichia oblita | reverse complement strand
AAATAAAACCAGACGGTTTAAAGGAATTGCGTATATTGAGTTTAGAGACCCAGAAAGTGTTGCTTTGGTAAGTATTTTTTAAATGTTTCGGTTTATACGAGTTATAGGTAACATTACAAGTTAAAAACTTCGAAAATTACACTAAGTCTTTCTCGTTAAAAATACATGTATGCGTTGAATACTAGAAGATATTTTTAAGAAAATGAAATTATGCTTATGCTTGAAATTGTTGCAGTTTGATGGCAACGCTTAAATTAATCAAGAAAATTATTTCGTTCAACTCATAGGTCGACTAGTAGAGTCGGTTTGATAGTCATAAAATTCTCAGACGAAAAAAATCTTTAAGGGCCTACCCTGTCAATATTTATTTGTGGGCTTTGTTTTGACTGTTTACTATCGATTATAAAGAAATAGTCTAATATTCTGCTCTTAAATTAGATTTTAATGTCAATATTAAAATATTAGATTTAATATTTAATCGTCTTTCAGGCTTTAGGATTATCTGGACAAAAATTACTAGGAATACCTATTATAGTGCAACACACACAAGCAGAAAAAAATAGAATGGGAAATTCTATGCCAAACTTAATGCCTAAAGGAATGACTGGTCCAATGAGACTGTATGTTGGATCGTTGCATTTTAACATAACTGAAGATATGTTAAGAGGAATATTTGAACCCTACGGTAATATTTGACAATATTCAACTCATTATGGATCCTGAAACGGGAATATCGAAAGGTTATGGATTTATTACGGTAAATAATTTTTCTTACTATGAATATTTGTATTGATTTTGAAGTTTTTAGTTTCATAATTGCGATGATGCTAAAAAAGCATTGGAACAACTTAATGGATTCGAATTAGCAGGAAGACCTATGAAAGTTGGTAATGTAACTGAAAGACTCGATCTACAACAACAGGGCCCATCCATACTAGACTCAGACGAACTAGATAGATCAGGAATTGATCTAGGTGCAACTGGGCGACTGCAACTGATGTTTAAATTAGCTGAAGGTGCCGGTATGCAAGTACCTCAAGCAGCTGCCAACGCACTAAGTATGGCGACAGGCCAACCTGTTGTAACCCAAGTTCAAACGAATAGCACCCCGTAGCTAATACTAAAAGTTTCATGCTTAGTAATATGTTTGATCCGTCTTCGTAAGTATTGCATTATATTATTATATCATAATATAAATACATGATAATTTGTGAAAGTGGCCTATTAAAGGTAAATACAAAAGAAACGGTAACGTACAAGAAAATTGTGGCTAAATAAATATCACCTGATTGGCGGAAGTTGACAAATCCAATTACAAATTCTAACATTATCTTATATTTCATACAACTACTCTTTAATTGCCATTCTTTCTAGGTTATCATCAATTAGGGAAAAACAGCGGATATCGATATAATTTGCAAGAAATATAATCAGCAGCAGTACTCAAAAGCTTAACGTAATAAATTGCTTATTGTAGGTTTGGCTGTTACATATTATTAGATTTATATAAACGTGTTTAAATAATACCTAACCAAATAATAAATAATAACAATTAACACACCATAACACTATATGTCTTGCACATTAAAATTGCTAACACTAACTATTTCTTTCAAACTTTACTCATTTATTATCCCTAGAATACACCAGAATACACGAGAACGATCTGAAATTAGGAAGTTCTTATGCATTGAACTGTATACTGACTAAAATGTAACGCACCCAAGACTAAAAACTTTATCAGGCGTTGAAGCTAAACAAAGATAAATGTGACGTATTTCTGTCAGCGTCTGACTTATAGTGTATTAGGCAGTATTTGGAAGTTTATGTCAATGTACAACATTATTTGATTGTCAATCCGAACGGAATATTTGTATTACAATTTCTCGCTTTAGCTGCCGTACACCGCAATATGTTGAAAGAGATAGAAATACGTCAGTGTTCACAGTTATTTATCTTTTTGCCCGGCTTCCTTTTTTAGTATTTAGTTACCGTTCCAGTTATATCGTAGGTATATAGAGTTCACTGGTTCTATGTTGTCAGAATTTTACATGTAGAAGTACATGTAAAAATTTTATACAAAATTCGCACAATACACACTAAAAGTGAGGTTATTCAATAAATACACGTAGAAATACATGTAATTTATGATCGTGTATTACCTGCTTAAATTTAAGCTTTCAAATTAGCTTCAAAAGTAAAATATACGTCCTCACGAGTGCAAGGGTGCTTTGACTTATTCATTTTAGATACACTTACTTATTTTGACATCTGTCATTTCTGTTGCATTCGCGCCAGTTCCTCTAATTGACTTATGGAAAATAGGCCTGATTCAAATCAAGAAATCAGGAATTTATTATATGTACGTGAAAAATGTAGTAAAGTAGTAGAACATGAAATAAACAACATTTACAATCAATGGTCAGCAAGAAATAAAAGATTTCTACGGATATCCTAAGATATGAAGAAGTTTAATGTCTTTGTTCTGCAAACTAATTGTTGCAGAGCAAAGACATTAAACTGTATGCACAGCTACTAAAATTAACATGTTAACTGCTGTTTGGGATTTTAAACGGATTGATTTTGAAAATTCTGTACACCGCAGATAATTACAAATATTTTCTACCTGCTGTACGATCAGCCGGCTGAGATGATATTTTTCTTCTCATATCTTATTTGACAAATGAACTAACTCGTTCAGTATCGGTTCGGCAATTGGAATATATAAATTAAATGCAATATTCATCAGGTAAAAGCCACGTTATTGAAATATTAAAGTTATGTATTTATAAAAGCAAAAGAAATAGCATTAATTAAAATACCTCGTTAGTTATTCAAATATGTTTAGCAAAACACTGCACATCTCTTTCTAAATTTTGCGATTTCTTTTATACTTTTCTTATTTCCTTATCACATGCGGTTTCGTTACTTTGTGTTTCCTATATTGAAATCTTTGGTTATAAAATATAGAATAATGTATTCAATTAAAAACGAATTTTTGTAATTGGCGAAAAATATATAAATATTTATAAAAATGTATAAATTCAAATTATTTTATCCAGTCTCAACATTTTCGCTAAAAAAATTTTAGCGAAATTCGCGTACATGAGAACTTAGCTTTGTATACAATAAAACGTCTGTAAACTAGACAATAAATGAAACGCTAGTTTGGTTACATATTCGTATCTATTCTCTCTCGCCCTCGAGCGATTGCATCCTAGGGTATGTATTTTTGCATTGAACTGAGTATGTACAGTTGTAATCACGAAAGATGATCCCTGCGTCATCAATTAGATTTGTATGAACCAAATCAGTACTTCGGCGTCAGGTTAAATACTGTAAATATCAAAATGAATATGGCAGCTATGACATTTTCATTTTTGGGTTAAAAATGCGTAAGGTAGACCGTAAAAATTTTAAACAAGTTGTTGCAATTGTACCTACCGTAATGTTCTAGTATGTATTGCCATTATAGTAAAAAAATACTTCAAAAATTGTTAAACGAATACGTATTTGTAAGGACGAAATCAATGACAGTTCCTTCAAATGTCTACGGAGATAGATTGTCAAATGTATGTCAAATTTTTTAAGTGAAGAAGCGGAAACATATAGCTTAAGCGCAGACAACGAACTAATCTCGTCTTTGTCTTATTTAAGTGAATTGCACGAGCCGTACGTCTGTGTAGGCAAAGTTTCGAAATACAAACTGTCATCCAGGCTGTCCTTGTCATACAAATAGATATTTGGATAAGAAAAAATGTTTAAATGATCCGTGTTATGTCACCTTGACATTTTCTTGATATAGTATTTTTACAGTAAGTTGCGGTGCACGTCATCAACAGAATTTTCGAAATGACAAACATACCAAATGCTAAGTACCTAACTAACTCCATCTCTAGTAAATGTAAACTTGATACTATAATGCACTTTAACAGTTTTCAGTACTGAAAGTAACCAAGGCAGTGTTTTTTTTTTAATGTGTGGTGGGTGCTTAGTTGCAGTGACTCCGTAAGCTGTATTACTTGTCTGGCTATCATTGCAACTCTTGCGGTGTAGTTTAGTGTGTGTAAGTTGTGTTTAAATGGCTTTGTGACAGCATCATATCGCCTTTTATGATGCCGCGCTGTTAATCACTTTGCTCCCAACAGCGAATGGCAAGTCGCAAGCTGGCAGATATTATTTTAAATTTTGCAGCTTTAATTCTGCTTTTTACAAAACAATTATTATTTTCATAACAAGACACTTATTCATATTGTATATGAATAAATGTCTTTTTAGTTTAGTTTTTTAGCTGCAAAATTTAATAAAGAACACAAGTGAACATATTTGACGTATGTTACGTTGTTTTGGCGTATTTGTAATACGCCAAAAGCGAAGGTTCATGCTTGAAAATAAATAATATTACCATTGAAAATCGAAAAATAGTTGATCTTTTATGAATGTACGTTTCTTTATGTATAACATATTTTATAGTCAAGTTTATTTTAGTTTTTGCATCAATCTCAATGAAAACCTGCGATTGACTAATTCAAAACCTGTGCGTCAAATTTGACAGTTGTTTATCATCATTTATTTTATGTTACATCAGTTTGACAACACTGCGCAAAAGTCAGTGATGATGTGCACCGCAACTTACGATGAAAATACGATATTACTGTTCGCGTCAAAAAAAAACCGGACATGTCTTATGACGATTTAGTTTTTGTAATTAAGCCTGTTTATCAGTAATAATAGCCATCTGTCACCAATGTTTTTTAGTATGTATGATTCTACAAAGTAATCACAATAGGTAAAAAAATATTCCGTTTTTTTACGCGGACAGTAACTACTGAAATAGCGATTAACAAATTGTGAAAATAATACAAAAATGTACCCAACATGATGTCATTATTTAGTCTGGAAGCGTGTACTGTCGGAATCACGAAAGAAGAGTCATATCGGTACTTCAACGTAATATTAGATATCGTACTTCCGGTAGTATTTCAAAATGCAGTGGCGCGCACATAACGAAGTGTCAAACTATAAGGTTAACGTCAGTTGTAATACAAGTAATATAAATTGCAAATAACCTATTTGAAATTCGACAACTGGTAAAACGACGTTAATCAAGTCTCGAAGTGCGGCTGTATGTAGTTGGTATAGAAATCTTATTTTGATTATATTTCTATCTTTGTCCTGTACATTAGTGAATACACCAGGTTAATGAAACATCCGTACTACCAATATGTTATGGGACGAATGACATGCATACGTTTATGTTATTATCTTTTAAAAGTAACTAACTAATAATTTTAGAAATGTGTGTCATTACTAGACGCGTGATTCGTGATTCCGACAGTACTTCAAGCAATAACATCAGTCGTATGCGACGGACTGTGTCGACACAGAGAAGAGTGAATGCTTTGTGTATACGATTCCATAATACGATTAAAAGTTTAAACCAGTCTTCCCTACGCTGCTATTCTAAATAGACTAAGGCTAAGATTAACTACTGCCGCAGGATAGGCGAAGTAGTTACAGTACGAAAATGGCGTCGACCAGTAATAAAACAGTACGTAACCTACGTCAACAACTTTTACAATTCGTTTTTTTAATCTTACAGTAACCTCTAAACACGCATATTTAAAACGGAACAGTTTTTCCAATGCACTTACACTACGTCATATATAAAGCACTTGCAGTGAATAACAGAACGCAGCTTACAGTCGCATTTTTGGATCTTGTCCGTTACGTCATTCACAGCGCAATTAAGCAAAGATATACGTAAAATATTCATCGCTGATATTTAACGTACAGTCGTGGCCAGATAAATGTAGTACAACCTTAAATTTCATATATGTAAAAAATTTGGAATTTTATTATTGTAAAACGAGCTTCAGCTTAAGCTGCTTGTCATAAAAATCAAATGTTAGATCATACCGGAACACAAACTTACACCATACACATTTTTTATAAAACACTTGTACTACATTTATCTGGCCTCGACTGTGCACATTAGAGAGAAAATGTCAATATGACATATGAGTAGTTGCTTTAAGAAGACATACGCTTAGATACTATTCGTATTGGCTGTATAGAAGTGTGACGAAGTTAGATATAACAAGGTGTAAGCATTTTATCATTTCGTACTGATACTCGGCTTCATCTAGATTGATCTATTGGTCTCTAGAAGTCATACACAAAAATGGCGACCGCTGGAACTAACCGGTAAGTAACCGAAGGCATTCAGCATGGTATTTCACCCACCGATACGTACCGGTAACTTATCAGTATGCGAACTGAACACGGCCAATATAAACCTTGTCCGTGGATTTATTAGTAAGTGTTAGTTTTCCTGATTGAACATAGGTGCCGCGATAATTTACAATTATTTATCAATGATTTGATTAATACTGACATTACTCATGACCTAACGGACAAGATCCAAAATTCGACTGTAAATATAATATATAAAAACAAAAAAGGGTGTTCAAACAAGTGTCTTATAAGCGATTTTGATTGTTTTTGATCATATTCCATACAGTTTTCACTTTAATCTAAAAATAAAATCTAGCGTAAAAATAAATAGTCTTAAGTTTGTTGCAGTAGAACATTTCACTTACATATATAATACACGAAACGCTTATTTTTATCGATGAAATAAATTTGCAACACTCATAAAAGTGGAATTTTCAAAGTAGAATTTACGGCTTAGAATATATTTGTAATTTTGTACACAATTAATCTTATATGAAATGTGCAATAAATAATATATACATTGTTATAATGGCACTAAATATAAATCCCAAATATGAGGGTCTTATCAGAATTTTATTATTATCATTATTGTAAAATTTACAAGCACAATGGAAATATTATCTTCGCCAATTTTAGCAAAACATACATACGTATAGTTGTAGAATGTGATAAGTATAGTCAAAGACACAATTTGCTTTTACATGCAATGAGTCATGTATATTTCTTTACCTAATCTGATGCAATAGCTTATTTAGTTTAGTTACAAATTGCGTTTAATACTGTTTTATTAATCTGTTAACATCATCTTGAAACAATAAAATAAGTGATAGTAGAAAATAAATAATAAATAAATGAAGTTTATGGGCCAATAAAACGTACTTTTTCACAGACTTTCATATTAAATGGAGACTGCCCACCACTCGTGTTTTATACAGGTAACATACATTAATAGGCACTATTGTCTATACTGGAAGAATATGATGTTTTTATTGCAAATATAATTACTGGGGATTGAATGTTTCGAAAATTGTTGCGTTTTAGTGCATGCCCAGCAAACAAAATTCAAATTTCGCGCAATTATTTTTAGTAACTACAACATAATCGTATAAAAAGAACTATTAATCTGAAACAAATTTATAGGTCATTTCATGTTTCAGCGTTGAAGTTACTAAAAATAATTGCGCGAAATTTGAATTTTGTTTGTTGGGTGCTAATTCATATAACCTTATATTACATCAAAGAATTAAAAAATATATGTATATAGGCTCTTCCATAAAAAAAACAATTGTACAGACAAAACTGAAATTCTGTCATGTACTTTTGCTGTAGTCAAAGTCTCTGATATATGAATGTTTTACTAAGAACATGTTTTGATAAAATGAACGGCAGCCACAATCGGCCGATCACAGGAAAACGGAACGCTCTGTATATATATTATATTATTGTATATTATACATTATTTTATAATTATTGATATTTATTATTATTCTAGGGAAAACGCTACGAGTTGGGATACAGAAATACGAGACGATGTGATAGAAGAATGCAATAAACACGGAGGTGTTCTCTACATGTTTTCGTAGATAAAGGTTCTCCTCAAGGAAATGTTTATGTAAAGTGCCCATCGATAGCAACGAAAAGTTGCATCTGTTAACTCTCTTCACGGTCGTTGGTTTGCTGGACGTGTTATTACGGCGGCCTATGTTCCTTTAATGAACTATCATGCGTTATTCCCAGATGCAATGACAGCTCAACAACTTCTGTTACCTTCGACAAGAAAATAATATCACAAAATCCGAAAAAATGACAAATGTACGTTATATTAATTTCGATAAATGTTACACAATTTGTGTTTTTCCAGATATGTAGTTATATAAATTAATTTTTTTATTGTATATTGTAATATTAATTCAGTTGAATATTATTTTTTTAAATAAAATATGAGTTTTAGTTTTTATATCTATATATAAATAGAAGTAATAGAACTATATTTGTGTATAATTTATATAAAATCGTAGATCAATACCTGTATAGATAGTAAGTCTTCATAAACGTCATTTTTTTTTTTTAAGAATCTTGTTGCTATTAATATACTTGTAAGTGAGTTGTAATATATCACCTTGAAATAAATTTTTACTTGTTTTTATTTCTTTCTGTAATTCCCATTCGATTTGTTTATTTATTTTACATTAAGCTGTGATTGATACGGTCTTTGTCATGCAAATACACTTTGAAATGACAGCATGTGATCTAGAAACATTGCGCATGCCGTTACCATGAGAAGTTGGTATCTACCAAAATGCTGCTTATCTGAAATTGTTTTCACTTGCGTTTTAATCTGCTACCTATAAAGCAGAGAAGACAACTTAATAATAACTTGCAGAATCACATAAACCTACGTCTTACACCGCATACGAAAAAATTAATTAGGTTCTGTGATTTACTCTAATGCACGCTGTTGTCACGTCTAGTGCAAAGCAGAAGCGAGTAGTGATGGGGAGATAGGCCTTTATTCGCTTATCAGTAACTGCACATACACTAGTGTAGAAAAAAATAGGTATGAGGTAAAAAAATAAACAAAAAACTTCAAAAATTAATACAATTAAAAAAATTGTTCAAAATGTGCACTGTGCAAAAAATAATCCAACAAATTTATAATCTTATCACTAGGTTCTTATGTATATTTTCATCCATTTTGCAGTAGTTCTTTTATTAATGTAGGCTTGTTTCTACAAAACTGAAAACATCTTTGCATTACTATTTGTTGTGAAATCGTATTGAACGCGACTATTTCTGTGTAGGACATTTAGGTAATTATTATAAACTTAATAAAAACCCAAACAAATTAAAGAGATTGTTTGAAGAAATGAATGTTGTCCATTTTAGGTATAGGAACACCTAATACGGATTGAAAGAGAATCTTTTGTAGAAACAGAATATCTAATAAAATATATACCTTTCCATTTTAAAAAAATCTACTTTCCGCAGATTGAACTTATTTATAAGTAACTAAATTTTCAAACACCCTGTATAATGTTACAGAGAAGAACTTCAAATGTTGTGTAACTACACAATATCAGCTGTATGCAAAATTTCATTCGTCTCTTTTACTCCTACTTGAAGTAATAGCACTCTAAAATAAGATCGGTCACTTTTTTCTTTAATTGCGAATAATTCAGAAGAAATGATATTCAGGTATAGGGTATGATACATGAAATATGTATAAAATTTATCATAGAAGCTAAATTTGTAATTTATTTTATGGCATGCTATTTAAAAAATCGAAGTTGATGCCCATTTCCGATTAACCGGAAGTGATATTTATTCAAAAATATTTTCACGTGATAGTTCATATTCAACCATATCCAACTGCAAAATTTTGTTTTAATTCAGTTCCGTTTGGAAAATACTTTTATTAGGCCATTCTCACCAATCATCCTGTATATGCTGATTACAGTTCTGTCCCAACTGATGATCTTATATAAGGTATGTTCGCTCGAGTTGTACTACATACTCGGAGTAGCGAGTGCAGTAAAATTGCGTTCGTTGGTGTCAGTGTAGTTACACAACAGGGGTTCGTTGGAACTGGTGCACTTACACCAGTGTCGTTAGTGTATTACACTTTCACACCAGGCCTGGAGTAGTGTAAAGTAGTGTATAAGAAGCGGGTAACCAATAAAATGAAAATTATACCTATAGGTATTATATATAAAATGTCTAATGTAAAAGCAAGAATTCGCAAGGATATAGACGGACGGCATTTTATTATAAATGAATGTTATTTATATGACTTAATGGGTAAGTGAATACACGTAAAATGTTACTTAAGTTATTTTAAAAACAAAAGCCCGTTCGTTGGAACGTGCTCAGTGTAACTTGCACGATTATGCACTCCCACACTAGTGACGTCATTTTACACTGCACCATTTATAGCGTTTTCCACTGGGGGAACTCGTGTTGCACCGACACTGCCCTAGAGTAGAGTCATATGACGTAGTCAATGATTCTGCCCTCGCTCAGAGCTAGTGCAATACGTGTAACATAGGTATGTCGATAAAATTGGCGTTAGGGCTTTAATGCTCTGTCGGGATGAACTGCTTATCGCAAAAAAATGAAAATCTTTATAAAAGTAAATACTTAGTAATACGTATAAAGGAAAGGTAGATGAAGAGTTACGCCAGAAACTATTACGGACAATGATTATTTAATATTATTCATTTCTGAAAATGGTCTCTTAGTGGACAAGATATTTTGTATAAAATACGCAACAACGTATTTCATGGATGATGATTAGGAACAATTCGTATCATTATCTGTATCTGAGAATAACATAAAGTAGGTAGTATGTTTCAAAATTTAACAACGATTTAACAGTAATTTGCAGAATATTTTCGGCCATAACGATTACCCGATAAAATATTGACTGTATGCATTCATATACCCACTTGCCAATTGTATGCTTATCGAAAGTACAATAAACTGAATAACTTGAAATAACTTCAGATTGCACTATAAGTGGCCCCGTCAATTTTGAGAGGTCCAGTTTTTCGCACTCAAGGTCAAATGTAGTGACGGTCACATGTCGTCACGTCTACGTAAGCAGCACGAAATTTACCAGTGGAACACAATGAATTTTTGCTTGCAGCGAGTGCTAAGACCAGTGGAACAGCCAACACTGTGAGTTAGTGCACTTTTAGTGCGCTCTAAATGTCCGAGTGGAAAACGCTATTAGACAGTGCAACTCGAGCGAACAATAGATGACGATGTACTATTCCACTCAATAACATGTATTATAAAATAAGCCTACAAATAAGTGTTTTTAATTTTTCTCAATATGATTGATATGATTTACCATAAAAAATGGATTATGTGAAACAATACATACAACTAGATACAACTCATAAGCGGTAACCAGCATATTCAGATTGTCATAATAGATTTCAAGGGTTATACATGAATATGTCACGTCACATTACAGATTATCAAACGATTTCTGATATTTCTGGCACTTTCAATTTCCGACAAGCACTTTGATATTAATGCAGTTAATCAAACGAACGTCTGCTTCACACAATAGTTTAGTTATCCCATTTTTTATGAACACATCTGACTGTGCAAGAAAATGTGGGACAAGTAATACCGCCAGTGTCTATTCTAGTTGTATTGTGCAAAGAAAACTGGGACATGTTATATCGCCAGAGGCATAGACAAATGGCCAGAGGCATAGACAAATGGCCAGACGCGTTGTCATGTGCTTAGAGTATGGTAACGTTTTCTATAATTAAAAAAGTGTATCTTCTTCTATATAGTGCCTTTTTCAGAACTCTGACACTCCGAAACTGTAGTCATTGTTGCTCGTGCTTCTATCGCGGATAATTGATGTAAAGTTCACACATTAAATATTTCACCTGAACTAACAATCATTTGAGGAAAGGTCTAATATTGTATATTGACTTCATATGTTTTAAAAGTTATTAGAGATCCTATTGGATACGTAAATCTTCTTTTATCCCACACATATTCGGATACCTTTATTACTTACATCTTATGAACTTATAATGATTTGCTGTAATTCATTCTATCTTTAATGTTTTTCAATTCGCTAAAATCTGATACCTACATTTTTATATTTTTAATTAAATTACCTGATTACACTCTTCATATTATACCTTAAATATTTCTGTTTATTGCCTTAATGAAAATGCGCATATATACATACATATATCTTACTTTAAAATTCAAATATCAGTCTAATCTTCATTTCCCGAAAATGGCAGGAAGAAACACATGTAAGTCGTTATTATACAAGATTACAATATGTTCATATTTTTTTATATATATTCTCTTCTTCTTATTAGTTTTATTATGATTTTTTTCTATTATCTATTTTACGTATTTTTCTATTTTTTTGATTATCAGAATATTATTACATGTTATATGATTATAACATTTATGAATTTACTATTATTATGAAATACATAATTACATTTAACAATCTGTTTTGTTTATTTTTTTACTGTTACCTTCAACTTAATTTGTTGTATTTTTAAAGAAATGCATCATATTTATCCTATAGGACGCTAGACTATAAAATATATTTTATGTTAGTTGTATAATTTCCTTTTTGAACAGATAAAAAGCTCTTGAGTGTAAAATTAAACCTTTCTGCTAAGTCTATCAATGTGATTTTAATATATTTTTTCTTTTTATTAAATTTATATAGTTAAAAGTCTTATAACCCATTTATAACAAATTTCAAATTAATATCATATATTATCAATTGGAATATACAAATTGCAAATGCATACCTATAATGCATGCAATGACATTATACCAAATTCGTAAATTCCTATATTTTAATTTATGCAAGATATATTTATCAAGAGAAGCAGGTAAATAAAATTGCAATGTCGTATTGTATATTAATACCAGTGCGACGGATTGACATCGGGTAGCGCGGGGCCAGGCATATCGTAACTGTCCCAGTTCTTTTTTCTTTGAGTGTACATACAAATAATACATTTCTCTAGATTATTAGCATAATGTCCACTTGTTAATTATTATTTAACTAATTATTATTTAATTTTTAAGTAATGACGTAATTAAATAATAAAGAATTATAAAGAAATACAAGTCATTATTTATAAATTTTAAAGCAAACTTACTTTGCTAGGAATTAGTTTGTATTGTTCCCATATGATTGTTCCAGTTTAGCGCTATTGTTCTGTAGTGGCGGAGTGCGCATTTGCGAGATCTGCCGACAGTTATATTTGTTCTGTAGAGGCATCAACGCAATACTGTTGGACTGTTGGGTGTTGTAGTAAATCTGCAAAATAACAGATTGTTAAATAACAACCTATCCAGTTTCTTATTCAGGTAAACTAAATTAATCTTGGGTAGGTAGTTTATTAGAATACCAATAAATAGCCTATAATCAGAAAATACTAGGATTGTTCATATTATTACATGAACGTGACTTAAATTGTTGTAAGATATATACTTTCTTTGAACTGGCTCTAAACCACTCTAAACCCAGTTGAAACAAAGTATGGAATCTCGCATCCATACTGTAATGAACTTTACATATTTCCAAAATGCGATAAAGGCTCCTTAGCCGTGCAGTGTATACGAATAAGGGTAGCATATTATTCAAGATATGCATTCTAAACTATGTCTCGTCTATTATTAACTTAGAGCAAACACATCGTAAGTCTTAAAACATTTTTTTATAAAGAAAACATATGCAAGAACTGAACTTCTTTGCTACTACTAGTTTTAAGTTGAATTAATTCCCGCTTATTTTATGTAGGTACTTTGCGCAGGTACTAAAAGAACTTCGCAGTGCGTACAGCTCAACAGCTGTTACGCTTTATTTTTATAATAGATTAAACGATCGACAAGGTATTTAAAATGTATTAAATGAGAATGCGATACGCAAATGCTTAAATCATTTGATCTCAATATTAAAAGCTTAGCCTTGCATAAAATGTGCATAATTACAAATGTTTGTCTAAAAGTTTTGACAATGAGTCACCCATTTTTTGTCAACTATACTTTCTTAACCATCTTCATTGTTACTTTTTTTAGGGCAACAGTCTTTGTCATTACAACGAAAAAATGTCTTTGGGAATCTCTGCTAGACTGAAATATCCGAAAAAGCATGAACTTGTAAAATCTCAAAGCCAATCTCAAATATTGGCCAGCAAACTTGGCCAGGATGGTACAATGAGTACAGGTATACAATTAGAAACGAAATGAATTTCTCTGACTTTAATTAATTTTAGTTGAGAGTGTTATGCAGGCAGTAGATCAGGTTGCAGCTCTTCTATCCTCGGTCAATGTTGATCCAACTATATCCTACAAAGAAAGTATTATTAATTTATATCAACATTTAAAGGTAAGTCTTATCAGAACTAAATTTGTTTCAAAACGTGTCTTATGATTTGCTCTTAATCAACTTATTATCTAACTTAACTTAATTTATTTTATGATTTATTGTTTATTTTTGTGTTTTAGGTCTATGGCGCATACCTAGAAATATTATACCAAGATCAGTTGAACCGCGCATTTGTTGTCTTCAGAAATAGTTCCCAAGATGATGTACGACTCGATTATTTATCTCGACTACATTTACTCGAATTAATTGAACTTAGAGCGAAACAATGGAAAGGTTCAGATCTCATGAACCAGTATTATAGGAAAAAGGTCAATCAGTGCGTTCAGGTATTTATTATTTGTATGAATACATGATAAGCTTGTTGTTTAACAAGGTGAGTTCAAATATAATACACAATTAGGTAAAATCACATAATTCTGCCTTCATTTAAAGTGACATAAATTACTACTTCACACATGCAAATAACTATACAGGGTGGTTCACCAGGAACTGCAACAATCGATTGTGGGAAAACTATAGCTAGGAATCATCTGAAATTTTGGCACTATACTAAAGTCGATGGGGGCCATTCGTCTAAAATATTTTCAAGATGGCGGCACTTGAGGGTATACCGCAAGTAAGCGCCAAATTAATTTTAAATAGAATAACCTATATATTGTCATGTTTTTAGATTCTACGTGAAATTCTAAATATATTTCATGTATAATATCATATACCTAAGTCTAACCCTTTTGGACTTATTGACATTCTTATGCTAAATTTGACGTTTGCAGACAGATAATCAATTGCACTTTTCCATACAAGGAAAAGTATTATTTAATTTGAAGTAAATTCTCTCAAGTAGATGACCTAATTAAATACTATTTGTATAAAATTGTTACCATTATTAATACAGATAGTGTGCGAAATATACGCCTGAAAATGAAACCGGGAAAAATTACCGAAAAGTCAATTTTTTAAAATGGAAAGTGGCCATTTTTATAATTTTATCTTGTTCGGCATTAAATATAAGGGTTACTTTATATAAGCATGTTAGTTAGTTAGTATTTTTATCTTCTACAATATATACTATTTGCATTAGTTCTTTTTTAATTAGTTAGCCATGACAGTATTTACAAAATTATAAATTGTCAGTTGTAGAATAAAGAAGCCGCAGGTCATACAATACAGATCGAACGTGTATATAACCTGTGTAAGTATAATTTTAAATCTCGATATGTGTATTTACCTGCTAGCGGTAGAATATACCACTTCATTAAACCCTACTTTTATACCTGTGATGGTCAGTTTTCCTAAATATATAATATATAACGTGTACTTTCAGTTATTGTTAGTCTTCCAGACTTTTATTACAGACAATTTTTAATGCATATTATAACAACATACTTATTTGAATATTAAAATAATACTCATTTTATTGGGGCATACACGTTTATTGATGGACAAATCTCACAAGAAATCCGTCCCAACAAGGATCTCTTTTAAAGTAAAAACAAATAACTGATATACGGCGTTATTGGTGAGAACAGCCTATTAAAAGTATTATACAAACGAAACGGGATTTTGAAACCAAATTTTGTGGTGGGATATGGTTGAATATATGAAGTATTGCGTGAAAATATTTTTGTATAAAAATATTGAATTTGAATTCCTGTTAACCGGAAGTGGGCATCAACTTCGATATTTTAAATAGCATGCTATAAATTTAATTACAAATTCAGCTTCTAAGATACATTTTACACATATTTCATCTATCCTATGTCATACCTAAATATGATACTATTCCTTTTGAGTTATTCGCGCAATTAAATAAAAAAAGTGACAGATACCGATCTTACATTATAGTGATATTACGTCACGTAGGAGCAGAAGAGACAAATGAAATTTTGCATATACACAGCTCATATCGTGTTCAGAGTGTATCAGAGTTTGAAGTTCCTCTCTGCAATATTATACAGGGTGTTTAAAAACAGTTGCTTACAAAATACTTCAAAATTCGGAAAGTCGCTTTTTTTAATGCAACGGTATATATTTTCTTAGATATTCTCATTTTACAAAAGATTATTTTTAATCTATATTAGGTGTTCCTGTATCTAAAATGGAAGGTGAATAAGTTCTAACGATTTAATTAGCCTCCGTACCTAAAATACTCAGATACGTCAATTTACGGAAGTAAGGGTGCTTAGCTTATTTGTTTTACATACTTACTTACTACTTATTTTGACGTCTGTCATTTAGTAGTGTATATTAAAGTATGAGTGGACTATAGGGCCGTTAAAACACGCGCGATTTTTGAAGTACGACAGTGAAGCCGGAGTATAAAATATCTCATTGCAGTTTTTGACACATTTATTAATTATCCGTTAAAAAATAACTTTTTAGTTGTAAAAGGTTGTTTTGTCAGATCAATTAGTTGACATTTATACTTCACCTATTTTTGAATTGTTGACGTTGCCCCTAGTAACTTTAAAACACGCGCGTGTTTTAATGATCGATTTACTCACGCGTTTGCATGTTTTAAACAAGCAAAATGGTTTATCAATATAAAAAATTATTGTATTTGTTACAAAACATATTATAATCTTAGTATTTCTTGTAATTTTTATTTTACCTGTAATAACATACAGATTGTTGTAGCTTCTGTACAATACGTTTCTCTCAGTGTAAAAAATTTAGATTATCTAAGAATTTTCCCAAAAAATTAATAATACAAATATAGCAATATACAGAGTTCCCGATATTTTGCAATAATTTTGCCAACGAAGATTTTCCCAAACATTATGAACAGCCTCTTGATTATTGGCGAGCGCTCATATATTTGCCGAGTCTACAAGATCTTTCTAATAATTAATATACAATTAATATATGTATTTTTTGACCTTTATGTACTTATCTTTTAATTCCTGATTTATTTCCACTTAGAGGTCAATAAAACAATAAATAATTAAATACCAATTTATTCCATAACATATAATAATACGTTTTCGTGAAATAACTTTTTCAGTGGAAGAAATTGACATTTAATATGTGTCAAATTACTAATAATATAAATATAAATTGCCATGCCTATCAACAAAATTATCTAAAAAACAAAGAATTCATTGATATATCGAATTTTAATTATATTCACAAGTAATAATGAAGGAATAATGATTTAATACAACATTAGAAATTGAAATGATTTGAATTATTCGTATATCAATCTATTTTTTGTCAAGCTCTAACAATTCTGTTCAAGGACTAGGGAAAAACATGGCAAAAAAACCTAGTCAAGAACTTAAAATTAATAAAATTCAAAAAATGATTAATTTACGAAATGATATACATTAAGAAAGATGAAAACGCGGTAAATTTTAGAACGGATATTGATAATTTAAGCGTTATTTATAATAATTTAATTCACGCATGAATTTTATTAATTTTAAGCTCTTGGCTAGGTTTTTTTGCCATGGTTTTCCCTAGTCCTTGAACAGAATTGTTAGAGCTTGACAAAAAATAGATTGATATACGAATAATTCAAATCATTTCAATTTCTAATGTTGTATTAAATCATTATTCCTTCATTATTATTTGTGACTATAATTAAAATTCGATATATCAATGAATTCTTTGTTTTTTAGATAATTTTGTTGATATTTATATTTATATTATTAGTAATTAGTAAATAACATATTAAATGTCAATTTCTTCCACTGAAGAAGTTATTTAACGAAAACGTATTATTATATGTTATGGAATAAATTGGTATTTAATTATTTATTGTTTTATTGACCTCTAAGTGGAAATAAATCAGGAATTAAAAGATAATTAATATATATATCTATTAAAGAAAGTGTTATTTTGTCTATTGTATTATGTTTCCCTACTTTTTTTTTTTTTTTTTTTTTTTGTCGGTGGAAAATCCTTTATGGACGCCATACGGTCTCTGTTCTTTCGCATGGCAGTGTAGGAGTCCCAGCTTGGTATACCTACTAAAAACCACCCCAATCCTCCAGGCACATTCCATGGAACCGTCTATCCAAGACATCAACTTCATGGAATTACCGAGTAGTTCTCTTTTTCACCCTCTCTTTATCACTGCTTGTTCTGGATTACTCTCTCTTCTCGCTCTTTCTGTTTCATTATGTCCTTGATCATTTTATGCAGCACATCCCAATTTTCCTTAGATTCTATCATTGTAGCTATCAGATTCTGTGAGGTTATATCTTTTCTGATCTTCCTATTTGCTATCTGCCTTATTGCCACCCAACGCACGCAATAGAATATAGTGTGCTCTACGGTGTCTATTTCACTACAGTATGCGCACCGCTCCTCTGCTACTTTTCCTATTCTTTTTGCAAAGGATCTAAACACACCGTGTCCTGTTAAGATCTGTGTGAGGTAATAGTCCACAGTCCTGTGTCCGCACTGGATCCAGATTTTGATATTAGGTATTAATTGCTTAGTCCACTGACCACTAGTAACATTTCTTTGCCACCTTTCTTGCCACAAGTCTAACGTTCTTTCTCTTGCGATTTTAGCTATTTTTTCTCCCTTGTGTTCGTAGACGTAGCTCCTCTCCTCTGCCATCAGATCTATAGGTGGTAGGCCTGTTATAACCTGAAGACTTAAGGTGGGTGCGGTTCTGTAGGCAGCCGCAACTCTAATCAGTACTCTGCGCTGTACTTTTTGCAGTAGTAGGCAATTTCTTTGACTTCCAGAGCGTTATTCCACACCGGTGCACCGTATAGCAATATGGAATGGACCACTGCAGCCAACACCGCTCTCTTCGAACTCGTTGGTCCTCCGATATTTGGCATAAGTCTGGCGAGTTTGGCTATCTTATCTTCTGCCTTCTCTGCTATCTTCTCGAAGTGCTTCCTAAAGCTACCTGCGGTATCGAAGAAAATCCCTAGATACTTAATATTGTTCTTCGGCATAATTCTAATGTCATCTAGCTTAAAGCTTAGGCCTTCTCGTTTTCTTTTATTCGTAATAATCAGAGCTTCCGTTTTCTCCGACGCTAATGTCAGGTCATTTGCTTGCATCCATCTGTTTATGCGTCTAAGATTTTCATTAGTGATTCTCATTAAATCAGATTTGCTGTCAGCCGTCACAATCAATGCCAGATCATCCGCAAACGCTATGGTTTTTGCTCGTCCCTCCAGCGCAATTTCCAGAACGTCATTGTACAAGATGTTCCACAGAGTCGGTCCCAGAACAGAGCCCTGTGGCACACCGCCTTCCATTTCCAACGTATGTTTTTTGGTTACAATGATGCTTCTTTCGTTCAGGTAGTCATCTACAATATTAATCAAATATGGGGATATCTCTCTTTTCGCAGCTTTTCTAAGATTATATTCCAGCTGGCCGTATTGAAAGCATTTTGAATATCTAAAGTTACCAAAACGTTCCATTTTTTGCCATGTTTTTTGCTTATATCTTTAATTATTTCGAGAGCCTGTAGTGTCGTATGTCCTTTTCTGAAACCGTATTGATGTTTCGCCAAACCTCCCTTGCTTTTTATCTCTTCTTCTAGCCTTCGTCGGATAAGAGCTTCATATAACTTGCTCATTGTATTTAAGAGGCAGATCGGTCTGTAAGAGTTTCGTTCTGGTTTAATTCCTTTTGGTATGAGTATAACTTTTGCTATTTTCCACTCTCTTGGGAACGTTTGTGTTCTTAAAAGCCGATTTAACACGTCCAATAGCCATTCGTTATTTACCTTCTCCGTTTCCTTAATGGCTTCCGTGGGTATACCGTCTGGTCCTGGAGCTTTTCCTGATTTCATGTTATTTGCAGCGTCTGTAAGTTCTATGGCCGTGAATGGCAAAACTGTGTCGACTCTCTTTCTATAATCTTGTCGGGCCCTGCTTGAACATGGAAAGAGTTTTTTCGCTATCTCCTTTTTGTCCTTGTCTGGTATATCATACGGTACAAAATTTTTGAGGCTCTTAACTGCAATTTTATATCCATCCCCCAGACGTCACTGTTCAGGTCATTACATAGTTTATTCCAATGTTCCCTTTTGGATAGTCTAATTAATTTCCTGAGTTCTTTCTTCGTGAGCTTGTACTTTATGCTAGCTCGCAGTTTCTCAATTTCGCTGGCATTTGTTTTGGCCATTTTGGTATACCCTTTTCTTGCTTCCATGCATTGCTTTCTTTTATCGTTGATCTCGTCGCTCCACCAATATGGTATAGTCTTCTCCCCTTGGACCATTTATAATACTGTTTTTATACGCTTCCCCTATGATAGCTGTACATTCTTTGTGCGAACTCCTTTCCTGGGCATCCATGTTGCAAAGTCTAATTTTCATATTAGCGTTGAAGGCATTCCAGTCAATTATACGTTTTTGTTTTCCAGATATTTGCTTAACCACTTTATTGTGGTTAACTTCATAGCAGATGTAACGATGTTCCGTCAGGTTTTCTTCTTCCATCACTTTCCAATTTGTTATACGCGGTGAGATTTTTCGTGTGGAGAGAGTGACATCAATATAAGATTCTGTCCTTCCTCTTACAAATGTTGGTGCTCCTCCGTTGTTATGAACCACCAGATCTAGTGCAGCGATCCAATCTGCCCAGTGCTCGCCCTTCCTGTCGCTAATGGGGGATTCCCACAAGTGTGACTTGGCATTAATGTCACCAGCGATGATAACCTCTTCCTTTCGCGATCTAACATACTGTGCAATCTCGTCTACTTTTTCTTTATATTCACTGATATCTATATTGGGTGATATGTAACAGCCACAGAACGTCCATCCTTCAAAATTGATACTTATGTAACTTTCTCCCACCTTTATATCTGTTATCGGTAGTTTTTTATTCATAAAGATCACGGCCACATCCTCTCTTTCGTCCTTTATCCATTTGTTTCCTTTAATTATTGTTTTATTTGGCTCACTTACTAATACCATATCCATATCTTTTTGCTTGGCCATGGCATAGGCAAGGTCATGCGCTGCTCTTCCCCTTCCTAGATTTGTTTGCAGTATCTTAAAGCCCATTTACGTTTATACCGCTTCTCCGTGTCCTCGCTTCTACTGGCTGAAGTTTTTGCTTTCTCATGTCTTCTACCAACTTCTTAAAGTACGGGCACTTGATCTGATCCGCTCTGTGTCCATCCATATTGCATTTTACACATCGGTCCCTGTTAGTACAGTCTTTTCCTTTATGGCCCGCTTCTCCACATTTGATGCAGTCCTTACTGCGATCTATTTGTGCTTTACACTCCCGGGTCTTGTGTCCATATTCCAGGCATCTAAAACACCTCACAATATCTATTCTTTCCCTGATGCCGCATTCGGTCCACCCTATTCTTAGCTTTCTACGTTTTATTAGCGGCAGTGCTTGGTCCCTCGGTATCTCGGCTATTACGGTTTGCTCTTCGTTTCTTCCGGTCCTGATTGCTCTAATTTTTATATCGGCTTCGTTTACTTTGATATCCGCTGCTATTGCATGTCTAACTTCTTCTTCCCTGGTAGTTGGATCCATTCCCAGTACAAAAATTGTTGTCATACCTAATTTCCTGGTGACTACTTTAACATCATCTATTTTCCTTTTAATTTCATTTTGTAGTGAATTTGCCATATCCTGTCCTCCATCTACTGTCAAACGTAGGTCTCCTTTCCCCGTTTTTTGGAGTTTTTTAACTTTGACTCCTATATGGTCAATATTAACTTCTTCTTTAAGCTTTTTCACTATGTCCACGAAAGACTTGCCCTGCGCTTTGACTGTCACTATACTTTTATATACTGTTATACTGTTATACTGTTTCCCTACTATAATCAACAGTAAATTAAATTGTTTATTAAAATCTCACATTAGGTTCCACCACCTTAAACAGAGAAGAAACCGATTTGATCCGATTTATTTAATCCACTTCTAATTAAACACAGAAAATGTTTGAAAATTTCAATTAACCAATATGTAAATCTAATATTTAGGTATATATTCAATGATTTTAAAGATTAAGCACTATTATGTTATAAAATTATATTTTATAATGACAACTACACAACTAGGCACTAATGTAAGCAGGTTTATTGCCTAACTGCGTTATCATTTATCTATTCTATTTAAAACCATCATTACAAAATATTGCATTTTGTAATTAGAAATAGATTAACGATGTACCCGACTCTTCGAAACGACACTATTAAAGGGTTAATAATGGATCTGCAATATAAAGTTATTTGTTTTTCTATAAAAAAATATCTTCCTTGATAAGTGTTTGCTACAACAGCTACATCGATAATATCCAGCAATCCATTATTCAAAATCCTAAGGACCTGTGGAAGTACGTAAACAAAAAGCGCGGACAAACTAGAATTCCGGGAGTTATGAACTATGATGAAAATAAGTTAAGCACACCACAAGAAATCATTGAAGCATTTGGTAATTATTTTAATAATATGTACATTGAATCTGATGATAGTTACTGTAAAAATTCTATAGAAGTAACTGAGTCTTGCTCAGCTATATGTATTGCGCCCTTCACTGAAGACACTATTTTACAAAAATTAAAGAAAATGCAGAATAATTTTCTAAGTGGAGTGGATAAAATTCCTGCTTTCTTAGTTCACGATACTGCCCCCTTGCTGGCAGGGCCATTGTGTTTTCTTTACAATTTAATTTTGAAGCAGTGCCGATTTCCCGCAATCTGGAAAGTTTCCCGCATTTGTCCGATTTTTAAAAGAGGTGATCCATCTGATGTTAAAAACTACAGACCTATTTCCATATTATGCAATTTTGCTAAGGTTTTCGAATCACTTCTATATGAGCAAATCTATTTTTCGGTCAAGAGCTTAATTACAACGTCACAGCATGGTTTTATGCGTAATCGATCTACTAGCACCAATCTGGCGTGCATTACACAGTATATCTCAGAGTGTCTAGATAAACGTGGTCAAGTAGACGTAGTATACACTGACTTCCAAAAAGCTTTCGATCAAATTGACAATCACATTCTTATGGACAAATTACAATGTATAGGATTCTCGCCAGCGCTGATGAAGCTTTTTCATCTTACCTCTTTGGAAGGAGACAATATGTTGAGTATCGTAATATTAAATCCTCCGAATTTAGTCCAACATCTGGCGTCCCACAGGGTTCGAATCTAGGCCCTTTACTCTTTTTGATTTTTATTAACGATATATCGGCAGTTGTTTCTTGTGAGCAGCTATTATTTGCTGATGATCTGAAAATATTTTATGAAATTAATACCGTGGATGACTGTATTAAGCTGCAGAAAGACCTTTCTAACATTGAGGAATGGTGTAGAAATAACCGCTTAACCTTGAACATTGGTAAATGCAAAGTAGTAACGTTTAGTCGCAAGGAAGAGATATATATGTTTGATTACGCAATTAATAGTCAAACATTGGACCGTTGTACCGAGATTAAAGATCTGGGCGTGACTTTTGACAGCAAACTGAACTTCATTGAACACATCAACCAAACAATAGCCTCTGCTTACAGGAGTTATGGATATATATACAGAAATTGTAGGGATTTCCGCAGTGCTGATTGCCTAAAAGCATTGTACTGTGCTTTTGTCAGGTCAAAATTAGAATACGCATCTCTCGTATGGTATCCAATCTACAATGTGCATATTAAAAATCTTGAAGCAGTACAGAGACGTTTTTTAAAATATATGATGTTTATCGACGATGCAATTTACCCCACTAGAGGCATTGATACTTCAGTGATGCTTAACAGATACCATTTGGTTTCCTTGGAACTTAGACGAAACATAAGTAGTGTAAAATTTCTATACAAAATCTTGCATAACAACATTGACTGTCCTGATTTATTGCACAGAATCAATTTTATTGTACCTCGATTCAATAGTCGTCAAAGCAACTATTTTTACTGTTCTTCAAGTAGAACTAATATAATGGTAAAATCACCGATGTCACTTATTTGTAATAATTATAATTCTATATCTCACTTATGCGATATTAATTTTGATACAATTCAAACGATTTCAAATATTATTCTAAGTATATAATATACCTCTTATCAAGTGTACTCTCTTTATATGTTTAATTTTAGTTACTAAATTTCCTGTTCTTGGGGCTACCTGTTGGAAATAAAGACTATTATTATTATTATTATTATTATTATCTTTGTTGGGACGGATTTCTTGTAAGATTTATCAATAAAGGTGTATATCTCAATAAAATGAATATTATTTTAAAATTCAAATAAGTATATTGTTATAATATACATTAAAAATTGTCTCTAATAAAAGTCTGAAAAACTAACAATAACTAAAAGTATGCGTTATATATTACATATTTAGGAAAACTGACCATCACAGGTATAAAAGTAGGGTTTAATAAAGTCCTATATTTTACCGCTGGCAGGTAAATACGCATATCGAGATTTAAAATTATAATTACACAGGTTATATACATGTTCGAACTGTATCGTATCCCATGTGGCCTCTTTCTTAGCCGAAGATATCCGATGAATACAATACGCTAAGTGGAAGGTATTATTGATATGAACCCGACGGCTGGGGGAGACATTACTTTAGAAAGAGACTGTACATATATGTATATCAATATTTAAATCAATAAAGTAACTGTCATTAGCGTTATAAACATTTTCGCACTAGTGTTAAAAGTATTTTTCTTCAAATGTCAATAAAACTGCCATTTCGCGACTGAGTAGCTGGCCGCAAAATGTCACTTTTCCTCCACCGGAGGTTTACTTTTCACTTTTCCGCCGCCGGAGGAAAAAGTGTTACTATGGCAACATACAAACCAATACAAACACATAATTTCAATGTTGATAGTGTCCACTTGACAGTTTTATGACGAATTACTATAGAAACAGCTCGTACCTAATCATCGGTCTATATTGTACGTCGAAACATCCTAACAAACCCGCTTATTTTCAATAAAAATAGATATTTTTGCATAAATTTGCCGACGTTTGAAGAAAAAATAGCATATTTTATGTGGGGGAGCATATTTTATGTGGGCTGCTAAACACGAGCGCGCCATGAAAAGTATCACTTTTCCTCCGTATAAAATAATATACTATAATAACATGCTTATGTCAGTTTATGTTATAAAACTCAATTTTTAACCCGGTTAGCTTGCGTTAAAAGTGTCACTTTTACAGTCAGTTGTATAAAAAATCATTTTTACATTAAATGATGGATGTCATCACAAGAGGGGTGAGAGGAAATTATAAATATACAACCAGCATAACAGCATTTGAAATTTATTATCTTAATTTGACGTATGAGATAAGTACGTACTTATATGTTTATATACTTACCTTTTAATGCTTACTTATTCTTTGTAGTTGGAATTTATTTTAATTGCATTAAACTTGTTAAACAAACAATTAGGTAGTAATCTTTACATTTGTAATAATTCACAAAATAAAAAATATTTACATACGTAGATGCGATGCAAGAGCACAGATGTCATTATTTTCTTATTTTTTGATGTCCAGTGAACTTCGGCTTATACGCTTGTTTCTATATGATGATTGTCTATAAACTAGCTACTTGTCGAATATACCTCCAAGTACAAACTTCGGCTTTGTGGTGGATTTGCGACACACAGCAATACGGACAAATTATTTATGCTGTAATAGCAAATTGTATGTATTATTATACAAGATGCAGTCGTTTATTTTGTTTTATTGGTGGAACAGAACTAAATACAAATAAAACGAATTCGTTCGTAAACTCCGCGTTTAACTGTGATACCTCTAAAACATCTTTTAACACATTTTTGAATGATTGTCAAGTCTACAGCGGAATAATAAAACGATACGGTACAGCACATAACTAAAAGAACTGATAAAACGAATAAACGAATGCAACTAAAAATAATGGCTAAATTGAGTTCCTTACTTACTTAATATACATATAGTTGTGGTCAATAAAATAGATACACAGTATATTATCGCTTTTTTTTTACAAATAGAAGCTGAAAAACGATTTCTTTCACCACAAATCGATCATTAACGACCAGAACAGCTTAAATGTGCGATATTTCTCTAAAAAGTTAATTATGAACATAGTTACAAGCATTGAAGTACACATGGAAAAATTCACCCTCCCTTTCTGATGAAAGTTGAATTAAATTTGTGCCACTAAACGAAAGAGTATGATTTGTTTATCCAACATTCCAAATTTGGTTTGATTATCTGCAGCGGTTCCAAAGTTATGAATTTTTTACTTTACGAAATAGAGGCGAAAATCGCGTGCGACTCGCGTTACAGAGGGTTCGCACGCGATTTTCGTTATAGAAAAAAATCGGTAAAGCCACTTATAATACTGCAATATTTACGTAATTATTCTACGAATGAAGTATTTAGATATTTAGGATATGAAACACTCATTTATCATAGAAGAAGTATTAGTTTGTGCTTTAGTGCTGTCCGATCAACTTGTGATACGAGTACGTAAGATAAAGAATTGTTTATCGCGAAAGAATGGCAAAACGAAAAGAGTTGAGTGCAGAAACATATAGTGCTGTCATTACTTTACATAAAGAAAATTATTCGTTACGGCAAATTGCGAAAAAACTTAAATTAACTTACCGAGCTGTCCAAGGAACAGTGAAACGCTATAAGACAACAGGAACAACGCATTCCGGAAAGCGGTCCGGAAGACCCATAATAACGAACCCGGCTGAAGATCGACGGTTGGAAGTAATATCCAAAAGAAACCGACGCCAACACGCTCCACAGATTCGAGCTCAACTCAACGAAAGCCGCGAAACGCCAGTGTCCCTTACTACGGTAAAGAGGGAACAAAAACAAGGTTACAGGGACGCATTGCTGCTCGAAAACCGTTACTGAGACCACAAAACCGTCAGAAACGGTTGCAATGGGCTAAAGAGCATCAAAATTGGAACATCGATATGTGGAAAAAAGTGTTAGGGGCTGATGAGTCAAAATTTCAAATTTTTGGCAGTAATCGGAGTGTTTACGTTCGACGCAGACGAGGTGAAAGAATGCGTGATGATTGTGTTGTGGCTACCGTAAAGCATGGAGGAGGTTCAGTGCTAGTTTGGAGAGCATTTTCCTTCGACGGTGTTGGAAATCTGCATCGAATCAACGGAATATTAACAAAAGAGCGGTACAAGGTCATTTTAGAAGAACATGCTATTCCTTCGGGGTTGCGATTGATTGGAGAAGGGTTTCATTTTCAGCAAGATAATGACTCAAAGCACTCTGCTCGACTTTGTAGAAACTATTTGCAGCAAAAAGAAGCAGATGGAATACTTGTTAACATGATTTGGCCTCTACAATCGCCAGACCTCAATCCTATTGAGCTGCTCTGGAATGAGGTGGATAGAAGGGTGAGGAAACATTGTCCACGGTCACAACAACAGCTTTGGGAACATCAATGCCCAAAATATGTAAAGCAGTTATTAAGTGTGGCGGTGGATATTTTTCTGAGAATAAATTAAAATAATTTTATTTTTTTATTAAATATCATATGGCTTAGAATTTGTAAATATTACTTTATTTTTTAAGAATTCAACTTTGTTTTGTTAGAATTATGTAATTTTTTTAATATATGCATCGACTAATTTATTATGTTGCGTTGTATCATTTTTCTTCTACTGATCCCTTATTTATGGACGGTAGTGTATATACGTCTTTAAACCATTTTTATTTTCGATTAAATCACTAATGACAATTCAATAGAAAGATGCGATAAATTCGGCTATGAATTGCTATGATCAACAAATATAAATCCATGGAACCCCCCTTAAAAAAAGCTAGTGATTGCCTATGCCTATATAGTTACGTATCTAATTGTGTGCGATTTGTGAATCATTTACCTTATAATAATTACAATAAGTCATGCCGGGCCGCTTAAATTATACAAATGATGATTATTTAAATTTATTTATTATTCTTGATTCTAAATTTCGAAGCTGATTATTTAGATAACTTGCCGCTAGATAATTACCAAAAAATATTCTCCAAGCATGAGAGGGCACCGCCCCAAAATGGCCATTTAGTGAACAATTATCTACAAAATTTGTATGATGATCAATGGATTGCCAACAATGGAACGATTTGTTGGCCACCTCATTTTCCCGATCTCTCAGTACTAGACTATTTTATTTGGGGTACAATTAAAAGCATGGTCTATAACACTGCCTTAACCAACATAGACGATTGCAAGGCCCGTGTCAGAAGGACATTTCAGAATCTAAATCCTCAGTTAATAAAAAAGCCACTCATGAACAATAACGAATTAGGTACGAAAAATGTCTGGCTGTTCAAGGACGCCAGTTTGAGCATTTATTAAAATAATTCTTTCTATTTAGTTATTGCGTTTCATTATTTACGTTATTAATAATTGGTTTATTTCTTTGGATCTTTGCTCTCACGAATACAAAGTTTCTAAAGTTTTCTATAATACGTTTAACGGAATTGTAAGACGGTTCCCGTTTTTGCGGATATAGAGTTGCAAATGTCTCACATGTTCTTGAAATAACTTTATTACATCCCCCATAAATAATAAACAAATTTCAATAATCATTGTTTATATAACCCCTGGTATGACTTATTGTAATTATTTTAAGGTAAATGATTTTTATTCGACAACTGACAATTATTATAGCCTTTTCCTTTGCTAAAAAAGTGTAGCACGGTGCAGCACTGAACTACACTTTACACCGGATTCTCGTTCCTTTGCAAGGTGTAAACAAAACCACTGCTGCAGCAGGGTAATAGCTGGTGTAAATTACACTAGGCCTTTTCCTTTACTTTTTAGTGTAGTGCAATTTACACTACACTTTTTACAGTGCTGCAACGAAGCCGACAATACAAAGGAACGAATCTAGATGGATTTATAACATAACCTCAACAATCAACTTGTCATAACGATCACAACCTGACTTGACAAGAAACGAATAGCAGAATTCTGAATTCAGGTATTGTGTAGTTACTAATCCTTTACAAATCTGCAATATTTATTTTCTTTCTATTGTGTAGACAAAAGAATATACTAGGTACATAATTTTGATGATGATGAAAATATTTCTATAATCTGTATCTGGTAAGCTGTATCAGCTGAACCAATGTACTAGTTTTAATAACTTCATATCATGCAAATTTACATCATACTGTTTAGATATGTTTGCCTATAATGATGTTACAAGTTTATACTATTATGTACGTACAATTTACATGTTACTATTATGTAAGTACAAGCACACTTACAAATTTAGTTAAGATAAACTCTTTTGACAGTCTCTTTGCATATATTTATAAAAACAAATTGTAAATTCCCATTATTATAAATTATTGCTTAAAGTATGAAAATGTTACAATGTGGATTAATTCGAAGATATTTTTCACTAATTTACTTACAAATCGTATTTTATTACTTTTGTTACCTTATTCAAAACCATCAAAAATTGCAATAATAATGCCGGCTGTAATTTAACTTTTTTTACTTTATAGTCACTATATAACCTCTTTTTGTCTTCTATTTGCATGCATTTTATAAACATTTAAGGTTTTTTGATCAATATATACTGCACAAATTCCAATAAATAACATTGATAGTATAAAGTAAACGGCATGAATAAAAGTACAGTGCGATCATAAATGATTGAGGATAGTTTGAATTTGCCGCCATACAAATTTTCCCTAAAGTTGGTTGTACTGATGATTTACTATTATGATATTTCTCCAGTGGCGTCTCAAATGGGACTGTTAACGGTACTATTAATTGTTAAATAAAAATAGTACTTTTGAGTGTATAGAATTAACTTACGCCAACAATCAACTTAAAAGAACAAAATCTAATAATAGATGGACGAAGTAAATACAAATAAAAATAATAAACGGACTTAAATAACACACGACAACACAACACACGGACAACACTGACAATCGATAGTAATATTTGCATCATAGCCACTCTCCAAATTTAAAACACACTAAAATTTATGGCGGTAAATTTAAACTATCCTCAATCATTTACGATCGCACTGTATTACCTTTATTAATCACTTTGACATATGCTTGACATTTAAAATAGTGTAATTTACACCAGCTATTACCCTGGTGCAGGTAAACAATCTTGGTGCAGCACTGGTTTTGTTTACACCGTGCAGAGGAACGAGAATCCGATGTAAAGTGTAGTTCAGTGCTGTACCGTGCTACACTTTTTTAGCAAAGGAAAAGGGCTACTATTTTAAATGTCAAGCATATGTCAAAGTATTTAATGAAGACACTTTTATTCATGCCGTTTATACTTTATACTATGTTATTTATTGGAATTTGTGCAGTATATATATTGATCAAAAACTTTAAATATTTATCAAACACATGCAAAGAGACTGCAAAAAGAGTTTATCTTAATTACATTTTTAAGTATGCTTGTACATAATAGCTGTCGTAAGCATACGTAAATACAGATTATACAAATATTGTAACAGTAATGTGTTCACATTATATAATATAGATCTGTAAGTCACTTTTGTAAAGGATTAGTATATAACTACACATTGGCTGAATTCAGAAAGTACTATTTCTTGTCAACTCGGGTTATGATCGTTATGATGAGTTGATTGTTGAGGTTATGCTATAAATCCGTCTACACTCAGTTCGTTCCTTTGTATTGTCGGCTTCGTTCCACCACTGTAAAAAGTGTAGTGTAAATTGCACTACACTAAAAAGCAAAGGAAAATGCCTTATAATTTCGTAAATACTGTTATAGCTAACTAATTTAAAAAGAACTAATGCAAATAGTATGTATTGCAGAAGATAAAAATACTTGCCAATATTTCGAAAACTATCCATTTTTATAATAGATATGCTTATAGTAAGTAATCGTTATTTTTAATGCCGAACAAGATAAAATACAGTATAAAAAAAGTATATAAAAACTTTCCGTTAAAAAATGGACTTTCGGTGATTTTTTCGATTTCATTTTCAGGCGTATATTTCGCACACTCTGTATTAATAATTGTAACAATTTTATGCAAATAGTATTTAATTAGGTCATCTACTTGAGAGAATTTACTTCAACTTAAATAATAAACTTCTTCTTATATCGAAAAAGTGCGATTGATTTGATATAGGGTATTCCATTTAAAATTACGCAGTTGGCGCTTACTTCCGGTATACCCCGGAGTGCCGCCATCTTGAAAATATTTTAGGCGAATGGCCCCCATCGACTGTAGTATAGAACCAAAATTTCAGATCATTCCTAACTATAGTTTTCCCACAATCGATCGTTGCGGTTCCCGGTGAACCACTCTGTATATAGTGTCGCTTAAAGTATGGAATAAATTCAGTAAAGGCGAAATAAACGTTTTTTTACAAAGAATCTTTGAACAGGTCGATTTTAATTCAAAGAAATATGTATGTATATACTTTTGCATAATTGGAGATTTTCAAAGGTCTTTTTAATGGCAATATTTAATTGTTTTCCTTGGGTTTGATAGATCTCTTCATTCTCTACTTGATGGTTTAAAAATATTGCAACCTTGCATCAGAAAATTTTAGAATAAGTGTTAATTGAATGTTAAAAAACATAAATTTTGATAGTAATAAACAAAAACTCGTTTGTGAGCAAGAAAATTTTTAGTATTTGTTGTTGATATTGTTTGTTGTTTTTATACCGATCGCGTAGATTAAAAGCATTGCAATGTCACAAGAGTAAGTTTTATACTGTAATTACCAACTTCTATATAAACGTTTTGTATTATCGGTAGGTGCTTAAATTTTTTAAGCAATACGGTATGGCGTATTTAACTATTACGAAAAGGATTGAAATTTTAATTCTCATTTGATGCACAAATAAGACTAGAGATCAGCAAGAAGTGTAATATATTTAATGGCAAATGCCCAGATCGCACTATCATACAATCTACAGTAAGATTGAGTCTAAATTTAAGGAAACTGATGGTGGTCCAAAGATTAATGATGATCAGAAAATCAGCATTTTGTTAAGTAGTGAAGAGAATTCTCATAATACGTCTTGACTTGTTACTTCAGAAGATGAGGTAAATGAGGCGATAGTGCTACGTTTCATGAAGAATTAAAAATATTGTCCTCATAAAAACTCAACTCTTGCAAGAATTTAATGAAGAGGCCCTGATTGGAGATTACAGTTTTGTAATAATTATGAATTTATGCCAAGCAAATCGACGTTTGCACCAGCGAGCGAATCCTCTTTCCAGATGCGGCCACATTTTATCACAATGGCACAGTCAACCGTCAAAATTGCAGATATTAAAGTTGGATGGTCGAGGCACACTCAACACCCGAAAATATTAAATGTATGGGCTGGAATAGTTGATAATAGAATCATAGAACGTTTCTTCTTTGAAGGAATCTTAATGGGCGAAATATACCGTATGCCTGTATTTTCTTTGGATAATAATAATAATAATAAATAGTTTATTGATAATCGGATACAGAAAAAAAAATTACAATGTCTAATAAGCAAACATATTCTGCACGCACAGACTTATTCTATTGGACGCATAATGTCGGGGAATCGCGGCACTCCCCGTCAGTTACCACTTCCTATTCGTTTCATCATTCAACATTTCAAGAGCGACAGGTTTCAATTAAGAAAGGATCGTTATGAAAGATAGGGTCTGTGATTGGTTAAAATCTGGTGCACATTTACACAAGAACAATTTGTCAAAATTGCATATATGTCATAAACATCAAAAAGGTTATATTATGCGAGCGTTGTTTGTGTTCTATTGCGATTATTGTGATTTATTGTTTTTTTTTATTCATTTTTTAATACTTGTAATTGGAATTCTATTTCAGTATACAATAAAGATTTATTATTTTTTGTTTTTATTTCTGCAGATATTTATTCTACATTGGGATTGCTTATGTTTCTACCATATATCTTTTTATATTTGAATCGGTTTATTGATGAAATGCCTTCATTGGTGATAGAATGAGATTCAAATGTTTGTCGATTACCGTCGACAATAAGAGACGGGAGGCGTGATTTACTACTAGTTGGCGAGGCTTTGAAGTTATTATATGCGCGATCTTCAGGTTTCCCTCAAACATACTATATGTAGAGTTTCTGCAAAATTACCTAGTACCAGCGCTTGCAGCAATTTTTCCAAATGATCTTGATATTTCACCTAATATTATATGGTTTCAGCAAGACGGCGAATCACCGCATTATAGGTGCCCTATTAGACATTTTTTTGAATACTTATTTTCCTATGAGGTGAATTGGCAGGCTTTTGTGCTTTTATAGGGTTATTTAAAGCTTAAGGGCTGTACGTCAACACGCCACAAAATCTAGCTGAACTGCAAAATCGGATTATAGATGAAATGCACAGAATTAGTTCGGAAACGATTCAAAATGTAGAGGAAGAATTTCTAAATAGGCTTGCGTATTGTGAAAATTCAGTGGCAGTTTGAGCATTTAATTTCGTAGTGTTATTTGTTTATTCGGTTGTCATTTTCTTTAAAATTTTCTAAAGTAAGGTTACATTTTCATACCCATGGTTTGAGGAAAATGTATCAAAGTGTATTTCTAGCAACATGATGAGCTAATGGACACAATATGACAATTGGTTAAGCCAGTAATCTACATATAATTTCTGTTAGACTTGAACATACATATGTACAGCGCTTGAATATTTAACACCGGTCTTAGATAAGGATAGTTTAGTCTGATAGATTAGTCTGTGATCTCTGTCATCAAACAATGACGTGTGTCTAAATATCCATTAGATGAATGTATATACAGGGTCATTTGCTAATTTGTTAGAACTTTTTGATGTTCTTGAAATTCAACATTTCTGAAAACTTGTAACCATAACTTATATCATATGAACTCATCAGCAAAATTATTTACGTCATTGTACCACTTCCGGTTTACCGGAAGTTGACGACAACCTTCTTAATTTAAATAGCATGGTATATTTTTATGTTTTTTGTATCGCGCATACAATTCTGCATCAAAACTTACAAGACACCTTATGCCAAAGATCAGCCGTTTTTGAGTTATTCAATTTTTTTTTCAAACATGGGGCCAATTGCAACGTTATGTTCAAAATTCTGTATTTCTGAAGGTATTGCAGCTAAAGACCTCATATTTGACATATTAATCGAAATAGCATACATCAAATTTTTAGTCCTAAAATTAATACTGTACATGTACTATTCATAATTCTACTACATTCTCCATGAATGGAAAATAAATCTGAAATGTCGTTTCTTTTCTGTAATGTATTTCATTTGTTATTTTGCTTGACAAATATGATCTAATATGTGTATTTATAGTACAAATGCAATATCAATTATTTTGACATTCAAGGATTACTAAGATTTTAAATGCATTAAAAAGCATATTTTTCGAACTTTCACCAGAAAAGTACTTATAACTCAGAAAGCGTAAAAAATACAAGCTAAGCTATTTAACAAGGAATGATAGAGAATTATTAACTATATTCAAAAATGCAATAATATATAGGATGTTCCACTAAAAAAAAACTGACTTTCATCGATGTGAACTTGCTTAAAATGAACGTTAATTTTGGACGACGCTGTATAAATTATGATAAATTTTAGGACGTAAATTTGCAAACATGCCAAATATGCGGTCTTTAGTGGCAATGCCTTCAGAAATACAGAATAGCGTTGCAATTGGCTCTATATTTGAAAAAATTGAATAACTCAGATCAGAAACGGCTGATTTTTGGCATAGAGTGCCTTAGTAAGTTTTGATGCATAATTGTATGTCCGATACAAAAAAACTACCATGCTATTTAAATTAAGAACGTTGTCGTCAACTTCCGGTAAATCGGAAATGGTACAATGGCGCAAATTATTTTGCTGATGAGTCCAGATAATATCAGTTATAACTACAAGTTTTCAGAAATGTTGAATTTCAAGAACATCAAAAAGTTCTAACGAACCAGTTCCGTGAATGATCCTGTATACAGAGTGAGTGGTGAGAATGGCCTATTATACAAACGGAACGGTATTTTAAAACAAATTTTTGTGGTTGGATATGGTTGAATATCCACTATCACACGAACATATTTTTGAATAAATATCACTTCCGGGTAACCGGAAGTGGGCATCGACTTCGATAATTTAAATAGCATGCTATAAATTTATGTTTCGCATATTTCATGTATCATACCCTATACTTAAATACTATTCCTTCTGAGTTATTCCCAATTAAACCCACCGATCTTTATATAGTGATATTACATCACGTAAGAGTAAAAGAGAAGAATGAAATTATGTATACACACAACTGATATTGTGTAGTTATACAGAGATTGAAGTTATTCTCTGTAACATACAGGGTGCACGTAGTTCCTTACAAATAAGTTCAATCTTCGGAAAGTGCCTTTTTTTAATATATTTTCTTAGATATTCTGATTTTACCAAAGATTCTCTTTTAATTTGTAGTAGGTGTTCCTATACATAAAATGAAAGGTTACAACGATTTAATTAGTCTCCGTACCTAAAATACTCAGATACATCAATTTACGGAAGCAAGACTGCTTAACTTATTTGTTTTACACCTAGGAAATTTTATCTAAAATTGTTATCTTAGTTTTGAATATCATACATACTTATTAATTACAGATTGAGGCATCTGAATCTGGAGGAAACTTATCTGAATCCATGTCTTCTTCTACAATTGCATCTCCTCCATTGTTAGGACCAGGTGAAATATTGAAACCATCTGGCAAATTTAATAAACCCACACGAATACCTGGCAAAAATTACTGTAAAGATGAAGTTGTTATAAGAAATGCCGATTCTGGAAAAGGTAGGTAATTTATATTGTCATAATAATTTTATTCACAACTTACATATTATAGAGGCATAATCATTAATATCAGTTGTATTATGTAGAACACAAACCTCACAAGTTTTGTAGCTATAAAATTTTATAACCCTGAAATTCTAGAATTTCAGTTTATTTAAAACACTTTCACTTGCTTTTTGACAAAATATATGAAATATTAGATTTTAACGTATTGTTGGAAATAATTTACGAGTATTCTTCGTATATTTCAAACGCGCCTAGATACAAACGTAATTAGTTTGGAACAATTACATACATTGGATACAGGGATTTTGAAAGGCAGTTACTACTATGCAGGTGGTCGTATACTTTCACAAGATAGAGTCGTTACATGTGTAATAGCAGGTCGACAGCTCTCTGAATGAATTCTGGAGACGCTACATTGTTAGAATGTATTTAGGAAGGGGCAAGGGGTACGAAAATTCACTAAGGAGAGGGAACGCGTATGAGTCAAAACACAGCGCTGTAGACTAGACTGTGATAGAGAGACTCGTACGCGTCCCCACTTAGCGAATTTTCGTACCCCTTGTTCCTTCTCGCCGTTATTTATCCTATCACTCAAATCGACCGGTATGAAATGAGTGCTGTTAGGCAATGATGATGTGTCGAATAGACACATACCTTGTTTTCTAACGACTTTCGCTGGGTGTGGCTGCCAGTCTTTTTTTGTTGTTGGTGAGCACCTAATTTATGTGTGCATTCGATCACACCTTGTGCACCGATGGCAGGCTATAATTGTATAGGGTGTTATTGCATACGGCAAATGTAACGCGTTGAACAGAAAATGACTGTTATGTAGATGAACGGTAGCGTCCCCTCATACTTCTCTATATTCAACAGCGTATAGGTCTGGTTTTCATGCAGGATATCCTACGACAACACATTACTCGTGTAGAGCAGACCTAAGGAACACTACCACAGCTCATTCCGATTGAACGTGCTTGATATTTTTGATCGGAGACTTCAACGTTATTCAGTTCTCCTAGTTAATTTTGAAGATCTAGGGGCATTGGTTGAATCGAAACAATTTGTCACTCCTTCATGTACCGAGTGATAGACTACATGCCTAGTCACGTTGTTACGATACTGGTGGTTTGAGAAAAATATTCTCGCTATTAAGGGTGTACTGCTCCTATCTCATAACACGGTAAAAGTATTTCAATTTGATAAAATATTTCATCGAGGATTGAATAAGTATGATCTAAGAAGATAGGCAGAGGTACCTACGAAGCCCGTTTATACTAATAATTGTCCTGAATAATTTACCAGAAATTTAAAAATATCAAATTCTACGCTATCTTGAGGGCATTATAAATAATTCTACATTATATACTTTTGAAAATGGATTTCGTAGGTACCTCCATTTAACATTAGTGTATATAACGAGCCAAAGTTTTATTTCTTTTCATTAATAATAAGGAAGATATTTGTGAATAAAGAAGCAGTAGTTTTAATAAAATCTGTATAAAATGTTCTGCACGTCAGCGAACACAATGTTTTTTTCGCACGTCCACTTTGAAAAACTGTATTTACTATCCCTTTTATAACTTTCGTCTCGCAGTCTACGATTAGATTCCAGTAGAGCAGCAGTACACCCTTAATGCATCTCCACCTAGAAGTGCTGCTGTACTGGTGAGTATAATCTGTATTGGAGTAGTACTATGGGTATATCAAATTTCACTGCGTCATGTAAACGAGTACGAACACATAAGTTCGTGGATTGCCTAGCACCGTGTATTGATATTTATATTGATATTAAAAGAAAGAGAGCTTGCTTATTATTTGATTAACATTTATTTCTAAAACTTTAGTATCATTTGGAAATCAAACTGAGATGAATTGACACAAATATTTAAAGACGCTTTCCTCGAATTCTTTTTGCAATTTCAATTTTGTCTATAACAAAATCTGCAATTATCTTCCCACAACAGAGTTCAATTTTCAGTGGTATCGCCGTCTACATTCGCTAATAAGATTACGGAACATCGTCACATGCTGCAACTAATTCCTAAAATTCCGCCTTCAGTAGTTCCAAAAACGACTTTCGAAGGAACATATTAAAATCAACTTTCTGTTATATACATTTCCAATTATTTATACGTCTGCAGATATATTTCGAGAATGCAAACTAGTGTGCCTTTTACTCATGCAAATGTTATAAAGTTATCAATATATTATTATAAAGAGAACGTAAATTAATTATGTTTATCAGTAGGGTATTGTTCGTGGGGTACCATTTTCAAAATCTTCGACTTGGGCTCTTTCAAGAATTTTTGCCTTCTTTGGATTGCAAATAAGAAACTATCATATTAATCTATGCTGTCACGATTTTCATCACGCAGAGTGCGTTATAGCAATTTGCTTCTGCTGATTGTAGAATATGTCAGTTACTATTGATTCACACAATTATGCCTCTACAATGTTGTAAGTGATGGATAAAATATTGTATTGCATTTGTGAATTCCAGGCAAATGAAACTCTCGAACACTCGACGCCGTTCGGTGTCTACACTTCTTTGCGAGCTTTATTTGTCTCCCAATTCACTCATACAATAAATAACTACACTTTAGATATATGAAAATGCATATATTTTTTGTATCTAAAATAGTTGGTGAGATATTTGGTAAATTTTTTATAGTTATGGGCATTAAAGGAAGGAGAGTACACATGATTGAAGAACTCAGTGAAACTATAATTTCGTTTCAAAGAGGTAAACTGAGGTTGAAGTGATCGCTTGTTCTAATGTAACTTACTTTTGCACTAAATTCTTAATTTTAGAAGAGAATTATACTATTCTTTGCCTTTTTAAGTTGTCGCATTTTAAATGTAATATGATTGAGTTTCTAAAATTAACTATAGATATATGCAATTTGTTCATTTGCTTCTTTTATGTTTAATTCTGAGTATATTTTGAATTGTGTAGGTATAGAAAGTGTCACTATATGTACTGAATGGTTTTTATACAATATAACATGTGAATATCAATCAAGTATTATAAGTAAATCTAGACATTTTGTGCGTTTACTTATGCTATGCATCCTGCAACTTGTTTCCTCGCATCCCTACCAATTCCATCCATTGACACCGACTACAATGACAGAAGTTACGTATACGTAGCAGAAGTGAACACACAGAATTCGCAGCTTTAGTTACCTATAAGGTGCTTTCAGAATTAAAAATTACTGAATTTTGTTATTAATAAGTAGTTAATATTAGAAGCATCTTAGTCTTTTTGCTTCTTCCCTCCCCGAATTTATTTTCTAACGGATTAAAAAATTATAGACCCTGTATTTAAGTATGTATAGAAGAAAATTGTGTAACTGCGTACATTATCGGTTTTGTAGTATGTCAGATGCAATATGTCAGCTGAATCGTCTTTGTTGTTTCTCTAAAGTTCACTAATCTTTGCATTATGCACTTCTAACAACATATTAATCGTATTTATGTTATTTATTAATATTTTATTAACTAAAATACGTAGTACTCTCTTTGAAAGTTATCTTCTATACGTCGCTACTACAAAATTTGTCTACAATTTTGTACACATGTTTACTACCTACTAATATTTTATATTTGTATTAGGCACAATATTTATTACAAACCTATACTCACAAGAGATAAACTTATTAACTATATATTTATTAAAAATAAATCAGAAAATTTTGCTTCAAAATACATTATAAACGCCTAAAAATATTCTTGTCACAAACTGTATGTTTATCTGTACAATACTAGATAACAAATATATAATGAATCTGTTAAAATTTATACGTTTCATCTAGCAGTTTTATCAACGCATGTATCATACGAGATATAGAATTAGGTATAAGTATATACTTATATTATTATCTTAATATATAAGAATTAGGTAATAGCATTTACGTTCAGAAGTAGCGATTGCAATAATTTATAAAGTTCTATTGTAGACTTGATAGTACGCATGCTACTGAAAAATTGCAATAAAAAAGTTTATTCTATATATTTATGAAACGCATTTTTGATCGAGTTTTATCACAAAATAGTACTTTTTTAAAATTTACATTACCTACATAATTTTTTTCTGTGAGCTATTAAGTCAAGTGCTTAAAATTTTCTAATCCGTTAAAAGTTTTTCCAGTCGTGTTAATTCAATATTTTATGCCTATAAAAGAAGCTAAAACATGGCTGAGCAAATATAACGCTTCGTATAGACATATGTCTTGTAAATTTGTACGCATTTCAAGTTCTACCCAGTACTGCACATCTTAATTTTAGATCTTTATTTTAAAAGATCATCATTGTAGAAGTAAAGTTTTCCTCTTACAATCCATGTATGTTTTTCTAAGTAATATTATTACGACAGTATAATTCTCTACTTGTGCGTTTACATATTTATATTTTGATATGTCTTTCATTTTCACAAGGCATAATTGACGCATGATCACATCTGAAAATTTCACAAATTTTTCTGTCCATTGTTTAACAGGTTTCTGTTTTATTTTACTGTTAATACATTGTGACTCTAATTAAATTTAACAGGAATGGCTTTTAACCTATGCATTTTTTTCGACAAGTGAATGGAAATTGTACAACGTCTTCGTTTTCAGTGAGTCCAGGTGCCAAGGAACGCTTAGTGCAGATTACTGGAGCAAATGAAGAAAGTATTAAGTAAGTATTTCGAATTACAGTAGTAGTCAAAAGAATTAAAACTTCTATCTAACTTTTTAGTTTATTTATGAATACAAAGTAAATAGTAAAGTGAACAGTTAGTTAGTAAGAATAAATACATAACAGTAGATTAAAGCTTATTATATTAGTGCCAATAAGTATATGGTATAGATATTCCCATATTGCAGGCATTAAGTCAAATTATTTTGTCCAGTCTCTTATATTCCATAAGTCTTGCACACTGTTTCCTTCATTATATTATTATCAACCTACATCAACTGTGCGAACAATACTAGAATTTAACTTAATAATAAATAGCGACAGGAGTATAAATGATATTGTAAGCATGCACTTTGAGAAAATAAATGATTACCAATAAAACGCATACGTAAAATATGAGCACAACAAATGCAAATAGATAAATAGCTTCCAACATAAACTATATTCAGATAGCCATGAACTCCTTTTTTGGGCTAATAATATCAGCAGATGCTTAAAAATGTACAGTGAGTAAAACTAGTAGTTCAAATCGCAAACAGACGTTTTCTTACTGACACATGTCATTTTTATATTTACGTTTCCCGCGATTCCGTCACTGTTTCTAAAGGCCACTACACCCGGACGTACATGTTCTAAAACATGTACGTCCAATTTCCTACTCTGTTTACTTGTCTGTGCGGTTCCTTTTTATCCAGCACGCCAAAGGTTTGTCACCCATATTACATGCTATGTCATACATCAAATCTATAAATTATCATATACTGCAGCCAATTACATTAGGTGACGTCAACTTCTACTACTATTCATCTGTCTGCTTCTTGATCTATTAATTCGTGCAGTATTGCGTCTTCTACAGCATCTACCTCGCAACACAGCAATTGCTAGCAAGTCTTCCATAATAGTCAATCTAATTTCTAATTGAGACACTACAAATTAAATTAAGTACGGATTGGAGAAAATGGATCACAATGAAAAGCAAGAAGCTACTATTTGGATACCGTCAATTTTGCTAGACTATCGTACCTTTTAACGTAATTTTGCTAAAACTCTCTATTATTTGAAATATTTGACATGAAGGCAAGCGGACAAACTATTGAGTAGATCGCTATGAACTTAGATAATCTCCGCTCTACATAAACTCTGATCTATGGCAACCTTTTCTTGCCGTAGACATTTTTTGCTTAGTTGCAGTGACTATAAGCTTGTATTGCTTGTATGGCTATGATAGCAACTCTCGCGGTATAAGTTTTGTGTGTGTATAATTGTGTTGAAATGGCTTTGTGACAGCATTATACCGCCTTTTATAATACCGCGCTGTTAATCACTTTGCTCCCAACAGCGAATGGTACGTCGAACGGATTTCTATTTTCCGAGAAAAATGTCACGGTCTTTCCAGAGAATTGAAACCCTGCTCCGCGTCAGTCGCCTAACCACTGCGGCTATCGACCCGTTAAATGTCATTTTGATATAAATTAAAGTCTAAAGGTGACGGTGTGATGTGTTTTCGTACGATATAAATATTTGGAGATATTGGCTTTTTAATTTAAAGTGGCAATAAAGCCGATATTTATTTTAAATTGGAAAGAAAACATTCATGCTATTGGCCTCAAAAATTATCTTATTTTCTATAACGCAAAGAACATTTCTATTATGCACTGCATATTCCTATTTCTTGGTGTTTCTGTCGCTTTACATTCGAGTTATATACATATATTATTAATATTTCAAATTAGTACTGACTAAAGCTACTTTTTTAGACTAAAATTCTATTATGTGATATATAAGTCGATGTTTATAAGAGTACATTACTATACATATTGTACATAAAACACATACACAGAATTGTACTGATGTCACAATCTCCGATATGGTTTTTAATTATTTCAAGGAATTATTTTAATACAGATGTTCAATGTAATTGTTGTTTGTTTACGAAATTATACTATATTTATACTTTATTTATTTAGTACAGTCTTTCTGTGTGTTTTAAGGAAAGTTATATGATAATGGAATCTCTATTTAAAAACGATTTAGTATGTCATGACACAAATTTCAGCACATCTAAGTTCATAGAGATCTACTCAATAGTTTGTCCGCTTGCCTTCATGTCAAATATTTCAAATAATAGAGAGTTTTAGCAAAATTACTTTAAAAGGTACGATAGTCTAGCAAAATTGACGGTATCCAAATAGTAGCTTCTTGCTTTTCATTGTGATCCATTTTCTCCAATCCGTACTTAATTTAATTTGTAGTGTCTCAATTAGAAATTAGATTGACTATTATGGAAGACTTGCTAGCAATTGCTGTGTTGCGAGGTAGATGCTGTAGAAGACGCAATACTGCACGAATTAATAGATCAGATTTCAGAGCTATATATATACATATATATGAACGATTGAATTTAAATACTTTAACGCAAGAAGAGTGTCGAGCAAATTTCAGATTTCATAAACATTTAGAAAGATTGTGATTGAAACATACCACCGCGTATTCAAAAAAATTTTTTAGGTATAGCAACCAAAACGAAAACGTGAAATTCCCCAAATTAACTAAACGGTAAAGCATACGCTAAGCACATCCGAATAGCGTGAATCGGTATCTAAGTAGAGTTACGCGCATGCGCAGATACTCGTCTGTTAACGTTACCGTATGTATTACGGTAAGTTGCAAAAACTCTCTAATACTACTTTTTATACGTAATATTCACATAGCAGTACATTAACTTTTTTGTCTTTTTATTGCTAGTATAATGTAGACGAGTTTCTTAACTTTAGTGTAATTTAGGGTTATTCGGATTTGGAGATATATGTAGCCATTATAATTATTTTATTACTATTATTATTAGTTATTACTGTTATTCTCCAAATAATATCGTATTGAATTAATAAAACACCTATAGTGCCACAATTCTATTTATTAAAAATGTTTGTGTTTTAGAGCGCTTCAGCGAATGTGTAACAGATAGAAAAACCTGTGGTATAGTTCTAGTTTTTTTTCCTTAAAAATAATGGCACAAACATTCCGTTCCCGCAATTTTTGAAAAGCCAATCCGGTCCTATATTCCGCTTTTCTTAGGTGTTATCGAAAAATGGTTTCGAAATACTCGTGGCACGTGTTTTTCCGATATGAGTACAATTTGTCTTTTTTTATGAAACAGTCTATATATTTACTCAAAAATGATAAGAGGACTGAATGACGAGTTCAAAAATATATAATACATATCGTATTTTTTGGCGAGATATTTAAAAAATCGTTTATTTATAGAATTTCACATTTTACTAGCATAGTAGGCGTGCCAAAAGAAAAAGTTTGACGGTTTGTATGTTATTAACTACAGAAATAGTTTTGCTATTACTTCATTCGGTTACCAATAATTTTTTGAAAATCAATAGATTTTCGAATGAAAATAAACACAACTTAATGAAGTGTTAATTTGAGAAATATTTTTGTGGAGTGAGTTGTAATAGCTTATTTAATGCAAATCGTTGAATTGAGAAAAACGACAACCACTTATACAAGAATTAAAAAAAACTAAAATATGTTAATAAGTAAGCAAAAATTACTACGTAATCAACAGAGCTGAGCAAGAATATATCATTCTGACATTAGTTAGGGAAAATACAAGTTCATGCCAAGAAATAGAGGCAACTGTAGATGTTAAACGGAGCTTTAAGAAACTTAAACTTCGATCATATAAAATAAGAATTAATCACCATCTATATCAAATATACCCAGTATTCAGTTTTCACAAGGCGTTTTATTTATACCGATGAATCGTATATAAATACCGTAAAAATAGCCATAAGCTTCCGACAAGAACAGTTTGGTTTTTGTGTTTGGTGTGGTTTAATTGATAATTAATAAGAAATAAATGATTCAATGGAAATTTAAATGCCTTATCGTACATAAATATACTACATTATACTTTACAAACATGCTTGCTATTCTTCTGTTAATATATTTTTCGCAAGATGGCACTACCGCGCCAAATACAGTTCAAGCTGCGACTTGCCTAAATAAAATGTTCCTCGACAAATAGATTGGTAAGTTTTAACGAATTGTACCAATAATGATTAGAAATACTACGTTGCCTCGACAAAAATGTAGTATATATATTATAGTTTTGAAATAGTTTTTAAGTCCTCTTTTCATTTTTTGAAAATATATAGGATGTTCCATATTAATTGTTTCATATTGAAAAAACAGAAAAAAGAAATCAAAACTAACTTTACGCTATCGGATATAATTTAGAAAAGTGCCTCAAAAGTGTTGGAAAGAGCTGGACCGGTTTTGCCAAAAATCGAGAAACATTCTGCAGTTCGAAAACGGCGAAAGATAGCGGAATGTAGTTTGTGCCATTACTCATTTTAGAAAAAAAGAGCTCTGGAACCGTATCTTACAAGGAGAACCCGCCAAATGTTGAGCTCAGATTTGGCCCTGGTTATGTCAGTTGATAGTAGGGACCCTTTGGAGTACTTTTTTAAAATATTAGCCATAGATGGCCAGACGTTAATTTTTTAGAGCCCAAAATAAGTTGGGTAAGTACAACAGTTTCTATAAATACTAAAACGCGCGATCCGATGGTAACTCGGCGCAATGGTGTAGTGGTAAGGCGTGGTAAGGCGCTTGGCTTGTAATCGTCCTATCCGCGTTCGAATCTTACAGCTGATTTTCTTTTTGCATTTTTTTTCGAATTAAATATTACAATGATAATGATAATACCTACAAATAAAACTTTGATTGACACAGACTGTTGGTAATATTATTTAAATAGCTGCATAATATGTGAACGTAAATATCAGTAATTAGTATGATATAATGTATTTTGGTTGATTGCATTAAATTATAATCTAATAACTATCTATAGATATATAAATATCTAATAAGTATTCGGTTAAAGTAAACAACAGATTTTACAAATATTTCTTTCAGAGTAAATATGGGAAATTTATAACATTTAATTGTATTTTCGTTAATTCCACTGATCTAGGATTATAATTGAATTATTTGAATTTTCAACATTACATACAGCTACCCGCGATAGTATTCGTCTAGGTAAAAAAATTGCTTGTTTTACAAATAGCGTGCGACTCGCGTTACAGAGGGTTCGCACGCGATTTTCGCCGCTGCAGATAATCAATTGAAATTTTGGATTTTGGATGAACAAATCATACTCTTTCTTTTAGTGACACAAATTTAATTCAACTTTCACCACAAAGGAGAGATAAATTTTTCCATGCCTACTTCAATGCTTGTAACTTTGTTCATAGTTAACTTATTAGAGAAATATTCCAGATTTAAGCTGTTCTGGTCGTTAGTGATCGATTTGTGGCGAAAGAAATCGTTTTTCATCTTCTATTTGTAAAACAAGCGATTTTTTTACCTGGACGGATACTTTCGCGGGTAGCTGTAGGTGTGGATGACATTTTCTACAATGCGAAAATTGAATAAACGATTGTAAACCGCAATTACAATTTTGTTTTAAACTATCTAATTCGAAACAAACTTGATTTATTTTAAGAAAAACACTTCGCTCAGCCGTTAATCCTGATGCAAACCATGCATATTTCAACATAGGTTGAAATATAGGGCAGATATCTGACGATGTAACAACGAATGTATTTTTATGCCATCTTCTCGTGAAGATATTTCTCGTTGATTTTGCAAAAGATAGGTGCAGTTCTGTAATCTTTTAATGAATTGTTTCACGTGTCCATAGAAATAAACGTCGCACGCTGTAGTAATGGAGCGCATTTTGGAGGAATAATCTTTAAAGTACATCTTGGTTCCCCTCTACCATTTATAAAAACTTCGTCGTAAATCTGTCCATTAGTTTGACCACCCCAGGAATCAACAATTAACAGGAATTCGTTTCTCTCGACGTAAGGCAGTAGAACGGAATTTAGAAAGTTTGTATACAATGAGATTGCCAATTTTCCTGATTTCGAACACATTACGACAACATTTCCGTACGATACTGTCAAGTCGTCTACTTTTTTCTGTACGAGAGGGCCAAACTTATTTCCTGGTTCCTGAAAACAAAGGAATACCTTAGACGCCTTTTTGCCTTCCAGTGTAAGAGAATATTATGCTGTGCAATTGTGGGTTGTTTTTGCCAAATTATGTTTCTGTACAAGAACGGTTTTTTCTCATACATTTGTCAATGTTCGATTAAAACTTGACTGGTATTGACAATCAGTTTGGCCAGTATTTATCACGAAGCAAGGTGGAAATTTGGGAATGATTAAAGCCATCATATTTTTAAAACTCGCTGCTGCTGTTAATGTTTCTTCCATCGTTGTTCGCTCGTGTTTTGAAACAAACTTCGTAATTTTTCTTTGCCGGATTCTATGATCTCGCTTGAATTTGTTGAGCCTGGTTTTGCCAGCTGCAAACCGAAAACCTGTGCTCCAAAATTGGTTTGCGGCTGCTAAAGCCTGCAGTTGGAGATATCTTGTTGTGACCTGCTGCAATTTAGCCCTTGCTTCCTTAAAGCGGTCGAGTGTCCAATTTGTAATAGTAGTATACTTATCGAACTTGGTACCACCTGCCAAAACTTCCGCTTCCACCTTTTGAGGTATTGTTTGTTTGAAAGAGCTGTGGTCGTCCTCGACCGCAAGGATTCCAAAGACCAGCTCGGGTGTAGTCGCATTAATGTTACCACTTTAACTTTCATCTTCAGTGGCACAATATCGTAGGCTCTTTTCCGTTTTACTTCCGGCTCATACATGTTACTAATATCGTCAGAACTTGACGTGCTGACTTCTTCGTACACATTCTCTGTATCTATTTCAATCTCGTCAATAATATCCTCTTCATCTACCAAAACATGTCAATCAAGTATTTCATGTATGGATGATATAATTTCCAGGCCAATCGCTTGAGCTGTTTCCGAAATTGTTTCTGAGGCTTTGTCAACTAATACACCGTGAATTCGCAAAGCATTATTCACATACACCAAAGCGTCTGTTAACAATTGCGCACTAACCACACGAACATTTTCATCCCTACTTTGTGAAGTTGAAGGCTTCATTCTCACTTGATTGGAAAATTTAAATTACCACAATAAACAGTACTTTGCTATAGCTATTTGCTCTCTACGATAGATCACAGATAACTAACCTTATCCTGAATTTTACCCCACATTATCATTGTAATATTTAATTCGACAAAAATGCAAAAAAAAAAAAAGAAAAGAAAATTTTATGTTGCTGTAAGATTCGAACGCGGGTACGACGATTACAAGCCAAGCGCCTTACCACTACACCATTGCGCCGAGCTACCATCGCATCGCGCGTTGTAATATTCATAGAAACTGTTGTACTTACCCGACTTATTTTGGGCTCTAAAAAATTAATGTCTGGCCATCTATGGCTAATATTTTACAAAAGTACTCTAAAAACTCCCTACTATCAACTGACAAAACCAGGACCAAATCTGAGCTGAACATTTGGCGGGTTCTCCTGGTTAGTGTATTTCTATCCCCCACAGATTCCCTGGAACCCTCGAAACGAAAATGGGTCTCCCTGAACATATACATATGTTTGTACAGTGGGCAGCAGCATAATCGATACCGTTACGAAATTTCCTAAACCTTAATAACAATGTAGAGGGGGTTACATTGTGTGGCCTTCAGTTAGGATTTATAGTAGATATTATTATTAGTAGATAAGGTCGACGTTAGCTTGCGGTGGTGTCGATTTAAAAGCTGGCCACTGTACATATACTCGAAACAAATAGTTTTAACACTATTTCTCTAATAGCCATGCAAAACAATTAATAGAAGATACCATTCGAAGAAATGCTTCTCCAGTTAGAGAACATAGCATGGCAATTGGTGGTCCTCTGACAGGTTCCAGTTCAAGTATTAATTCTTCAGCTTCAGATGAAAGCGCGCTTCCACACACCGGTAGATCTAGAACACTTTTGCATAGTCTAAGCACGAATGATGCTAATATTGGCGAATATAAGTATACGGTAGTGACTGGTGGACACACTATAAAAATAACTGGAGATGATTTGGACCTTGTTAGAGTAAGTATTTTTACTGAAAGTTTATTTTCTTTATTTGATTTTGTTTACTTTAGATAAGCAAACTTGTTCTGGATGAATATTTTTCTGGTGAACCAATACAAGATATTGGACAATTTTACAGCTTTGACAGCCTTCCTCAAACAAATGAGGTAGCCCACGAACCGTTATCTCCTCCAGATTCTATACCGTCACCGAGCGTAGTTGCTAATGGACAAGTTGAAGAGGTATCCGAAAGTAAGTAGTGAATTATTTACAAATGCGCTTGTAATTTTATAATGCAGTCCGTTCTAATTCTAACCATACTGATATTATATACTGTTATATAAAAAAAGGATTCATTTTAATCATCTAACTTGGTCAGAATCTCTATTATTGAGTTTTTCACAAACTTGTTCAGAAGAAATATGTTTAACTTGTTTAAGTTTTAGCGTTGCTCTAGTTAAATAGCTACACCGGCTTTTCCAATAATTACAAGGTTAATAACAAGATTTGTTTGTTATGAAAAGATATGGTGGACTGTGTGGAGACCATCGTTCAAAAGAAATGATGGGCCAAAGGTAGTTACAGTCATGTTTTGTTTTAATTTACAATGTAAAGTATACATATATGGGCTGTGTTTGGTAAAAAATCGTAACTGCTTCCACACCTTTCACAACAATAAATAGGTTTTATTTGTTTTAGTGTATACTGTGTAGCACATTTTACGTTTATTTTTCATATTTATTGCAAATATAGGAATTTAAAATATACAGTTTTCGTTAATAATTTATTGGCATTGTATCTCATAAGATACAAAATATATTAGACGCATAATCTTTATTATTTCGCAGTGTATCTATAAGATGAAGAACTAAATTTTTTGGCATTGTATTCTTTTTACTTTTTTTTGCATAAATGGAGTTTAACAGATGTAAACAAACCAAGTATAGCATTTTTTCATAGTGAATTAGCTGGATATTCTTCTAAGGGTTTTAAAAGAGAAAACTGTAGCGATATCAACAATTACAGGTCTATTAGTCTGCGATGATTAAATTCCGTGCAATTATTAGCTAAAGCACACGCTCGTTGCCTTACCTTATAATCACTTTTATATTTGCTAATCCTGTGTTTAAGCCATTGAGTACTTTGCCCTATATATGTTTTTTGACAAACCTCGGAGGAAATGCTGTCAACCGAATTTATGGTAAAGATGGTAAAAACATTTCTGATTCGCATTTTATCTTTAATTTTTGTAAAAACATTTCTGCATTTATCATTTTTGAATTTCTGGAATTTGTATTTGGCAATGCAGATGTTAGGGAAGGGTTTGAACAATTTAACAATATTATCAGTTAAATTGTGAACATCAGCTAATTTTTTATATTTGATGTTAGTGTTGTCTTCCACTTGACCATCTGGATAATTAGAACGATAAATAAATGTATTAATAAATTTGATTTTACAGCAACAGGACAGTGCTGCTGCTCACGTTGCACAGAAAATATTAGATTATTTACAGCAGTTTTTGGGAACAAGTAGTGATAAGTAGGGATTACTGGTCTTCTTGGTCACCAGGTTTGGCTCCTTTGGATTATTTTAGGTGTGGTTATTTAAAAAATAAGTTCATTCTAACCAAATACGTACAGGAATTACAACGTCCAATTGCGGAAGCTGTAAATGCCATTAGACCAAAAACTTTACACAATGTGTTCGATAATAGCAAAAAAAGTGAATGAATTTGTGCTTAAAGTTACATGGGCCGCATTTTGAACAAATGTTGTAATTTGAAAAGATAGATATTTTGAATAATTGTTAGTTTTGTATTTTTTTATTGATTAGTCTAATGTTAAATTAAGAGACGGTGCAATTTAAAATATTAACATTAAAAAATAATGTTATTGTAATTATCCTGCAATAAATGTATAATATTACTAAAATTGTGCCTTTTCTGATTTTTTTATGTTACGCCTAGGATATACAATATTTACTGCCTCAAAGACGTTGACTTGTACTTTCCACCAACTTAAAGCAAAAAATAAAAACTCAATCATTTATATACACCCTGTATATACAATACAAAAATAAAATAAAAGCACAAAGTCGCCAGAGGAGTCTTCTTCGGGAGCAAAAAAAATGGGTACGGAATAGCAAAAAGTCACGGTAACTCATTTATTTTGTATTTTGTTTATTTTTCTATTCTATTACACTACTATGACGCGGTCAAAACCCGGAAGCCCTGATAATAGCACTTTTTCATACGTTTTCTATTTTGATAAAAGTTTAGATTTGATAACTTATAACTATTGATGATTTCGTACATTGAAAATAAACAAACCTCAATTCTTTCCACTCTATCGATTAGAAAATATAAAAAAAATGAAGACCGCATAAGTGATTTGCTTTTATCAGATATTTAAGGTTAAAAAGAAGGTAGCTAATATGTATAATCACAATAATTATGTCGTTAAGCATATACATAGCCTCAAAGTAGAGACTGGCTACAACTGTAACTCTGTATCTTACTGCTGCTGTAATAATTACCATAGTCAGTAGTAAATCATTAATGTTAAAAGGTATTTGCAACTACAAGCAACAATGCTCGTCCGCTTTATTAACAAATCCGCTGGATATTTTTTTCGTATCAATAAATAAATTATAAATAACTGAACATTTCACTGGTGTGAAAAAATGAAGCGAGATTTAATGCCACATTTATTTTTCTTTTATTGTATCTGTTTAATTATCGTACAATGTCACTATTAATTAACTTCAATTTCAATATTATCCTTTTACCTAGTGTATTAAATTCATCATAGGTAGAGCATTAAAAGAAATAGTTCTAGGCAGAAAAGTTTTTTACGTACTATCTTTATTTAATATTACTTACGTTTGTAACATTAATACTAACATTTAATTATATTACACAGGGCACACAGGTGTAACCCATTTAATATTAAAACTGCAAAACTATGTAATAACATTCTTTGTATGGTATGCAAGGCCAAATGATACTAATAACATAGTCTAATGCTTTTGCTGTAAAACTTTGCTTTTACTTACACTTGTTTTATTTATCAAGCTCCTCCTCTGCGAAGGCCCCGGGCTTCCATCGAAGAAATAATCAAAGGAAAATTATCACCGGAACCGACTGAAAAGAAACCGACTCGCCTTGTATACACTATAGAATATCTTGCTCGACTTGCAATGTCTCCATTGTGTCTGGTGCCTCCCAGTGACTTAGAACGTATTAGTAGCGAACATCCAACTTTAATTCGAAAGGTATGTGTAAAAGATGCATGCACATGTGTTATTTATGATATTTTTTTTCGTAGCTCGTGGAAATGTTTGATGCTAAACAATATTTATCAAATCGATTGGGTGACCAAATGGTGACAGTGCTTAGTGCAGATGAGGTTGATGCCGGGGAGGTTTGACGTATACCTTACAGAAAGGTATGCAAATAATGAATCTCAACGACTTTTTACAAAAAAAGAAAAACTCTTTTTCATAAAATTAATGTTCTAGAGATCACTTTTTTGTATACAATATAGTTTCTATATTGTATATTCAAAAAAGTTATATTTTTTGGGTGACACTTTGCTATTTTTTGAAACAGATACTTAGAGATAAACTTCATTTTAAAAAAAAGAAGATATCTGTGAATGTTCATTTCAAATACATAGTTGTTGGACAACTAGATATAGGCTGTTTTGTATTTGCCAAAAGTTTCTTATGACTACGAATTATACTGTTTCTGTTAATATGTTTGGATAGTTTACTGATGTTTTTTGTACGCTACATGTTAGATTTTTTAATTTATATTTATAAATACCGACATCCTAAATATTTACACTGCTTCTATATTTATTCAAGAATATTTAGATTTAATAAATGTTTTTTTAGTACTTTGTCTCTCTACTTAGACTTATGAAAATGTATGTTTATAATTTGTTTGTGAAGGATTTCTTTTTGATTTTGATCACATAAATCATCCTTAAATTCTTCATCTTCCAATTTATAACATAGTGATAAGACTTAAAATAACACGGTTATTTAACTGATACTCATTGAAATCATATATTTAGTTGAGGTACTAAATTATCATTTGAAATAATGTACCTACTCAACTTCCGAGATTTTACGTAAAATCTAAAACGATTACATTCACTCCGGAAATGTAACCGTGCACAATATACGTCGTGATGTTTCATATACAACCTAGGCATATTTTAATGACAAAATTTTGCATTATTAGAAATAAAATCTAGTGGTTTAATCTGTAATCAATTTAAATGTTAAGAAAATGATTTCCACCTTATTTTTTTCCTAATTATGCAAAACCGTCAAAGTTAAACTGTAGAAATGTTGGATTACTACTGTTCAACAATTCAGGATGTATAAATATCACGTGGCAATTTAATATGAAGCATAGATTGTGCTATATAACAAATAAATTCACGGTATCTAGGAGCTATTATTAATGTAGTGATTTTCTTTCACGTTTGAACTTTTAGATTCTTATAATTAAAAATTGTATTTCTATAAAAAAATTTTGTAACAAAAAAACAGAGTGTAGAATAAATTTGCTTTATTTACATAGTTGTGTTCTTGTATTTTCACCTTATAAAACTATTTAAGTACATTGTCATATTCTTCAAAACTCGTATCTATGTGATCAAATCTTATATGAAAATTAACAATATACTCCGAATTTGTCCGTTGCACTGATATTGCAAACGGATCTGTTGGATGAAAAGTAAATGCAACTAATCGGCGCGTAGCTTGCGGCTGACTGCGACTTGTTCCTCCAGCGTAAATACGAAATTTCAAGTAACCTGAGTCTCTAGCATAAAACCTAATATATCATATTAGTTTTACACAGTATTAAATAGATACTGTAATCTACCTTATAGGATGCTCTCCGCATGGTTTTGGCCGTTCCATTACGGATACCCATTTATCGTCGTAACTAAATAAAGATAAGTCTAAGTATGGGGAACTACTATAGGATTGTGCACTAATAGGCAATTGAGCTAGTAGTCTTTTTGTAGCTTCAGTCTTTCCTCCAAATTTGGCACTAACTATTGTTTGTTTAAACCTGCAAGAGATGTAAGTAAATTAGGCCTCTCTTGTGCTATGTTTTAACGCATTCGGAAATATCATTCGTTTATTAGAAAGAATTACAGTAAATATAAGATGAAATAATGTACCGTAGGGACTACTTTTTTAAAAGCGGGAGATAGACAATTAAAGGAGTTAGAATCATAGGAGTTAGATTCTCTTGATACGGCTGATATCCGTAAATGGAAGTTATATTTTCAGCAGTATCGGTGGTATACACACTATTGTCATTTAGTACCATTAGTATCATTATGTGAACTTTACTTACAGCCTGTTTGACACGACGTTAAATTTACGCAAAAATTAAAGAGAAAATTTACGAATAAATGATTTGACACGTTGCAAATAGAAAATTATGTAAAGAAATTTACTACAAATTTTTTCGTAAATTATTTAGAACCTGCCTAAATCTATCAGTAAATCTGCGCGAAAAACTGCGCTCATTGCTCGATTGATGTAGATATCAACACATACAAACATAACCTCCAATAACTTCTATCTCTAACTGTACCTCTAATAATGTCGTGGTCAAAGTATCAAATGAAATAGTAGTAATGCTTTTAAAATGAAATAACCTCAGAGTCAACTAAATACGTCAAAATTTTGTTTGGATATATCAAGCTGTAAACACCAACTACTCTTTAATACGCATGTGCATAAGTAAAAATTGTGTTAAAAATTGCAGATACTTTGCAAACAGAAAATCATAAATTGTTTTGTAAATTTATTCGTAAATTTTCTCTTTAATTTTTGGGTAAATTTAACGCCGTGTCAAACAGGCTTAACAAATGGGCTGGTACCAATGAGAAGAGCCAACATGTTCTGAGTCCACACCCTAAGACTTTCGTCTGAGGCTAAATAAATTTGGACGGAACAATTACTTTAAAAAACACAGGATGTGCTTATGTTAACACGGGGTAGCAGATATATACACGTATATTTATGTAAACTTATTCTTACTTTGTTTCGTTTCACCCCTCTACTGTAAAAGATTGTATTTGTGTCTTTGATGAAATAAAACCTAACATAACATATTTTAACTTATATCTTACTCATTTTCGTACAATAGTTAACCCACATCTATGATCCAAATAATATTATCTTTCAAAATCTCTTAAAAATATACAAAGCGTTCAACTTGAAAGATACCATATTATTACGATATTGTTCAATTGTTGTTTCTGTTAATATTACTTATGAGTACTAAAAACACTATAAGTTTGCTAATTTAAACTTTGTGGCATGAAAACAACGGAAATAACATATGTGCACTGAATTTGGATCATCCTGTATGTTCCCCCTGCATTATCATTATATACAGTACTATAGAATTATGTGAAGGTAAATTTAAAGTACAAGACTTACCTATGCTGAATTAATCTGGCATAAAGATTATTAGAAGGACTGCAAGTAAACTGGGTTTCTGTATAAATACTTGCATTTCGAAAAGAATCACAAAAATTTTCAAATAGATTCAATAATTCTCTGGAAGTATTTTCGTAAATTGCTAAAATTTTACTCTCAGTCATACTATATACAACGAAAAAGGAAGGTTGACTATTGGCATCTGGTGATTTTAATGTAACGACATCCTCACTCGCGTATTTGATCAGTATATGATTTTCATCAAGCAACTGCATTTTCCATAATCTTAAAGACTTAAAGTTTTCGAAATACTGATAAAACCTCCGTATTTCATAACGGTTATTAGTAGAATTACTTATGTATAAGGCTCTCCTATACAAAAATGCTAATAACCGATGCTTTAACGAGTTTATAAAGATTTCTTTAAAAGCTCTTTCCGTAGGAAAAGTTAGATTAAAAAAATAGGAATCATCTTCGAAACAAAATCTTCCAATTTTACGAACGTCTACAAACATACCATCCAATAACTGGAAAATATGTATAACTTGATGCTGGACTGACAAAACAGCCAATATATCTTTATATAAATAAAGTCCTTGGTTATGGGATAAAAATATCTTATCCACTTTAAACTGCCGTGTATCGCATAGTTTTCCAGCATGTAAATCAACAAGATGCAAGGAATAATCTTCCAACGGTGATCTAAAATTAATGTAATTGTTAATGTCATAGTTGTTTTATTATATAAAACCAATAAGTAAGTATTTTTAAGAAAACTTTTACGTTATTTATGTAGGAGGACTAGTTATCTACATTGAAAATAACTAAATTGATTTTTGGTTAAAAACTAAAGATGCAAACTACTCAATCAGTAATCCAAATTAACAATGTTTTATTTGTTCCCATCAATTATTTTTTAATAAGCAGGGATACTATTAATAATCTACTATTGCAAAAATTTTAAATACAAAAAACACTTCATATAGTATGTATATTGAAGACAATTATTATTATTATACGTAGATAAGATGAGCGTAGAATTATTATTACCATATATTACTGTCGAAATTCGTTGAAACATGGGGTTGTGGCTATTTACGGGGGTAGGTCCTTAGCGACAAAATTAAACATTTTCTTTTGGATGACTTTTGTAGAGAGAGAAAGAGTATTAGAGTTAGCCTCTATACAGTTTTTGCAATATAAAGCAATCATTGTAGTACTATATCGCCCTCCATTGGAGAATTTTAATATGCGTTTTTAAATTTAATGAATAAGTTGCTTGATTTTGTCTACGCTGTCTGTAGTATGAGCGTAATACTTGCGGGAGACTTCAATATAGATTTCTTATCAGACTACGCGCAAAACTGCTTTTTTGGATATAGTTACTTTGTTTGAATTTTTATCAACGGTGGATTCTCCCACAAGGGTCACCCCCTCGAGTGTTTCGTGTCTAGATAATATTTTTATTCTGTCTCCATTTTTTAATTATATAGTCGAGAATTTAGACTTTGCTGAATCTGATCACTATTCGCAAGTCTTGAAATATTATGTTAAAGCAGACATTGATGTTTCGAATAACACTTGTACCTTTCATCGTAATTTTAACGATATTAATACTAATGCGTTCAAATCTGCTTTAACAAGTGAAACATGGCAAGCAGTTTTTTGTGAATCATGCCCTGATGATGCGTACAATGCTTTTATAAATATTCTGTTATACTACTTTGAAATATATTTTCCTCTGTGACGCATTGTTAATAGAGATGGACGAAGCGCTCCTTTCATGTTGTCCGCGAAAGTTTTAAGAATGAAGCAAGATGTTCAGTTGTATAACGAACTAGCCAAACAGTATATAGAATTTTGCTCTTTAAGCACCGAGGTAAGTAAAAATTATAATCAAATGCTAATAAAAACACGAAAACGATTCAATGATAAAATTCTAAATGCTTCCAATTTCCAATAGAATAAAGCGATGTGGGCGAATACAGGGTAAGTCCATGTCGAGAGAAAAGTTGGAATTTTTTGTTACCAATGTAAACATTCCAGATAAGCAAGTTGCAAATGAGCTTAATGTTAATTTTGGTTCTTTTAATAGTTCGACGAATTTTACAATGGACGTTAACTTTTTAAATAACAATGCTCCTATGAGTGATACTTCTTTATTTCTATCCCCTTTTACGCCTGAAGAGATTTCAAGTCTTATAACTGCTCTTAAATCATCTACTTCATGGGGTGTTGACGGCATTTCAAATAAATTATTGAAAATAAATAAACATCAAATTTGTGAGGTTTTCGTTTATTTATGCTTTGAAAAAGGGATCTTTCCAACTAAATTAAAAAAGGCAAATCATTAACTCTTTACATAAGAAGGGTGGCCGTAAGTGCTACGCTAATTATTGCGCAATCAGTTTACTGTCCAGTTTTTCGAGAATTATAGAATATCTTCTTATGTGCCGGTTGACTGATTACTTTTATAAGTAAAAACTACTGTCAACTGATCAACATGGGTGTGTTACTAGGAAGGGATTTGACACTGGCCTGAGCGAATTTCATTATGATTTGGTACTGGAGAAGGGTTCGTCTGTTTTTGGATTACTCCCAAGCTTTTACTTGTGTCAATTACGGCATCCTATTCTCTAAACTTTTAGATACGTTATACGAGGTAATTCCTTACAGCTCATTAAATCATAGTTTACTGATCGGCAACAACTAGTAAGAGTAAATCAATTTACCCTAACTGATTCAATTGATTTGATCAATATTGAAAAAGCTCAGGTAATATCTTTCAGTATAAGCAATTGTGAGCGTAATCATAGTATCATGAATCACAGTTTTGCTATGATTGTAGAAGCAAAAGTACCCCGCATAATTTTTAATTCGAACTTGAATTTAAAAAATCACATAAATTCTCTTTGTCAACGGCTATCCAGGGATTGCTATGGCTTATAATTTGTGTCATGCCACTGTAATAAGGAAGTAGAAAATGATTGATAATATTTGCCAACGGTTTGGAGATATAAGATGCAATATGTTTTTCAACAATGAACTAGAGATACCATCATAATTGACAGAATCTGAAGACTTCAATCCACCGATCGATGTTTAACTTCCCGATAACAAACGGGTGCCAAGAACATTGATCAATCAAAGATCTTGAAGAATATGAAGTGTCATCAGATCTAGATCTATTTTCAGGGTTAGGAAACAAGATAGTAAAGCACTGGACGCAATGGTCTCCCTAATGAGTGGACAATATTCCACTGTGATACCTACTCGCTGGTAATCCTGCAATTAAGATATTGTCTATAGCTGTTGCCGACTTGGACATTATTCTAGTGGGAGAATTAATAATGATATTTAGGTTAAAACAGTTCAATATGTCTAAAGGAAGATACACGGTTCGACTATTATTTTTAATTTTTTTTTTAATGTGCGGTGGGTGCTTAGTTGCAGTGACTCCGTAAGCTGTATTACTTGTCTGGCTGTCACTGCAACTCTTGCGGTGTAGTTTTAGTGTGTGTAAGTTGTGTTTAAATGGCTTTGTGACAGCATCATATCGCCTTTTATGATGCCGCGCTGTTAATCACTTTGCTCCCAACAGCGAATGGCAAGTCGATCCGGGATTAAACTCTCTGAAAAAATGTCACCGTCCCTCCAGAGAATTGAACCCCGGCACCTATCGTTCTCTCTCAACAATAGTCAACCGCCTAACCACTGCGGCCATCGACCCGTTTAATATTAATATTAAAGTCGCCTTCCCCTTCCCCTGTCCCCCACAAACAGATTTGTCATATCAGAAACAAAACAAATTTTAATGTACTTATAAATTGTTAAAAATACGGTTGATATACGAAAAACGGTCCATTGAGAGAACATTCTAAAATTATTTTGAAATATACAGGAAGCCCAAAAGAAAGTTACACATCAAGTAACACACAACAACTACTCCAAGATAGATAGAGATATTATACATACGAACCTAATGATAATAAAACTTGTTATAAACTTGTTGGATTATTTTTTGAACAGTGAACATTCCGAACGATTTCTTTGTCTTTTTTAATTTTTTGATTTTTTTTAATGGAGTAAATTTGAAGTGATGCATAAATTGACTCATTTTTTATTACGCTATAGCAGAGTTGTAAAATATTTAATTCTGCGTTTTACTGAACAATAATATACAGGATGTTCCATTTGAATTAACGGACATTTTTCATATTTTTCTTCGTCAAACTTGACATTTTCTGCGCACTCCTTATACTGTAGGTCAGTTTCTAACTTGGCGTTTTGAAGAACCATTACTGCCTAATAGTTGATCAAAAAAATGTTTTTTATTAATTAGTGTAACCAAAAAATTTGCAATTTTATAATTCACGAAAATTTACCGGAAAAACTTGGTAAGACAAATATCTCAAAGACCGTCAGTTTTTTCATATGAATACCATACACAAAGTTCCTTTTATTTTTCATGTAGATTCAAAATAAATGATACAAAATATAGGCTTGTATTTAAAACAAAATTGCTCTTTGTGCAGATGAAATGGAGCAGCCTGTATAATCGGCATTATTTTAGGTTTGTAGATTTTCAGAAAACTAGACATTTGAACAAAAAAAAAAGATTCAATAATCTCTTATTAACTAGGATATTGGACTTCCACGTACTAGATGGGCACCCCGTATATTACTGCACATTTCGATGACGGAGACTAAATAAAGGCAAGTTATTGTTAGATTCCTTATACCAGCCGTTTCTGAGATATATAACAATTTTTGAAAATGTAGATCAATATTTAATATGAGTACCTGTTTTACATATTTAAGTTATGTGTTTCACAGGTTAATCTTAATTATGGCTACCATTAGTGCTTAATACCTCTCTTATTTTAAATAAAACAATCTATATCTAACATTGTAATTCGATTTTAATTTTATTTCTCTTATAAATATTGTTAAGGTTCTCTGTATCTATTTCTTATAGTTTCTTAGTAAAATTCAATTCAGTGTTTTAATTGACCATTATCCACTAAAAATTTGGTTATATTAACGTAGCTTTGACATGACAACAATATTCTTAATATTGAACAATGAAAAATAAGTGTTGATGGATTAGAGATTGTTGTTTAATATTTATTTGAAATTAGACAAAACTGAAAAACAAAGCGCCGTTTTATATTAAGTACATATGTATTTACACCATTAACTTAACACAAAGGGAAAGAAAAAAAAACTAATGATCCGTAATTTCGCAGTAGTCTTGGCTACTTAGCTTTAGTCAGCATATTAGGTGTTATAGAAGAGAATACCAATCTTATACACATATTATCAGGTGATGATGGTGATATATTGTATACACGGTTTTTATATGTATTGTATATCCCCACAAAAAAGAAATCTGAACTCGTTAGATCTGGGGATCTGACCAGTTCTGTAAGCCACCGCGTCCTATCCACCTATTAGGGTATTGCCTATGTATTGTATTCATTTCATTCCGAGCGTCAATTTGAATGTGCGGGGGAACACCGTCTAGCTGCAGCCGCATCTTTTATCAGATATTTTTTTTGTAATACATTTATTTATTCTCTACATAAATTTAACAAAGATGTGCTCATACAAATGAAATATACATATTGTATGCCTTAAATTCATGTGCTGGTCAGCGTTGTGTTGTCCCCTATCCTCGTGTCAGGAAGATGAGATTTGTATCTCGTCCCAGACTAACGGTATTGAGGGCGATTTGGTTCATGTTCCATTTTGTAGGTTACTGCATTGTTTGTTGTTGAATCATTTGCTTAATTTTACTTTTATTTTGTACATACTCTATGTTCTTTATTTGTTTCGGCAGCATATGATATTGTGTTATAGTTTCTGTCGTAGGTATTTTTGTGCAGCTTAAGTATCTTATTCTGTTGTCTCTGTATTTTTATCAAGTTTCTCTTCGTTATGTTGCCCCAAACTATTTATTAAATAATTTAAATGTGAAGTACATATCGCATGATATTCAGATGTTCTGGGATGATATTCTTGATTTTGTTTACTGAAGCTATAGCTGTTTGGTTCTTGCTGATTAGCTTGTTTATGTGTTTGTCCCATTTTAAATTGTCTTATTGTTAACCCTAAGTATGGTGTGTGTTTTATTTGTTTTATGAATTGGTTATTGAAAGTTATATTGAAGCTGTTTGAGTGTTTACTGTTTTGAAAGATCATATAATTTGTTTTGTTTTCATTAATTGTTAGTAGATTTTCTAGGCACCAGTTTTCTATTTTTGTTACATCACTGTCGATTTGATGTTTTAATTTTACTTTGTCTTTTCCAGAGTATACTACACACATATCGTCTGTGTATGCAAAAATTTCTCACTCTGTATTGATGTTAAATACGTCATTTGTATACATTATGTATAGGGTTGGTGGTAAATTTCCTCCTTGTGGTGTACTCTGCAATCATCGGTTGGCTTTCCACATTGTTAATTTTTGTTGTTTGGGCTCTATCCATTAGATATGTTTATATTAATTTATTTTCAGTCTCTTTAATTCCTAGTTTGTTCAGTTTTTCTACGAGCTTTATTTTTGAAACAGTGTCAAAAGCTTTTTTTTAATCTATAAATATTATTACAACTATATCTTTTTTTTCTAGTTTTGCCTTTATTTTGTTTAACAGATTGGTAAAATATTTATTTATCTCTTCAGTTATTTCATACGTATTCGTTGTTACTGTGGTATTTTGTTTATCTTTTGTATTCTTATGGTTCAATTCTTGAGTTAGCAATTTCCATGTTTTTATTGGTTCATTTCTATATTTTTCAAATTTTCCTGCATAATATTTTTTTTTGCATTCTTTAACGCTTGTAATGTTTGTTTCTTCGTTTCATTGTATGTGTGTCTATAATTTTCATTTTGTGGATGCTTTTTATATTTCTTGTATAGTTTTTTCCTTTTTTGGATTTGTTCTAACACAATTTCATTTATCCATGGGCATTCTTCCCTTCTTTTAATTTTTCTGGTTTTTTCTTCAATTATTTGTTGCAGTAAAGCCGAAAGTTGTTCAAAGATATTTATATCAGTCTGTTTAATATTGTATGTGTTATATTTTTGTAGTTTATTTCAGTTTTCTCGTAGTATTTGTATTTATGCGTTTGTTCTTGCTTTTGATATTGTTGCTTTACTGCAAAGTGATCTAATAAGTCTGTTGGTATTATCTCTACCTTTGGTTCTATCCAGATTGTTTGTAATTTGTAATGACATGATCCAGTATACTATGGTTTTTTGTAATACTTTTCCGTGTATAATAGTTTTTTGTTTTTTTATTTAATATTTTATATTCGTATTCTTTCAATATGTTCTCATATTTTTTTACTGTATTGTTGCTGTCCATTATATTTATGTTACAGTCTCCTATTATATATATATATGTTTTCTTCTTTTACGTAGAATGTTTGCGGTGGTTTATGTATTAAAGTTACCGTAATATTTTCGTTTTTTACTGAAACAATTAATATTTCTATATCACTTATTATTCGATTAAAGACAGTCTTATATTGTATATCCTTCTTTATATACAGAGCTAGGCCTCCTCCTCTGGTGTTCACTCTGGAGTTGTATTCGGCATTGTAATTATGTAGTTGATATAGATTTTGATCTGTAGGTGACAGCCATGTTTCTGTTAATGCAATTATTTCGGGATATTTTTCTATTGTAGCTATTGCTTCTACTTCGTTTTGTTTTTGATGCTACGTATGTTGACAGCCATGTTTCTGTTTTTTTAATGTGTGGTGGGTGCTTAGTTGCAGTGACTCCGTAAGCTGTATTACTTGTCTGGCTATCACTGCAACTCTCGCGGTGTAGTTTGATGTGTGTAAGTTGTGTTTAAATGGCTTTGTGACAGCATCATATCGCCTTTTATGATGCCGCGCTGTTAATCACTTTGCTCCCAACAGCGAATGGCAAGTCGATCCGGGATTAAACTCTCTGAAAAAATGTCACCGTCCCTCCAGAGAATTGAACTCCGGCACCTAGCGTTCTCTCACCACGATAGTCAGCCGCCTAACCACTGCGGTCATCGACCCGTTAATGCAATTATTTCGGGATTTTTTTCTATTGCAAGTATTGCTTCTACTTCGTTGATTTTGTTTTTGATGCTACGTATGTTCTGCATGTATATGATAAACATTTATTCTTTATCTGTTTATGGGCTTTTTTATTGTTTTTTTTTAGTTATTCCATTTTATGAGATCTCCCTTAGATTTTATTTTTATTTTTTGGCTTGTGTCCGTTTTTCTAATATAAATATTTCCGTCTGTCGTCCAGGCGTACTAAATTTTTTTCTTTCTCAATTCTCTGGCATCATAAAATAATGTGCTTGTCATTTTTGTTAATTGTTCGTTTATATAGATATTATTATTTTTTCCTCGTAGTAGGTATTCCTTTACTGTGATTGAACCTATAGTTTTTCGTTGTTTTAATATTTCTGCTTTTATATCCGTTGTCTTCAGTTCCACAATTATTGGGCTGTTTTCTTTGTTAGCGTTTTTTCCGGTAACATCTTTTTATTGTATTTTACGTGTTTATGTTTATTTTCTTCATGATTTTATTTACTATTTCTTCTATCTTTTTCTCCTTTATCCTGGGTCTCTACTCCGTTTATAATAATGTTATTCTTTATTTTTTTTCTCTTTATTCGGGGATGTCTTCCAAAAATACGGGTAAAACTTGTGCAGTTCCGATAATTCTACCCCACATGTTGATAGACCATCGTGTCGACGATTACCAGTTCTAAATAGATTGAATTTTTCCTTACTATAATAATGATAATTATGTCCGTCTACCAAGCAATTGCTATGGAACGTTGACTTGTCAGAAAATAGCACAAAGTCAAAGAAATCTTCATCGTCTGCTAATCTTTCTAGAACCCGCATACAAAGTTGTAATCGTCAATAGTCTCGATCTATATCTAGAAGTTCCTGGTACAACCGCAGACGAATTGGAGAACATTTGTGTTTCTTTATTACTCTTCCGATACTACGGTTGGTTCTTCCTGTATTATTTTCTATTTTTTCCTGACTGATATGCGGATCTTCAATAATAGATTCAATAATACCGGATTCATTTTCTTCATTTTCGGTAATAGGTTTTTGCCAAACTTGGTGTTTATAAACCAACCTACGAAACGTTTGCAACAAACTTACAAACGAACGCTTGTTTGGATGATGTCTATCCCGATAGTTTTGGACATACTCTCTGGATACTAATAAACAATTTTTCACCCAGTCTCCAATCACTAAGATCATATCAATCCTCTTTTGTTCAGGGTAAGTTTTAATTTTAAATGCATAAAAAAATAATTTTCGTGTAATCGAAGTGAGTATTTCACGTTCTCAGCACAATTCACCAAATTTCGCGGCCATTACCCATAGCAACGGCCGTCAAACCAAATTTCATTTTCAAATTCTGTTTGACACACCAATCGCTTCGCGCTTCGGAATTTAATCTCGCTAGTCGGGCAATAATGGTAATCTTCTTAACCTTAATATGTAATATATATCTGTTTACAATTATCTAGTTACATAATTTTGACGATTGCACGAAAAATAGTGTGTATGCCATGGCTGCAAAACTGTTTAGCGACCTCAAGATTATCCTGTCTCGGCAGCGAGCGGACTAAGCGATAGCATACTGAAAGAATTCAGTACGCTAAACAGGTATTTCGCGGGCCAGTCATACAAAAACTATAAACAGCCTCAACTGACAATATCTTATGTAATGTGTCGTTAAATATTTATATTATTGGCTGAATTGTGTTTTTAGATAGCTCAATAGTTCACAAACATCTCTCGAAACACCATACATACCGTTCCTTAATATCATACTTTGTTTATTGTACTTATGTATAACTGAGAGGTAAATAATGCCACTGCGGAAATAACGTTATTGACTACATTAATATAACCAAATTTTTAGTAAATAATGGTCAATTAAACCGCTAAATTGAATTTGACTAAGACACTGTAAGGGATAGATATAGGGAACCTTAACAACATTTATAAGAGAAATAAAATTAAAATCGAATTACGATGTTAGATACAGAATATTGCATTTAAAATAACAGAGTTATTTGGCATTAATGGTAGCCACAATTAGAGGAAAGATTTTAACCACCCTCTATAATTTTTACATTTGTGTATTACTTAATCTGTAATTGTCTTTTGGTCTTCCCTGTATATTTCAAAATAATTTTAGAATGCACTTTCAACGGACTTACATATGCTCCAACAATAAGATTTTAAATATATGTTACCGTTTTTGGTATGTAAGAAATTTTGTAAAGTATATATTTCCTATTTACAATTAAAAACAAAAAGGAGAAAGTTTAATACAATCAGACAGTATTGCATCTGTCTGTTGCTCCTAGCACTTTTGGCGCCCTTGTGCAAATTTAAAATAACGCCCCAAATTTGTATTCATTGTTCATATGTGAGTACTGATACGGGTTAAGTTAGGTATTATTATCCACTATTGAAAAATAATTTTAAAAAGTATTTTCATAAATTTATTTTCATTTTTATATTTTGTGCCATATATGGTGGACTTTTGAGGCTTTTCGGCGCCTCGGCACCGTCGTGCACCACACGACTTCGCCCTTATGTACGGCGCGAGCGTCTAATAAAGCCCTTTGTTATTATTATTACTATTATATTTATATGAAGAACCAATTCTTTCTGGAACGTTGACATTTTTGCTAACATACAGGTCAGTATCATCTGGATTTTTTTTTCAGCTCTAAGAAGCCGGGATTGGTTCAATAATAATCCTACGTCTATCCAATTTGAATTGAAAAACACTACCAGTATTCTAAATGTAGCAACTAAAATCGCTACATCGAAAGGCAACATCAGCTAAGTTAGGCAACCTACACCAGAGTAATTTGCTCTGTTAGGTCACTTTTATATACCTATATAATAGCTTGCTATTAATCAATGACTATTTCTTTACGCAAAATTTGTGTAACAGATCAATCTAGTGCAAATTACCAAACTCAGTTATTGATGTGATTTAAAGTTACTATATCTTAATATTTTCACATATATTGCAGATTTTGTTATGGGTAAATTTGTCAAACTTAGGTATCAGTTGCGATATATGTAGAAAGGAAATTGTTGTTGAAAATACAGTATAATTTCCTGCTGTACTTGATTGCAAGAAATTAAATTAATTAAAGGATTTAAGGATGTTGTCAATATTTGTAATGCACCAGGATTGACTTTGAGAGAAAGACATTTCTGCTGAACATAATGTGATGCTGAAATTAATATTAACGATAGGAAATTACAGTTATATTTCTGTTTTTACATGCACATGTGTAAATTAAATAATCATACATTAATTAATTAAAATATTTTTGAAGGTGTCTTCTAGTATTCCAACTCATCATGTTCCAAATTACTGCTTATATTGTTATCATTGCATAATGGTATTTCCTTATTTATATTCTGTATTTAGATATTCTTTGTAATTAATATATGTATTTTTTGACCTTTATGTACTTATCTTTTAATTCCTGATTTATTTCCACTTAGAGGAAAATAAAACAATAAATAATTAAATACCAATTTATTCCATATAACATATAATAATATGTTTTCGTTAAATAACTTCTTCAGTGGAAGAAATTGACATTTAATATTATTTATTGTTTTATTGACCTCTAAGTGGAAATAAATCAGGAATTAAAAGATTCTTTGTAATGTACATGTTTCCAACTTGAGCAGTGCTTCTTTCAATCATTTTAGATTAACTTGCTTAATTATTTGTCAACTTTAACGTGTACTTCGTCCATTAAATTATAAACTTAATGGAAAATAGCAACCAGTAACGTAATAAATCGTATACCTTTAACAAATAAAACAAAACGTACCTTGGATTAGGTGTAACAGATTCATTATTAGTATATATTTCATAAAAATGAGGTCTTAATTCTTCTGGAATAAATGTTGCTGAACCTACAATAACATATCTTCCATCATCACTGAATAAACTGCATTCTCTATTTAGCTGCTCCAAACTTTGGCTAACATTAACAACAAACTTCAACTAAAATGCAATAGTATAATATTAAATACTATTACCAATATTTAGTCTTACCTGAAAAAATCTATCAAATATTTTACTTTTGATCTCAAATTTTTGTTTCTCATTTTTTGTCCGTACATTTTGTAACAAGTCTCCAGCAGCAGCTGGGCCTTTATATTTATATACTTCTAGTGATGTTTGATCAGATGAAAAAGCAATGAAATGCTTTCCATCTGGACTAAATTTTCTTAAGAAACATGGTGGTTTTTCCACATTGATCAACGTGAAGTTGGGAAAAACATTTTGGTAAAATTGTCTAGCGGTATGAAAATGTGTACCTGGCTTCTTACTGCCAAATGTTTGTCTGTGAAATAAGCGTATTACAACATTCTGCGGCGGTACTTTTCGAGGTTTTATAAAAGAATCCATTTACTGTGGAATACATAACATTGGAAATCATAAAAAACAATTGCTACTTTGAAACTAGTAATTTATATTATACAAATATATCATTTCATTCAAAAAAAAACTTCAATATATCTTATTATTTCTATAAAAAAATCTGCAAGAATGTGATATTTGACAATTTGATCAGCTGATTGAGAAAGCAAAGCATAGCACGAAAACAGCTTGAAACAAGGGTAGCCAATGCTAGAAATTTCATTGAGTAGATATGTACAAATGTATATCTGTAGATTGATAATAGCGTTTTTGACTTACCGCACTGAATGTATTTCCGTCGTATTTTAATACATATTGATAGTAAAGAACAGAGATACACAGTGCATGAAGTACAATAAAGTAATAAACAAGAGTTAAAGCTGCTGCTGTTTTTTCGCAATAAGGTGACGTTACACAGTTGTGCGGGAAGTTTAAATTTTCCTCATTTTTAGAGTACCGAGAGAGAGATTTCTAAACGTGAAAGAATATCGAAATTATTATAATTTCTATAAAACTATAACTGCATTAGGCAGTTGCTGATTAACAAAAGAAAATTGGAAGACCTGTAATAAAAAAATTAGTAAAAATTACTTGACGAAGTAAGGCTTTTTTAACGATATCTCTTAATCATAACCTAGATATATACATGTAGTTCCATAAAAAAGACAAAGTAGCTAGAAATATAGTGTAATTAAAAATGTATGGTATTTTTTTAGTAAAAGCTCAATAATATGATGCCGAAGGCAAATGTACATGCAAGAACTTCAGCGATTGTGCAATAGATGACGCTCATTAAATGTCAATAGGTTTGTTCCTTTTAGACGTTTACAACACGACGCCTGCAGTGATATTCGAAACTCGCGCTTACGACAATGCAAATTGAATAGGGTAATTTTATGGCGCATGATAGTGCCTTTCACTATATAAAGCAGGAAACCATATCGAACAAAGCTAATAAAATTTTCAATTGCCATAACAAAATTTAAAACCAGAGAGAAATTATTAATTATTTTCTAAATATTTTAAATTTTTAAATATTGAGGTTTACTATTAATCTAAGGCCTATTTACGTATTTTTTTGAAAAAAAAATTAGTATTTTTGTTATTAAATTATATTTTAAATATGTTTCACCAGTATGCAACAGATTACTACAGAAAGTAATAAGTTAATAAGGATATTTAAAAACCTAAGATGTTAAATAAAAATACCTTAATTTTTACATAAAAGGCTAGTTATGGATAAGAAATAACACAGCTTGCTTTTTTATTAATTATTTCTGGCAATATAAAAGTCTGATAAAATGTTTCTAATTTAGGAACTATTTCATTATTGATATAATAATAAATTGAATTGTTTGTTCTACAAACGTTTTATTGATATATAAATTGGTACAAGTAGGTACTTTTTTAATTTGAATTAATCCATTATTAGCTATAAGATCTAGAAACAGCTAAATATATTAGACCGAAATTTCAAAAAATTTATATATAGGACTGAATATCATATTTTACTTTTTGCCCGTCGTTCCTGCATTTTCAAAAGTCTAGGGTTTTTATAAAGAATACACTGGCGGAATTATGTATTTCTTCCTCTTCTACCCATTCTGCAAATCCTGAAAAAAATACTAATTCTTATGCTAGCAAAACCTTTAGTAAATCGATAAGCTATCCTAGAATAAAATATTTATATAAGTATATAACACCGCTATATACACAAACTTGGAATTACTACTGTATATTTATTTACACTAATAACAATAATAGTAAAAAATGCTAACAAATAAATCTCTTGCGAATTCTTGCAGGACTAGAAAAACCAACTAGCGAACAGTAGAAACACAATTAGGTACAATACGGATTGATACCAATTGATACTGATGCACAACTTCGTCAGATGTAGTTGTGGAGTAAGTAAACTTTCGAGAAAACGAATATGTAATTTTTACCCCAACGTATTCATTGCTCGCTCTACCCTTTCTTAATCCAATACAACTGACAAAGATAAACCGATAGTCTGATTATTCAGGTAAATCCATATACATACAAATACATAGCAAATAAACTTATAGTATGGAATTAAAACAAGGTCAAGAAATATAGTACTCCCCGAGCCATCTATGTTTCAGTTGCGACATGAAATATAGTTTAAACGATATGATGAAAATTTAGGCGCGGAAACGTCCCCATAAACGATTGCCCAGTTGGTATAACCGTGGCAATTATATAGGTATGTTCGCAGAGTGAATTTCTTGCGATTTTCAGTTTAATTGGGATTTGTCGAATGCGCATGCGCTGCCAGAAAATCGAAATTGTCAACTAACACGTATTTTTGTTGTGCGAACGGGTTTCCCGTACTTGTACATATTATATTTCACTTATATTTGTAATAGCACACTTGACTTATATTTAAAGCAGCATACTTCACTTCTATATATGTATTATTTATTTTTTATTTTATCCTATTTTGTTTCGCCGTTTCGTTTTAAAACTGGAGCCATGCAGAGAAATATTACAGGTAGACCTAAACTTTTCTGTGAGCAGACGCTAATTCTAAATTGGAGATATTTCTACCGACTCTTTCGACTGTCCAAATTTCGTATTTCTTTACTGCGAACGCTTACGCGTGCGTCGTACAATTTCTGATTAATTTAGTTGCGAACATACCTTATAACTCATTTGAAATTTAGCCAAACATTTTAGGAGCCTGTTACTGCCATCTTTTAAGCCCGATCGACACATACAAGAAAAACTTTAAAAGTTGTTGTTTTTAATGTTTTTAAGGTGGCGTTTCGGTAAAGTAGGGGGCGCTGTTCGACAATAATTATTAGAAACGTAGTATTCGGAAAAACTACACATTAAAAATGTATTTTCGCGTTGTTACATTGAAGATATTATCTTTGTTGTAAATCTAAATATCTTTTTTTAAATTAAATATTCTTGGATTGCGAGAAAAATGAGAAAAAATATAAAATTTTGATAATATTACCTTTAGAATATGTAGAAAAATATACTGATACGATCTGTATTGAAATAATTTCAAAATATGCAGTATTTTTTTCAGGAAGTAAGTTTAGGGGCTGAGTATCAACAACAGCCCCATATCTGTCCAAACAGTTTGCCAGTTTGATATTAGATGTCACTAGCATTAGATAAGTATTAACTATGTATAACTATGTATAGGCAATCAGTTTAACACCAAAATTGACTGCTTTGATATTCAGAAAAACATTAAATTAAATGTTTTATTTAAAAATGTAAATGAAGAAGAAAAATTTTAGAGTCGTACATACGACTCGTTTCTTTTTCCGTAACTGTGAAAGATAGTCATAGAACATCATACTTCTTTATAACATAACTTGAACAGTATACAGGATTATTGCTATATATATTGCTTTCAAAATAGTGCACATCACGATTATTGGATTTAGTCAGTTTAGTATCACAAGAATTGCAAAACTTGATTGTATGCACAAATATACTTTTTTATAGAAAGGTCTTACTAAATTATTTTTATTCAAGTAATAAATTGATTTCAGTACTACATATTCTTACAACTACACATGCATAAGTAAATACATATTGATGAATCATTACTTGGTGTGGGTGTAGAGAGAGAAAGACAAATAAAACCCAAATATCTCTCTTGCCTTTTATTAATAAATAATACAGATAACAATTCATTCCACAATAAAATTTAATGTCCTTTATTATATTTACATTTAGTATTTCACATACATACACTGTGATGGTTATAACGGAAATTTTATTATTTAATTATCTATATAATATGTAGTCATATCCATTATAGAATATACTTCGTAAGCGTAACTTGTGTGGAGAAAGGTTTCCTGTCTAATCCTAGTAATCTACTACAGCTGCGTGTGTGCAGCTTTCACTACATAAGCTGCTGAATCCTCTCAGGCAAAAAACACCCAAGCAAAAATTGCGTCAATTTTGGAACCATTAAGTTTCTACAAAGTTGTTCATCGCTATATATTTCTTCTATGAAAAGTGGTTGGGTTTCATCAATGAAAACCACAAAGTAATACAGCTTCCTTTTCCTGATATTTAGTTGACCTTGAATCTATAATATTTTTCAATAAGTGATTATTGTTACATGTAATTTGCGACTGTTGAGACGTGATATTGCGATCTTCCAAATGAGTATTTACCTGAAAATAATAATTATGGTTCCTCTTCAAACCCAAACACCAATTTTCAGAGGATGTAGCTGTGTTTCATGGTAGACATGAGGATTTTCAGCTGACCATATTCTATAGTTTTGTGAGTTTACGTATCCCGATAAATGAAACCATGCTTCATCGGAAAAAAAAGATAAATTTAGCAGCTCATCATCCCTTAAATTTGCATTGAACCATTGACAATAATCCATACGTTTATTATAATCTAATGCATATAGTTCTGGTACAACCGATATTTTATATGGGTGATAATGTAATTTAGTTTTCACTACTTTGTGACACGAACCATAAGATAAACCTAAAAATAATTTTTTTTTTTAGTTTCAACATATATTATGCGAAAAAACTAGACAAAATAATTATGTATACCTGTTTGTTGAGCCAATTGTCGTAATGGCTTACGTGGACTCTGATCAAGACGAGCTCGAATATCTTCCACTACTTCCTCATTAAGAACTGTCCTACGGCCAGAGCTTTTTCCTTTAGCAACACTGCCTGTATTTCTAAAACGCTCTACTGTCCTCAAAACGTGCCGTGATAGCGATTCATAATCCAGGTCGATATCGGGAAATTCGGTAGTTAAATCGTCAATACATGACCGTGTTGAATATTTCCATTGACCATTTGGATCACGTTCTCCACTTCGGAAATATGCTTCCAAAAGAAACTTCTCTTGGTCCAAAGTAAGAGGCATTATAACCTAAAAACTAAGTTTTACTTGTAACATGTTTTATAAAATAGCAGTAATGCTAACGTACCGCAGTCGCTAAATATGAGCTTAAATAGCCTTTAAAAAGACTTTTTGATGAAAATAAATTACGAAAATAGGTAAAAAATACACAATGAAAAAACGAGAAAATAAACGGACGCCAATGAACAAATAAACATGAAAAATGACATATGTTGACTAATTTTTGTTTACTGCTAACTTCATACGCATAAATGGAAATAAGTACACACTTATCGACTTGGGAAAGTAGTTTTTTTCAGACAATCTTTCTCGATCGCCCGATATAACAATAATCCTGTATAAGTTATGTTATAAAGAAGTATGATGTTCTATGACTATCATTCACAGTTACGGAAAAAGAAACGAGTCGTATGTACGATTCTAAAATTTTTCTTCTTCATTTACATTTTTTAATAAAACATTTAATTTAATGTTTTTCTGAATATCAAAGCAGTCAATTTTGGTGTTAAACTGATTGCCTATACGTAGTTATATAATACTTATCTAATGCTAGTGACATCTAATATAAAACTGGCAAACTGTTTGGACAGATATGGAGCTGTTGTTGATACTCAGCCCCTAAACGTACTTCCTGAAAAAAATACTGCATATTTTAAAATTATTTCAATACAGATCGTATCAGTATATTTTTCTACATATTCTAAAGGTAATATTATCAAAATTTTATATTTTTTCTCATTTTTCTCGCAATCAAAGAATATTTAATTTAAAAAAAGATATTTAGATTTACAACAAAGATAATATCTTCAATGTAACAACGCGAAAATACATGTTTAATGTCTAGTTTTTCCGAATACTACGTTTCTAATAATTATTGTCGAACAGCGCCCCCTACTTTACCGAAACGCCACCTTAATGTAAAGTATTCGGTTTTATTTCAAGTGACTATAAATGTTTGTAACAAATATTTACTTTGGTAACACTGAAAAATTGGCTTGCCTGGTTATTCGTATATACGTACAACTTTGTAGGTTATGTCATTTGTATCATGGATGCGTTATGCATGTTTGTTTATCTATACCAGAAGGAAGATTTATAGAAAACGAGTTTTTTGAACGCATATTTTAAACGACTAAACAAAAATGGTAAATTATTCAAAGAATATGCTCAAAGTGTCGATCTTCCACTGTTAAACAATACTGTACTCGTCGTGATAAATTGTTAAATACATTAGTTAACATTTCAGGTCCTATATTTGCTATTGCCTCCTCAATAGCGTTCCGTAACTGTTGTAAATTCTGTATTTGATTCCGGTATTTTGTGTTTTTCAAACAAGGGAACAAAAAGAAATCTAGCGGCGTCAAATAGGGAGATCTACTTGACCACAAACCTACACTAATCAACGGTCTGGAAAGAATTGGTGTAAATAATTAATTGTTATTTGTGCAGTGTCTGCTGTAGCTGAATCTTGCTGAAAGTAACCACTCGTTAACTCTATGTCATCCAATTGATTTATAAATGATTCCAAAATAATGGTTTGGTAGCGTTGAGCATTAATCGTTTCTTGAAAGAATATCGGACCAATAATTCTTTGTCGTGACATTGCCACCCAAACACCGATTCTCTGCCGACCAAGTTCTGAAGTTCTGGGAATTAACATAACCAGACAGATGAAACCAAGCCTCATCTGAATAAAAAGTGATATGTTGCTGGTCAATATTATTATGCAGATTGTTATTATATCAGCAACAAAACTGTGTTCGTAATACGAAATCAGGTGGGTGAAGTTGCTGAACAATTGTAAATTTATACGGATGTAAATGTAAATGCTTTTTTAGGATCTTACGAGTGGATTCATAGGAGAGTTCTGGAAAGGACATAAGAAAGGTTAAAAGGAAATAATAATAATTGATAATGAGACTTCACCTATTTGTTGAGATAAACGACGTACTGAAATATGAGGATTTTCTGCAACACGTTCATTAACATTATTCGAAACATCAGGTGTAGCAACAGTGGGACGGCCAGTAGATTTACCTTTAGCCACATTACCGGTGTTCAAAAACCTTTCAACAATTCTTGTAGTGTGCATTGTAAAACTACGGTAATCAACTTGGTCCTCTGGATACATTGCAATAAATTGCTCAAAAGTTGATTGCAGCGACTATATACAATTACCATCATCATTTTTTAAGCCGCTTCGAAAATAAAATTTACAATCATTTATAGTCACATTATACATATATATGCGTTCTGACGAATTGCGCATGCGCAACTTGTAGCTTTTTCATACTCAAGAAAAATACTGCCCCCGGATTCCGAGTACCCGATCTGAAGTGGATTCTCCATATTACATATATCGTAAAATGGAATTCAGAACTGCTATCGTATTCCGGCGCTTCGTTTTACAGCGTTGCTACCGCATGTTTATTTTCGTAAATATTATGGAATTCCGAATGCACGGTACGAAGTGAATCCACCATATATAATCGAAGAAACAGAATTCCGAACAAAAAAGTCGTAGTTGTTTCGTAATTATTGGCAGTTCGTCCTCGAAACCAAAAGGGGTGTCGAGTTCTATAGACACATCAAAAAAAATCGTAATTAGCGTAGGCTATGTGAATGGATTGTTACTTTAGCCACTTTCATATAATGACATTTAGTTCTTGACATTTAATTTGAGGTTATAAATTTGGTTACAATAAAATGTCAAATAACAAATGTCATTAGGTGGTAGTGGCTAAAGTAACGATCAAAAGCATTTTCATAGCCTACACCAATTATGTTTTTTTTCGATGGCACGTTATTTCTATCCTTCTTTGATTATGTTTCTTACCAATATTCCTACTTTTTTTACTTATTTGATATTCAACTGCGGTGTGTATTTTGTAATACAAGAGTACCCAACAAACAAAATTCAAATTTCGCGCAATTATTTTTAGTAACTTCAACACTAAAACATGAAATGACCTATAAATTTGTTTCAGATTAATAGTTCTTTTTATACGATTATGTTGTAGTTACTAAAAATAATTGCGCGAAATTTGAATTTTGTTTGCTGGGTAGGTACCGTTATTATTTTTTTTAATGCGCACTGTGTGCATAACATTTTAGTTGAAATAAACTATTATCATTATTTAGTGTTTGAAAACAATTTCTATGCGTAAGCCAACGTTAATTAATATACGTTTACCTACATTTTGACTTATGACATGGGTTTTTTCTAGTTTATTTTTTTAAATATGTTTCCCGTATTTCGATGAGCTGTTCGTCGCCGTCAGCAAAATTTAATGCTGCTGAGAAGGCGCATAGAAAATCGAGCACGTAATAATGTTTATCATTTAAGTGAAGATAGGTTTACAGAGTTATTTAGGTTACCAAAACGGGTAGCTAGAGAGCTAATAGATACATTAAGACACAATATACGTGTGTCCAATTTGCAAAGAAGCATCAGTATCGAATGCCTAGGCTATTTAATTTATTTGCTAATTCGTCCCATAACCTTTTCTGTTCTATACTACCGTTTGGCCCACGAAGTTGCCCTTTTAATAAATTTGGATACTTTTCCATATACTCTAAAACGACATCTCAGGTGCTTTTTCGCAAATTTCGACATGTTCGATAAATAGCATATTCACCATTTGTTCAGTATTGCCAATAGCATCGTGAAATCTGATAAATTTTCTCAATGTGTACGAGCTTTTCAATCTTTTTATTAGTAATCACCGAAAATGCACGAACATTTGGGTTAATACCACATACTTAAAATATATATACCGCGCAAATGAGACGTCCGACCGGCGCAAACACGGACGCTGCCATTTTGAAGACTATTCTGCGAAGTGGGTGACCCAATATACTTGATAGTTAGTTGGTTTGTCTACATTCATGTAAAGATGTTTATTTATAATACTGATACGAAATACATACGTAAAATAAACTATTTTGTAGTAAATGTAACAGAAAACAATAAAATGTTATATGTATATATTTGGACGATTCATATACGCTGATATTCTGTGCTTGATATGAATGTACATTATTATTATACACATTTTTATACATGAAGCTCATAGGTACATACCTACATATATGTTATACATTTATTTTGTGACTGAAACAATTATATTGTAATTTTGCATTTATTTTTATTAAACTCCGGATTAATATGAATAAAATTATGTTTAATTTAATTAGCACTCTCATTCAGTCAGTTTTTTTTACTTTATTAAAAAAAAACTTTCACAATGGCCTGAATGGTTCCCTAACATTTTTTAAGTGATTTCGTTGTTATTATAATTCTTTTTAGTGGATCCACGCCTTTTCCTGTTAATCCAATAAATAAAGTTTGAATTTGTGGCAGAAGAAATACTAATAGTAATTTTATAATTCATATGCGTGTGATAAATACCAATTCTCATTGTTTGGGAGATGTGAATGAAAGTCGTTTTTATTGGTGATAAAATAAGATCATTTTATTAAGTTTTTTTCTTACAGCTTCTCCCTGTACAGCATACGTATATTTTTTGCCAGATTATGCAATCTTATTTTGCAATATGCATTTATTGCCATTTTCAATAAATTAAAGGAGTGGTCATAATGATTGACGAACATCGTTCTATTAATAGTTAACAAAAATTTTTGAGAAACATTAATAACGATAAATTTTATCAGATCTGGTGATGGAAGCTGCTGCTTATTGAAGTTCACAATATATCTAATACATTTCTCCGTTTCGTGGCATATAAGCCTTAAATCTTTTGATGGATACATATAGGCACCTAAAATATTATGTACAAGTTATTAAACGCCTGATTTTGACAATAAATAAAATTGAGCTTACCTAAATTTTTTCTTTTAATTAAAAGATAATTAATATCATCTGGCTCTTCTGATATTAACAAATCAATACAACCTTCACAAAGAAGCGCCTTCTTTAACATAGTTATCACATAACCAGCGATATATGTAACTACATTTTCATAAAATTCGTTAATATCAATTATATCAGGTATGATGTCATAATTTGCATTAATAATATCATTCAGATATGTATGACAATCTATATTATGGCTTCTTACATCTCTGATATCTAGCGAATCTATTACAGATTTATTTTGAGTCTTGCTGGATACGGATAATATTGATGTTGCTTCTAATACTCTGCAATTCCCAGTACTGCCAGAGACATCCGCATGCAGCAATAATCTTTTGTAGGATCTCGAAAACTGTAATGGTGAAGGATTGTTGTTCCAACCATTACGAGCCCTACATTGTTAATGTTAACAATTACAGATATTATTGAAATGTGACATTACCTGATGGAACAGAAAAATAACTCCAAATGATCCTGACTACACTTATATGTATGTTAATAGGTATTGTAACTTTTCTGTTTTCACATATTGTTCGTATATGCCCAACATCGAGGTGATTGTTATTGCAAACCCTAAAAATGCAGTTTTTTTTTGGGTTCTCCACATAGGAGATCCATTTGCATTTCGTAATTTGCTTAGATAATCTATACTATCTAGAAGAAATGGTTTCCATTCATTTTCTGTACTTTCCTTCAATGGACCCTTCCAACCCTTTGCCCATGGAAGCCGAGAGTTTAAAATATCAAATAACTTATCGATTGTTTTTATGAATCTTACCGTCCCCGAACATTCTAAAAATTCTTCATTGTTTACATCATCACGAAGGAATATCATAGCTTCTGCAACACTATTACTTAAGGTTTGAGCTGCTAGGTTTACCTACAAGAAATAAACAGTATATAATATTAAGAAAATGTATTATCCACATATCTTCCTATCTTACCTTCATTTTATGTTTTTGCCATTCCATGTGTTTCTTCCCTAATTTATTAGCTAACACTAAAGTTTCTTTTTCCTGGATAGCATGTAATTTTGTAAAGTATTTCCACTCAATTTTATTACCATCTCGGTCAAAAATAATTGCACAATTTGCTAAAGAATTTCGCATCAGCTTTAGCATGTGGCATGCATCAAACACAGCATAAATAAATGATTCTGGAGTGATAGCATTGTGAAAAAAAGTTTTTAGATTTCCTATGTCTGTGAAATTACAGCCAAGCTCTTGAAACATTTTGAAATGTGCTGTTGGGCCATCGCAAGTGATTGATGTTACAAGCACACCTATTTCAGAGAGTCGTGCTAAAGCTTCCGTTACAATGTTTGCCTTTTCTGCCGCAGTTAGTGTTTTTATTAAAAAGTATGCTATTGGTAACTTCCACGATGCATTCAAGCATACCACCATTAAAACAAGGGCTTCCTGGGCAGGTTCTACTTCGTCATCCTGAAGATCTAGACCGTGGTCTAAGTAGCCCCAAAAACGTTGACCATCATAGTCTATTTGCTTTTTAATAGACATTTCATCCAATAACAAACAACCTTCTTTCCATTATCATTTCCTTCCTGCACTTTTATACTTAATGTGTCAAAACAAAGTGTCGAAAAACCTGGTGCACATTCTACAGTGCTACTCCATCTTCTTATCACACTCTGATGCGGTAGCGAAAAATGAAATGTTTTTCGTACATATTCATATGCTTTTGCCGAATAAAAATGCAGGGTTACTGCAAATTTCCTCAGCTCTTCAGGATACTTGCTCGTGGATATACTTTTGGTTCGCACATTTTTGAGCATACGACTAAGAAGTAAAGATGGAATCTCATCAAATGTCTTTTCTAAGTAATTTCGCGCGGGTCGAAAGTTACGCACGTGTTTTTAGCTCGCTCCGAGAATATACATAAGTTTACCTGTGAAAGTGAATAATTTAATCGAAAAGGAAAAGACAGACAATGGGTGATAAGAGTGACGGTGGTAGTAAATCAGGTGTGAGAATAAAAGAGTTTCTTAATAAGCAACGAAGTAATTCTTTAGGATCTACAAACTTTTCGCAATCGGAAATAAACAAAATTATTGGAATCGAGACCACAAAAAAAACAGACGGAATAAAGATCGCTATCGAAAAAACCCAGTCGCAAAAAGGAGACATATCGAAAATAGATACACGGACAAATATTCTACAGGGCCGATCATCAACTTTGGTCCATGGAAACGGTGATAAAAATAATGGGGAACAGGACAGAAGAGACACCAACGAAGATACATTAATAAACGCAGAGGAAGTATTTAAACCTCGAAATGCTGTTATGCGTACCCCACCGAATGTTGCTGTGCAACGCAGTAATCAATTCGATAAGACAGACGCTAATGTAAACGTAACCACCAAACGACCAAGATCGGGGTCTAGCCCTACAGAACAAGAACGAAATAAAATTAGCAAACACACTAGCACTGAATCCAACACGAAGAGCAACCATGGTAACATAACATGCCGGGTCCCGGAAACTCTAAGAACACTAGCTTCGGACACAGAAGACATGCTAGTGAGTATTACGAATGCCGTAGAAACAATTCAGTCATCTATTTTTAAAAGCTCGGGAGACACATTAACGCTCAACCCACTCGAACTAAATGAAATAAGGATGGCGACTTTTAACCTACATAAAACGGTCATATCGCTTGCATATAAGATTGGTCGAATGGAAATGGAGAATCACAAGCTTAACCCTCGTTGTGACCCAACAAATTATAATGCGAATCTGGCACAACCAAACGAAAGAGGAGAAGGGAATATAGAGAAAGGCGCCATACACATACTGAAAAAACATATAGTGAGGTAACCAGATCAAGTAGGGACAACACAGAGAGCACGAGACCAACCTGGTCTTCCCCCCCGCCTCAGGCGAAAAAATTAGAAACAATAATACAGATTCCAAATGAAAATAACCCAAATACAGTATTGAAAGAAATTAAACAAAATATTAGCGAAGACCAAATTGACAGTACGTTCAAACGCATGAGAAAGCTTTCAAATGGGGCGGTCCTATTAGAAAGTCACAACCCATCACAACAACAGCAGTTAAAAGATTCGCTAGAAAAAAAGGGCCAGTTCATTATAAACCAAACCCAGGACATAAACCCAATGATCCAAATAACGGGAATTGAAAAGGGATATTCTCCCGATACATTTATCACGGAGTTAGTGGAACAAAACCCGGAGATCAAGACGGTGTTAGGAGTAAATGTTCACTCGAAAATCAAATACGTCACTAGACGAAAATGTAGAGACAATAGAAAGGAGAACTGGATATTACAAGTGCCACCTGCAATTTTCAAATGGTTTATTAGGAATGAGAAGTTAAGTTTCGACCTCACCAAAGCCTACGTCCAGGAATACGTCACTGTACCCATGTGTTTCAATTGTTGTAATTTTGGCCATGTTGCCAAACATTGTAATAATGAGGTCTGCTGCCATAAATGTGGTGAAAACCATGATAGTAGAGAATGCCCAGAAAGTCAAAATTTAAACTGCCCTAACTGCAAAAAACTAAGGTTACCAGAAAGGAAGCACTCTGCTCGCGACCCTAAATGCCCAGCATATCTCCAAAAACTCAATAAACAGAAACAATACATCAACTACACTGATAACACGACAGATCATTTTTTACTGAAAGGCTAGAAAGAGATAAACAGAATAGTACGTACTCTGCCAATCCACACCAAGCAATTGAAATAAAGTACCTCTACACAAATATTGCATCGCTCTCCGCTAAACTACAGGAACTATTAACTATAGTCAATAGAATCAATCCGACAATCATACTAATAAGTGAATCCTGGCTTAACAAAAATATCCCCGACGTTCTGGTGAATATACCAAACTATACTATATACAGATCTGATAGAACTACGGCCAGGGAGGGGGCACATGTATCTACATAAAAACAAGTTTCAATGGAGAGCCAGTAAGTGCGACAGTTAATGACAGTTATTGCACATCCCCTATAGAGTCAACCTGGCTACAAGTTCGGGTTAACAAAATACACCTTAACATCGCTTGCATATATAGACCTCCCAATATGTCACCCAAGGAAGACGAACTCCTGCTGTCGGCACTCCACGACGCAAGTCGCAATCTGGACAACTTGGTAATTTTCGGGGACTTCAACTACCCGTCACTGAATTGGATGAATCCAGCTCCATCTGCTAACGACAGCGCAGCTAGTCTCTTCATGAATATGTTCCTGTCTACCAACCTGGTACAGCATATAAACCAACCAACACGCTTCCGAATAAATAACAAACCATCTACATTAGACCTTTTATTTACTTCCGACGCACACCTTATCTCATCTGTCAACTTTGAGCCTCCAATTGGGTTGAGTGATCATTTAGTCATACTGGCCACCTCGCAGATGCTATCAAACCTCAACAAAGAAAAACTAACAAGGCAAAAAAATTTCAACATAGCCAACTACACAGACATAGACAGATATATAAGAAAAATAACAGTTACCCACCGGAACATCAATGAGTCGTGGAACAGTTTACTGGAGGAAATAGATACCTGCATCCTCCAATATGTTCCCGAACGTACTATTAAAACATCGAAAAGCAAGCCATGGATATCACGCGCGCTAATTAAGAAAATTAACGAGAAAAGGAAAAGCTGGCACCGATATAAAGCATCCAACTCCGAAGTTGATTACCACCATTATAGAACACTTTGCAACACCGTTACTAAGGATATTAGAGACGCGAAAGCCAAATACGAACATGATCTAGTGACCAGCAATAGTTCCAAGAAATTCTTCAGGTACATCCACAGTACGCTACAATCGAGAGTTAGTACTCCGGTGCTCAAAAATAACAGCCGAACACTAATATGTAACCCAAAAGATGTAGCCAATATGTTCGCCGCTGAATTTAAAAACAGTTTTATTTCTCACCCCAGTTCAACTTTTCCAACCATAACGGGTAGGAGGAATGAGAGATGTTTGGACACCATCGAAATTACGGAGGCAAAGGTAGATAAAATCATTGCAGGTCTAAAAACTAATCCAAGCCCCGGCCCTGATGGAGTACATCCTGTATTTATAAAAAATACCAAATCCTTGATCGGACCGCTAACAAAAATTATGCAGTTTTCTATGGAGGAAGGCAAACTACCACAACAATGGAAAGAGTCAACAGTGATTCCAGTGTATAAAAAAGGTGACAAATTTGATCCAAAAAACTATAGACAAGTAAGCCTGACATCGATACCCTGCAAGATACTGGAGAAGATCATTTCTGAACAACTTACAGAATTTATACTAAATAATCACATAATTCCTACGTCGCAACACGGATTTATGCCAGGCAGATCAGTTATTTCAAATCTACTTGAATGTACTAACAATTGGACACTATCAGTGGATAGAGGGAACCCAGTGGACGTAGTATACTTGGACTTCAAAAAAGCTTTTGACTGCGTACCACACGGAAGACTAATACACAAACTAGAATTCTACGGAGTGAGAGGGAAACTACTAAACTGGATCGCCGACTTTCTCTCCGGCAGAGGTTGCAGGGTTCTCGTGGGAGGAGAATACTCAGAGAGGTATCACGCATCCAGAGGTGTACCACAGGGGTCGGTCTTAGCCCCATTGCTCTTCAACATCTACACGGCAGATATCGCTCTGGGACTGAACTCCCAGATCTCTTCATTCGCGGACGACACCAAGATCTACAACAATCCAGTAACTCACTTCAATGAACTAGCAAGCGACTTACAGAGAATTGAGAGGTGGTGCAAGGACTGGCTACTAGACTTGAACGAAAACAAATGCTCTATTCTGCACATCGGCCCAAATAATCCCCGCCGTCAGTACACGCTCAACAATCAAACGATAAAAACTGTGTCAACCCAGGAAGATCTAGGCGTAGTAATCAGTGCTGATCTAAGGTGGGCACCCCATATCGGGAAGGTTGTAAAGAAGGTCAACTCTATGTCGTATATGATATCTCGGACATTTACAAATCCATCACCAAAACTCTTGGAAAAAATCTACAAGATCTACATTAGACCTATTATGGACCATGCGGCAGTGGTGTGGAGTCCCTATCTTGCGAAGGACATTCATGCCCTGGAACAGACCCAAAGAAAAATCTCCCGACTATCCCCCACAATCAAGCACCTAAATTATGAGTCCAGACTGGAAATTCTTAACTTAACAAGTTTAAGCGACCGTCGGAGAAGAGGAGACCTTATCGAGACTTATAAAATACTTCATGGGCACTACAACGTAAACTTGAGTTTTTCTCGGTAAAAAGGGACGACCGACTGAGGGGACATAACTATAGGATAGAGCGTGACAGGTTTTCTAGGCTGTCTAGACAACACTTCCTCCCCAACAGGGTTGCACATGCATGGAATTCGTTACCACGTGAATGTGTTGGTGCAGTGTCTGTGACTTCATTTAAGACCAAGTACGACAAGTGTTGTGTCGCTAGTGACTAGGAAATAGTTCCACAAGTTTAAACGGCTGCGCCGCCTACACTTACTAACTAATAATAATAATAATAATAATGTCTTTTCTAAGTGCGCAGTTGCATGGTTCGATAAATTGCATTTTCTTTCTAAATGTTTAACTAAAGCTTTCAAAGAATATACTTTCTTTTTCAACTTCTGTACTGCTGCATGTGACCTATATAATTTTCCTGTCTGCTTTTTATATTTCACTTTTATTTTTTCTGTTCCTTGTAACAGGCTTCGAGGACTTGATCTGAAAATACAAAATTACATACCTTATTTAGGTTAAGTGATGACATATTTGGCATAAAACAAATAACCAAATAAAATTATGTTAATAAGGTTAACAGTAAATAATGGGCTTACCGTATTGTATACGTATGATCACGTAGCCTCCTCTTCTTTCGACTAGGACTAGATCCGCTGCTCGACTCTGTTTGAGTCCTATAAATAGGTCGATGAGCACCTGCTGTTGGTATTGCAGAAATATTGTCTGCAGATATTGAAGTCGGTGCTTGAAAATCACATACATCTAAAGAAGGTGGAACAGCAGGTGGAACACCCAATGGTGTCTGTATTTGTGCCTGAGATATATACGTTACTTGTTCCTGCTTAATATTTAAAGCTGAAATAGCTGTTGCTTTAAGTCTCCGTACATCTATATTTGGTACAAAATCATCCAGAGCAAAATGCTCAGAACATATGTAGCGACCTTTTGTCCAAGTAATATTCTCATTTTCACGATTAATTGCTACTAGCCACTGACGGAACAATTGCTTATTTTTAGGTAATCTACAAATAAACTGAGTTCAAGAATAATATAAATATCAGCGCAATAAATGCGATGTGTACATACCTATGAAATGATATATTCGAGTCTGGGGGCAAGAACCTGATCACATTCTTGCAAGATTTCACCAAGCAGCTCATGGTTAACACATACAAAACCAGTTTTATTGAAGAAAAGAAACGGGGTAGAAACGGTTTATCACTACTATTAACACCTAATAACTATATAAAAAAACCGAAAACATTATATATAATCTAATCAACAAGATTATATTATATTATAATCTTGTGTCGCTGTCGTTACAATTATTTTGATACCGATTCTAAATAAAATAAACTAACTTGAACACTAATAACGTCTCTTTAACCATTAAAAAAACCTAAAACACTTTTAATTTATATGTTGTGTCATGGTTCTAACATAATAATAGTTTATAATACCTATTCTTAATGTGTTCTCAATAAAATAAACTGACATCTAAATAATAACGTCTCTTTAAATTGACAACACCGCAACAGTTATGCTGCTAAACACACGTAGGACGTAAGAACATAGCATAACTCATAACTCAGGTGGTCTTCAAAATGGCGGATTTTTCTATCTTTGTTTACTCTCTGCGCCTCATAGCTGCGCAATAAGTCATACGCGGTATATATATTTTAAGTATGTGGTTAATACAATGCGGTTGTTGTTCGGAATCGCAAATCAGAATACGACATGGAAACGATCGTCGTTTCGAAACCGAGTTCGTATCGTAATCTCGGAATCCGGGGGCTGCATGTAACCAGTTTTACTTGTACAGTTTCGACTTTCAAAGTTGGACTTGTAAATTGCAGCGTGCTCTTTTTAACTCATATGAATCGACGAGAGAGAACTACCTTTTAAAGTTTTTCTTGTATGTGTCCACCGGGCTGTAGATATAGACTAAAATACAAACAAAATATCAATAGCGAATGTTCTGCGCTAATTCTTTCAAATCCTGTCTCTGTCTTAGGATACCACTCACTTTCCATAAATTTTATTCCCAGGACAGTAATTAACAAAAAAAACATCAAATACAAACGCAAGAAAATCTCAAACTTTAAAAGACAACGTAAATATCATTGTCATTGATGACGAACATATCGAAATAACTCGAATTTCTGAACACATGCACCGATGACGTAATTTCGAACTAATAATTCAGAATCGGTACTCATGGAAGTGCAAGAACTGTTTGAACGGTTCCAGAATCATTCTGAATCGATTCCGTCAGTAACCAAAACATCGGACTAAAAATTCATATTGACAATATCACTTTTGTTTATCCAGCTTATCGTGGTTAGTTTAAATCAAGCTTACTCTACCCAAGCAGCAATTTTTGGTGTCTATAGGGTCGTATCACGGTAATACAACCTAGGTTGTGCAACGGATTAGTTGCAATTTGGTGTAAAAGTCATTACTTACACCACTCTCACACATGCCAGCAAATGTATTTGCTACAGGATTTTTGTAACCGGTGACAAATATCCCTACTTAACACTTTTTTTCTGAACCGGTATGAAAACGCTGCAGGCACGGTACCGTCACATGTTACTACAATGGATGTTACAAATCCAACTCGTGTGTAACTAAAATAGCACTGATTATTAATGATATTTATTTGAGAGTTATATTACAGTAACAATCAGGTCTTAGTATGACGTGAGGTACCATATTGACTATAATATTACGACACAAAAACGTTACAACAAGAACTTCGGTCGCATTGTAACCTCGGTTACAAATTTTGCTACTTGGGTACGCTTGAAATTCTAGCATACTACAATCGCTTACGCGGCAAAGATGAGTCAAGTATAATATAAGCTTAAAGTTCGAGTCGGTAATGCATAAAACGTTCGGCGCAAGTTTACCATGAGCTTGCAAAGCAAGTATACTTTAAGCTTGTCACGTGTAAATTTTATTCATAATTATTACAGTTACTACTGATTAGCTAGGTCAAAATACAGAGCGAATTAGATAATACTAACTAAAATTTAACAAGCGCGCCACTTCTGTTATACCTGATAAATATGTTATAACCGATACCTAAAATCTCGTTAATATCTTAATATTTCGTGTGTATACAACGTAATTATTTCATTTACTATTTCTGAAGTGCTCGAGTATTCCAATAAATAACTGACTATTGAACTTATCAAATAGAAATTTTTTGAAATTTTCTATACAGGCAGCTGACGCGGTTTCTTTGATAATTTTTTATTTTACAGTATAGAGAAAAAAGTTTCAAATAAAAATTGTCTCTATTTAGACGATGCATAGCCAGAAAATATTTTCAAATATACAAGGTGTCCCAATTATAGAAAAAGCGTATGTAACTTTATTATTTTAAATGGATCACTCTATATATTATATTTTTTTAGATTCTACATGATATTTTAAGTAACTTTTATTAAGAACTTCCTAGACCTACATATGTGTTTTTGTTTTCGAGTAAATTAAGTATTTTATAAAAAAATTTGCAATTGCAGCGCTCTCGTTAATGAGCTGTAGGATCAAAACTAAAAAAGGTAGAAAATTTTGATTGGCGCGAATTGATACGTCTTGAATTGGTTTACTATTTCCAATATTAACGTACGGATCTTTTTGTTGACATACAGTTACTGGAGCCAACATTTGGAAACGTTTAAATACCAATAACTCTGTTTTTTTTTTCAATGGGGCACCCTATACCTGTTTACAGAGTTGAACGTAAAATTAAATTTTCTTTCTTTTTATATAAGAATGTACCCATTTATCTTCAACCGTTTTAGAGAAAATGTACAGTAATCCCTTAACATTCGCGAGGGTTACGTTCCAGAAAAACTTCCCGAATGTCGAATTCGCGAATGTTGGGTCCATGTTTCTGTATAAATGGAGGGGTTACGTTCCATAGTGATAGATAAAAGGACAAAACATATGTGATTTGTTTTACGGTTTAATAATAATATGTATGTCACGGATGGGATGAATACTCATATTATATTTAAAAGATTTTTACCGTGTAGGCTTGTTATTTACTTAGCACATTACATATGTACTAAAATATAACGTACCTATTTTTTACAAAATTCATTATATTTTATTACTTCATTTTTACATTTTTTACTGTTTGTTCGCGAATAATCAAATCCAAAGGTCGCGAATGTGGAATTTGTCCGCATTTCAATTATCGCGAATGATCAAAACTCGCGAATGTTGAGGGATTACACTGTATATTTCTTCTGCTACTGTCGAAAAAACCACTTCAATTTGCACGAAGTAGGCTACGTAACAATAATATTATGGCAGATATTATATTTAATAATAACCATTTATAATTATACACAAGTAATAAGCTTAATTTAAATTTGTATTATAAAGCAATTTCTAAGGATGATAACAATTGTTCACAATCCTTTTATAAAAAATGTAATTATATACTTTCTATTTTGTGACAACATACAACCAAGAAGATACGTGTCAGCGAATTATCTCGGCATTTCAAGAAATCAGCCCAATCATGCTGAGAAATGTTGAACAATCATTTAAAAAACGTGTTCGTAATTGTTTCGACCAAAACGGAAGACATTTCGAAAAATAAATTAATGAATTTAATAACACTACATTTATAATGTGCATTTCCTATTCCACGCATTTCCTTATACACTGGAACCTTGTCTATATCAGCGGTTGCGAAACGTAAACATTCACTCATATCCTCTCAAGAGGGGTGCCCACTCTTATCCCGTTATTAGCGGAGAGGAAAGGCCGTGCTACGCGCTGATTGGCTCATGTGAATACGTACACTATCGGGTGGTGGATGCGAACGCATATAAATGAGTGCTATAATGCGGAGATAAGTGAGGGTGCACATAAGTGAGCGCGGATATAGATGAGGTTCCAGTGTATATCTTTTTAAAACTCTTTTTGTTGAGTTTTTTATTTGTTGAAAGGTCCTATTCTGTTAAAATTGTTTACAATACAAATTTAAATTGAGCTTATTACTTGCGTACAATTATAAATGGTACAAATGGTTATTAAATATATCTGCCATAATATATTGTTAAGGGAGATTCACATCTATGCCATTTTTCGCAATGCAATTCTGATTTAGGAATTCGCAAAGACGCTGCGATTTTTATAATTTGCATGACCGATTCATGCATAATGCACATGCAATTCTAACAGTTAATGTTAACGTTTCGCATGCAGTGCCAACCTACATTATATAATATTTAAAAAATCGTATGCATATAGGTATATAAAATATTATTATTATATAAAATAGAGCAAGTTCTAATCCATGCAATTTTCTCCCCGCGGTAAAGGAATTGCATAGTTTGAGTGCTAAATTGTATGCGACTTTTATCTAAATAAGAATTGCTGCGAGATATTGCATAAATGTGAATTTCGACTTTACGTAGCCTACTTCGTGCAAATTGAAGTGGTTTTTTTCGACAGTAGCAAAAGAGATATACATTTTTCTCTGAAACGGTTGAAGATAAATGGATGGTACATTCTGATACCAAAAGAATTTAATTTTACATTCAACTCTCTAAACAGATATAGTGGCTGTCCCATTAAAAAAAAAACAGTTATTGGCATTTAAATGTTTCCAAATGTTGGCGCCAGTAACTGTATGTCAAAAAGTCGAAAAATGCCAATATAAAAAACCCAAGAAATGCCTATAATAGACCTAGATCTCATCAGCGCTATTCCGAATGCAAGATCTAATTTAATCGCCTTTTGCATCTCTACTTATGTGTATGATACTCCGAACAATGGACTAATTCCAACGTCGCGCCCTCTAGTGAGCAAGGTAGGAAGTAGCATACCGCAAGGACTCCGCATACAAGTCGGTACAGAGCAACTGTATGTCAACAAAAGGATCCGTAGGTGTTAATATTGGAAATGGTAAACCAATTCAAGATGTGTCAATTTGCGCAAACGAACATTTTCTACCTTTTTTAGTTTTGATGCTACAGCTCATTAGCGAAAGCGTTACAATCAATGGCAACATTTTTGATAAAATATTTATTTTCTCGAAAACAAAAGCACATAGGTCTTAATAAGTTACTTAAAATATCATGTAGAATCTAAAAAAAAAGTATAATCCATTTAAAATAATAAAGTTAAATACGCTTTTTCTATAATTGGGACATCTTGAATATTTCAAAATATTTTCTAGCTATGTCATTTAAATAGGGGCAACTTTTATTTGAAACTTTTTTCTCCGCGTCAGCTGAGACATCCTGTATTTATCCTATTTCAAGTATTGTGTAACAACAGAACATCCTGGAAAATTTGTTCATAAAGTCATAATTCTAGGAGAAGAAGATATCATAAATACTCCAAGTAAGGTTTTCCTCAAGATACTAACAAAGTTTTGACAATTTAGTATTTTTTGTTTGCTAGCTTAGCAACTCGGCATGCATGTTTGAACATATCTAATATCCACCAATTTATAATACGATACAAAAGAGAGCAACCATTCTTAATTATTGTATTTGCTAAGTAAATAAATAATTTCTACATTTTCTGTTTATATACACATTTGACTACGTACACATTACTTATATACTGAAAGATTCACCACATCCACAAGTTCCTTTAATATTTGGATTATTAAAGACAAATTCTGAGCTTAACTTTGTGTTAACATAATCCATTTCAGTACCTGAATAAAAGAAAATAATATATCAATATAAACAAACGATTTATTTACCTAGAAGGGTCAACTGTGCTTTTTTATCTATTATCACACGAACACCATCTTGGACTACTTCTTCATCCATAGCATCTATAACAAATGCATGATATATGTACTGCTTATATTACAGTACTCGAGTACCTTTTTTGATGGCGTAGTCCAAAGTGTAAGATAGTCCATTACAGCCTCTTTGTCGTACCCCGATTTTTAAGCCTATCTGTGGATTTTACAATGTTATTGCCCATATTGCATCATTAATTATAACTTATAACATACATATTCATTTTTACCCTCCAGTATCTCTTTTATTCGAGTTACTGCTGCCGGTGTCTAAAAATAAGGTTAAGTGAGGTAAATATTTTTAATATAAGATATTTGGTTACCAGAACTAATGCTGCTCGTGTGGGTAGTATTTTTCTACCCTTAATAGCACGTACTGTTGCTGTTGCAACAGATTTCGCTGCCATTATTTTGCATAAATTTGGTAAATGTCAAAAATAATACATCGTCGTAATAGTTAGACACATTAAGGTGGGTCCACAATTGGACATTTTGCCTGTCGAACAGAACAAGCGAACAAGCCGAGCGCGCAATAACAAACACAACGAGCGAAACTTCGGTTTATTCGAAATGTTCGTTCTATTTGCTGTGTTGCCGGTATCGCCACTTTATTTTGTTTGCAGTAGAAAATTAATATATCAATCTAGAATGCCTACCTAAATTTATTACTTCAACATAACATGGCAGATACATCAATGGCAATTAAGGTAGGTTTTCGAAAGGGCGAGCGAGCGAGCGACGAGCTCATTCAACCAATCAGAGACGGTATTACTTTTGGCGCGACGAAATCGCACGCGACTGATTTGAATTGCCTGGGAAGCGATTCAGGCGAAATTTCGCACGCGACTACCAATGAGAATGCCGCACTTTATTCAAATTTTAAAGTGGGGATAGTAGTAAAGTTACGAGTTGTTTAGTTTATATTAGATCTATGTTTATTTGCTTTAATTATTTCATACATTTTACGAAATTGTAGATCACACTAGATGTATTATATAAAAGAACAACTAAGTACGCAAGTTTTTTTGGTTGAAATTTATAATATAAAATTCTAGAGGTAAATACTAATATAAATACGCTAACCAACGTGAAAATAACACCGGAAAAATGAAAATGGTTGATAATCGTGTCCCCTTCACCTCTATCTGGTAAAAAATCTGTACCTCCTAAGGTGGTGCCTGATCGGCAAGGGGGGACCAAGAGCAAGAAATATCACTTTGTATCAAAATAATCCCACTAAAAGGAATGATCTAACATGACGTCACAACTGAAATGATGTGATACAAACGGATATTTACGGTAAATGGAAGACAACTAATAACTCAACAAAATCTTCACTTTCAGACATTTTTCTATTATAATATTCTTTGACCAACTAGAGATGGTAACACGTCTAGGAATAAAATAAAAATATTTTAACCACAATCACCGGGTTTTTCAATTTTACCTGAATTTTACAACAATATACATTTGCATTTTTCTCTACGATAAGAACCGTACGAATATATATTTGCAATTAGGTTAGAAGGAGTTAGGAGGTTATTGAAATGTCACGAAATGTAAACAGTACCTACAAACGCCCAACTCACTTCTTCACAGACATTGAAAAACGTAATGACTAATTGTGTGGGTGGAGTCTTATCGCGTCTTCGAAAACACATCCACGCGAACGAAAATTTGTCGTTCGCTCGCTCGCTCGCGCTTTCGAAAACCTACCTTTAGTGGTGGTGCAAGCACTTTTATCATGATGTGCAAGTTATTAAAGAATAAAAAAGAAAACCCAAGGAAAGTCTGGATAAGAAAATTATATCGGAATCGTTTAAGTAGCATTTTACAATACAATTATAATAATGTATGCAAATTAGGTATATATTTAAATCAAACAAAAACACAACCGGACCGAACAACTGCGAAGTTGGCTAACACCATGAACTGGTGCAAATCCCGTCCAAACTGGTCATTCGGCGAACACTTGATTCTTTTGAGCAATTCCATTTTACTGACAAGACTCGGAAAACATTCGACACGTTCCGTTCGGCTCGGAGAAGCGTTTACACTAGGCAAATTCTGCTCATTCGCCTTATATTCTTCGTTCGGGGCAAAATGTTCAAATGTGGACCCAACTTTAGACACACAGATCACTTTAAAGGTCGTTTCACATACAAGCGTTGTAGCAGACAGCGGACATTGAACAACTAATAGCATACTAGATTTTCAAACAAGTTTTGAAAATCTAGTATTCTATTGGTTGTTCGATGTCCGCAGTCTGCTAAAACGCTTGAATGTGAAACGACCTTAACAAATAGTACTCAGCATGTACTCAGCTCAATGCAAAACACGGGATAGAATCTCTTATGGCAAAGTTTGGGCAAACATGAGTAGTACATGACTAAGCCCACGAGATGTCGTTGGGAGTAGTACGCCGTAAGTGCGCAAGTGCCATCAGGATTCGTTGTACGCTGTTTTGACAGACATCTGTTTACTCACCATTATTGTTTTTGTTGTTATGGGTCGTAGACATCTTTTCGTAGTGCTAGTGTGTGATTTCAATGAATAGCTGTATTTCTTTTCGCTGTATCTAATATTTTCATAACACAATAGCTATTTCTATATCTTCATAGCGTTTGTGTGAAAGATATTGTAGTTTTATGTAGTTTTTCTATCTTCTCATAGCGTTTGTATGACAGATAGTGTAGTTTTTCGTAGTTTTTCTATCTCTTCATAGCGTTTGTGTGAAAGATATTGTAGCTTTGCGTAGTTCTTCTATTGTCTAAGACCCTATATAACTTGTCAAAAGTTTTAAAATCGTGTTTTATTTTCCCGCATTTACAATTATGTCCAAAAATATACAAATTTCTGTATTAATGCATAGACTTATTGTATATTTCTAATAAAAACAAGATATGTTTATACAATAGTTGTTCGTTTCACCGTTATTAACGGAGATTAATTTAGAAATCTAGTTCATCTTACTACTCACTGGTAGATGAACTAGGCATCTGAATTAATCTCTGTTAATAGCGGTGAATGAACACACATTTTCATAATACATGATTTAAATAATTCATATTACCCGCCTTTTCGATTTAGTTCATGACTAAGGACGTAAGAGGGAGTACGTGTACTTTGTTCCAAGTGTTTACACGTCAGTTTCCGATCTATTTGTACCTTATCTATGATGCAAAAATATAAAGTACAGTATATTGCAGTATATGGATGCAATCGCTCGAGCGATGGGAATTCTGGTGGGAATAGATAGGAATATGCAACTAGCTGAGCACTCGTGTTTGTTGTATTGTCTAGTTTACAGACGTATTATTGTATACAAAACTAAGTTTCATGTACGCGAATTTCGCTAAAATTTTTAGAGAAAATTTTGAGACTGGAAAAATAATTTGAATTTATACATTTTTATAAATATTTATATATTTTTCGCCAATCACAAAAATTTCGCTAAATAATTAGAAAGATCCATGAACGATAACACGGCTTACATCAAACCAATATGAAAATAAACGTCTGTTACTTACTAAAAACATATACAATTTAAAAATGTATATTACGTTGTTTTATGTCTGCAGATAGTTGCTTCTGCAATTTTCTTCGGTCAATTATTTTTTAATGTTTAAAAATAATCTTAATTCATCATAATTAAAAATAACATAACATATATACAGTATGTTTCAGTTTATATGAAGATAACCAAATAAATTGTTTATTATAATAAACAATAATAATTGCGTAGCTATAGCTACGTAATTGTGAGTGATAGTGGCCATTAAGATTAATATTTTTGTATTAATGAATTTTTGTTGGACTTTAAACCTGACCTACTATAATTAAAATAAAAACTAGGGTTTCTGATAAAGTCATATTGGCATTGAAGATACAGCAGAAAATTATTAAGAGAAGTTGTTGGTAATCACTGAAACAATACGAATACGAAGTTTCGCTGGAAAATTTTAATCTTGAAATTTTACATTTTTGTATGAACTCTTTGAAAAAATTCTTATCTCAAATATCAAAAGTGCAATGAATAATGAAAACAATAAATTGGAAATACTTTAAACATGAAATTGTCATTTTGTAACACTGGCTATATTCAGCCCGAGTAATCACTAATCGCTGAGAATGTCATCGTTGGAACTCAGCGATGGGTCGTACTGAATGGTGAATAAAGAATATTAGCGCTGACGCATGCTCAATGTAGTTTGTTTGAAATTTTTTCGTTTTGGTCATACCCACATACTTAAAATACATATACCGCGCAAAGGAGACGTCCGACCGGCACAAACGCGGACGCTGCCATTTTGAAGACAATTCTGCGAAGTGGGTGACCCAGTATACTTAATAGTTGGTTGGTTTGTCTACATTCATGTAAAGATGTTTGTTTATTAATATACCGATACGAAATACATACATAAAATAAACTATATATATTGTAATAAATGTAACAGCAAACAATAAAATGTTATATGTATATATTTGGACGATTCATATACCTACGCTGATATTCTGTGCCTGATATGGGTCTACATTATTATTATACATATATTTATGTATATTTTTATACATGAAGCTCATAGATATATGTAATACATTTATTTTGTGACCGAAACAATTACTCCTATTATTTTTATTAAACTGCGGATTAATGTGAATAAAATTATGTTTAATATAATTAGCACTCTCATTCAGTGATTTTTTTTTCTTTATTAAAAAAAAACCTAAAACACGCTTTATTTATATAATGGATCACGGATGTAACATAATAGTTTATAATACCTATTCTCAATAAAATAAACTGATATAAACACTAAATAATGTCATCTCCTTATATTGACAACACCGTAACAGTTATGCTTCTAAACACACGTAGGACGTAAGAACATAACATAACTCACAGATGATCTTCAAAATGGCGTATTTTTCTATCTTTATTTACCCTCTGCGCCCCATGGCTGCGCAATAAGTCATACGCGGTATATATATTTAATATTTTAAGTAATGTGGTCATACCTAACTCAAATAGTTATAATAATAATAATATAATGTTAATATAATGTTAATTTTCCATTGCTAAACTCATGTTCTGTAATACATATTTTTAAATTTCAAATTTTGAAGCTCCCCACCTCTTTTGCTTGCTTTGGCAGCGCATTTTCTTTCCGCTGCAAAAAATGGCGTCCGCTAGCCTCAGCGCTGACTATAGCGTAGTATCGAATGCAATTGCTTAGGTTAGGGCTGCCAGCGATGAGTCTGGCTGAATATAGCCACTTATTATTATCTTCTGATGCGGATATGCAACAGGTAGCTATGGGCATGGATCGCCTGAAGCTAATAAAACCTAAACTCTCCGGAGCACAGAAACGGAGAAAGGTTATACAAGCTGCGATTGCTGCTGGGGACAGGAAGCACACCCAGAAAAAAACGGTCAACCGAAGTTCGAAGAAACAAGAGGGAGAACCGTCAACAAGTCAGCAGCAAACCTCTAAGAGAGTAAGATTGGAGGGAAGTACTGCATCTTCAACAAAGAGTCAGCCGACAAAGATACATAAGTCGGCAATGGCGGATTTACCTTAAGGCCCAGTAGGTTCGGGCCTAGGGCGGCCAGATATTAGGAGCGGCCAAGCATGGCGAAAAATACACCATTCTAGGCTAAAAACGCTCGTTCGCTGGCTATACGAGTGATGGTGGCGGCATACTCGGAGAAGGCGGCAAATTGACAGGGTCACGTAAAATGTTATAATATGGATGGGAAGGAAAGGTTAAGCGGGCAGAGTATCGCAAGCGGGCGAATGAAAAAGAAGATAACTAAAAAGATATAATTAAAAATATTCGGAAATTAGACGATTTCTTTGGAAAACCTTCTACCGACGCTGAAGATCATGAGAAAATTATATGTAGTGGTGCTAAGCCAACCTTCAGGATCTTCAATCGCAGGTACTTTGGTAGTTTTGGAGAATGGGTCAAAGGAAAAAGCCGAAGAAGTCCCACCAGTACCAAGAGTGCAACGCAATCTGGACCAGAGGCTGTGCAAAATTAGCGACGATCCAGCTAAATAGATAATCGACGATTTCACGCGTGATTACATTTGTAAGAACGGAGCCAATCAAAACATCAAAAAGCTTCATCAAAAAAGTTTCGCGTAAGTTGCTAATTTATTCCGAAAGTTCTGGAAGTGCTTTTTGTGGACCTTGTCTTCTTTTCAATGGCGGGGAGAGTCAGTTCGACAAAAAGGAAGGTTTCAATGACTGGAAAAATTCTAATTATCGAGTATCAGCTCATGAAAATTCGCTTAGTCACAAATTGTGTGTCCTGCGCATGAAGGATAGAAGCAACGCCTTAGGCCGCATTGACCACATGTTAACTATAGTATTGGATGAAAAAATAAATTATTGGAGAAACATTTTGAAAAGGGTAGTTGCATGTGTGAAAGCGCTTGCATCACGTGGTTTGCCATTTAGAGGACACAACGAGAAAATAGGTTCACTACACAATGGGAATTATTTGATGTCCTTATCGCGAAGTTCGATCCATTCTTGGCCAAGAACATAGATGATAATTACACACACTGGACACTTAGCGATCTACCTATAGATGGCGCTCTACGATGTTGATAGTCCAGTTGTACTAGACTGTGAATCCATTATCACAAGCAAATAGTTAAAAAAAACTAATTTATTCTTGGAATACCGTAGGAACACAAAAAAAATTGGAAAATACTTTACAAAAATATTTCTTCAATCAGCTGTGTTTCCAATATGGCCGCACTGAAATTGGCAAATTTGAGCAGTGTAAACATGCCTGTCAATTAACCAATCGTAAGCCTATATTTTGGCGGGCGATTTTAAATTTTGTCCCTCTTAATAAAAAACAAGAGTAACAATCAGGTCTTAGTATGACGTGAGTTACCATATTGACTATAATATTACGGCACAAAAACGTTACAACATGAACTTCGGTCGCATTGCAACCTCGGTTACAACTTGCTACTTGAGCTGTGTTGCACAAACACGACGTCAAAAGGATTTTTCTTACTGGACGACTTGATAAGTTCGACATAAGTTTCGGGAGTTTGTATTTTTTCAAATTTTAATCTGTTTTTTTCAATTGCCGCAAAATTTCTGTCAATAAGCATCATAGAATGGCCAGGTATAGGGTATAGTATTTCAATATGATTAAAAACATTACGTTTGCATAACTGGTCCAAAAATGTAAACAGGAAACCATTTTTATTTTGACTGAAAGCATTATCACAGAATATCTTGAGTTTTGTTTGATTTGGTTTTTTATACTTGTTGATGTAATCGGACAAAAAACTCAATACCGCATTTGTCCTTTCAGTGCAAAGTTTTCGGTTTATAGGTATAAAATTGCCTTGTGTGTATTGAAGTTGTGAATTCCAAATAGGTACGTGCAGCCAAAGTTGGCTATTGTAATATTCATCCTGGACATTTGTGACGGGCAACGGCAAATTATTTTCATAATCGAAACAAATCGTCATTGCTGATGGATCTTTATTTTTTCCTTTACGGCATCAGATATCGCTTTTTTGAAAACTTATGCTCTTCTGAGGTGGAGTTCCTTTTCTGTTTTCAACTTCTCAACTGCATCTTTTTTTGGACCCCATTTCAGCCTTTTGTACCTATCGCTACAAGTGATTTACTATAAACATTGCAAATATCTTTCCGTGGATACCCAAAAAAAATATTAAATTCCTCATTGAATACTTTACTAAAAATCCCATATGAAACATGCTCTTTATCATGTTTTTCTAAAAATGTATCATGAAGCTTTGTGACAGACAGATTTGGGTCTAAGTATTTTTTATGTCTACTGTCGGATCTAGTGTAATGGGATTCGCGTACAGGCAAATCCGCAATAAATTTTCGCATCAAATCCATAACTTCCGTTTGTGTTCTGTTAGGTCTATTGGAATGTGCACCTCTGTTATCTTCTGTAATCGATCCGGTTTTTACTTTCCTTTCAATTCGTGGTCGAAATATGCCATGAATAGCTAAAAAAGCTTTTTGACACAAAATTACGGTTCTTTGATTTTCCACAGTTATTTTATAAGAGAATACTGACCGTTTCCTAGGATTCTCTTTGCTACGAGGACGAGATCGATTTACGGATTTCTTTGTAGTACAACCTTGTAGGTAAAGTGTTTGTTTTGTATGAGTTGACGTAAAAACTGTTGAGAAGCCGTCTGCTGTTCCTGAAGGCTGAGTTTATCTTTGCATTTACATCTACATTTAGGTATCTGGCATTGCTTATATTTTGAGATGACCAGTTTCGCCTTTGTGTTTCTTTTCCGTTTGTCGGGTTTTCGGGTCCTCTTCTGTCCTTTCACTGTACCAAAAGTATTGGGCTCGGTGGCGGTTGAAACATGATGTGTATCAGAGCCTTTCTCAACTGAAACGCTATCAATAGAGGAGTGGGTATCATCATCCGGATTGTATTCGCTGCCAGAAGTTTTATCTCCACTTGCTAGGGTACAACAGAGAGTTTTACTACATAATCTCAAAAATTTCTTACGGATTTATGTAAAAGCACTATTAGGTATCGTAAGGTTATAACTACAGCATTTTTTTTGCAAATTATTTTTACCACCATTATTCATCCATTTTTCAAAAAATGCACAGATAAACAGCTAAAAATGCACCACTATTTCTTTACTCGTATAACCACGTGTTCGGTTACTATAAATACCAAAAAGTAGTAGAAGTCCAATGACTTAGTTACTTTTCCAGACATAACAACTTCTTGCACTGAAAGCATCACTCGTTGAAATTCACAAGTACGTGCTTTTACAGACTTGGGGCCGTCTCGCACTGAAATTGTCTGCGCCTACCCATAGTACATGCAAAATAGTGTATGCACTGCCATCTATCCCCAAACCGCCCAATTGTGGACTTGGTAACTTTTTACACTGACCCCTTCAATTGCAAGAGGCCATAATAACCTCATATGAAGTAAGCTGTCCTCAAATAAAACGAAACTCTTCCAGACGAGTCAGCTGGTGGAATGAGAAACTGTCATTACTCAGGCAGCGAACACGCAAATTATTTAATAAAGCGAAAAAAACCAATGAGTGGTCTGATTATCGGAACTAACTCACTGCGTATAACAGGGCCCTAAGAAGAGCCAAAAGAAAGTCATGGAGGAAGTTCTGTGAGGATGTAGAAACTACATCTGAAAGTGCAAGACTCCATAGACTACTTGCAAAAGATCCAACAAATTCTCTGGGAACCATTCGGAAACCCACTGGAGAGTTTACGAACACTGGGACAGAAGCCCTTGAGGTCTTACTAGAAGCGCACTTCCCAGATTAAAAAAATATTAACCCAATTAGTGGATTAGGCAGTCAAACTCTTGAATGGCCTTTACGCAGACCTGGAGGAGGAGACTGGCAATTAGCTAAAAGGCTAATAACATACAACAGGATCGTTTGGGCGATTAACAGCTTTGAGGCGTACAAGTCCCCTGATCCTAATGAGATTTTTCCCGGTTTGCTATAACAAGGTGAAGAGGCAATAGCATTAGTGCTTTGCCGAATCTATAAAGCCAGCAGCCTGGCGCTGGGTTACATACCATCTGTTTGGAATAGGGCTAAGGTTGCGTTTATACCTAAACCTGGACGTAGCTCATACGCTGAGGCAAAGGCATACAGACCATTAATCCTATCATCGTTTATTCTGAAAACTATTAAAAAACTGCTTGAGAAGTACCTTAGGAAAACCTGTCTAATAGAGAGGCCGCTACACCCTAATCAGCAAGCATATCAAGCAGGCAAATCATGTGAAAACGCCTTGTACCAGCTTGTGTCGCGGGTGGAGGCAATATTAAATAATAAAGAAATTTCATTAGCAGCATTTCTTGACATAGAAGGTGCATTTGATAACACCTCATTTGAATCACTAATAAGAGTTGTCAAAAGACGTTGAGTAGAAAACATTATCTGTGAGTGGATGAAAGCCATGCTCCACAGTAGGCAGGTAGATTCAGTATTGGCAGGAGATAAGATGCAGGTGTCAGTTTCCAGAGGATGCCCACAGGAAGGTGCCCTATCCCCTCTATTGTAGGACATGGTAATTGACGAACTGCTCGTTCTGCTAAGCAATGCTATTACACAGGAACATGCTGATGACATAGTGATACTCACCATAGGTAGGAGTACCAGCATTATCTCAGAACTTATGCAAAGAGCATTGAAGATGGTAGAAGAGTGGTGCAAGAAAGAGAACCTTGGAGTAAACTCAGAAAAAATTGCACTTGTACGCTTCACTAAAAGGAGGATTTTGGAAGCCCTGAGAGCACCGACTCTATACAATAAAGTTATACAGATTAGTCAAGAGGACAAGTTCCTAGGAGTGATCTTGGACTCCAAACTAAACTGAACTCACATTTGGAAAAAAAATGACCGACAAATGTAACAGAGTGTTAATAACAACCCGTAGAAAAGTTGGGAAAACATGGGGACTCAAACCGCATATGACGTATTGGTTGTATATAGTACGGTAGTAAGACCCATGATAACTTATGGTCTGGTGGCCAAAAAGTACACAGAAGCATACGATAACTAACCTCTCGAGAACTCTAAGATTAGCATGCCTATGTATAATTAAGGCTATCAAGTGTATCCCAACGGCTGCTATGGAAACCATGCTAAACTTGCCTCCCCTCGATATTTTTATCATGAGAGAGGCTAGAATAGGAGCATACAGACTAAGAAATACTAATAACTGGAGAACCCACTATGGGTCGGGGCGCAACAGAATAGAAGCAATAGTACAAAACCGAATCTTTGATATGGGGACCGACGTATCAATCACCAGGATTTCCTACGACAAACCCTTCAAAATTTTCTGGAATTGGGATGAGTGGAGAAATGGTGAAGGGAGAAAACCGCACACCCAAAACTGGTATACAGATGGGTCAAAAGCGGGCATTAATTCTGGCGTTAGTGTCTATGAGGAAAACCAGGGCTACAAGTTATGTGAACCACTTGGGCGATACGCAACAGTATTTCAAAGAGAAATATATGCTATGTTTGGAGATTAGTTCTTAGTTGTGAGTTTAGTGATTTGGTGGGTGATGTGGACATTTTACCTACTTGGTTTATGCATGTTGACAAGTATCCTAATTATAGTAAAGCATAATTAAATATTATAAACTCTCAGCTCTTGCTAGCCTACTGTGCTACAGGGGGAAAAATAGTATATAAGGTTGAGAAGATTACTATTATTGCCCGAATGGTGGAGGCACACCCTACTTAGATAAGTTTTAGTTGCTAACTTCAAAGTTGTTGCGATTGTTCAAAATAATTTGCCAATTAAATTGGTCGGTGTCGATCGTTAATTAAGTTTTATAAATTATTTGAGGTTTAAAAAATCAGTAGTTTTCATTATAGTGACAAACTGTGAGGATTATTTTTATACATTGCCTTTACTGTTGAACACGATAAGTTTTTTTAGGAGCTTATTTCCGTAGTGGGCAACGGGATGAAAATGGTATTTGGCAGTACTCTATTCAATCTTGTTTTAACCAATTTTTGACGGAGTCTCCAAATAAGCAACTTGTATATGATAATATATTTCCCCAATGTGTTTGTCCAGGTAGCGCACTATCGTGAGACAGGTTCTATTAGAAAAGAAAAATCTACTGGTAGGCGTACAAAATCTGCATTTACATACTTGCTAATACTGACGAACCCAAAACACCATATGAAATATTTTTTGGTATTAAACCCGATGCAAAATATTTAAAATTGTACGGGAGTCGAGTTTTTGTGAAGATGCCAGAAAAATTAAGAAAGTCTAAATGGGACGATAAGGCTAAGTTAGGTATATTACTAGGATACACAGAAGTAGGCTATAGAGTATTAGTAAATAATAGAATTATAAATGCTAGACACGTGGATATAGTAGAAGAAGATATAAAATGTATAGGTTTTACCGATAATGAAACAGAAGACAGCAGTGACTTGCGACTCAAAGAAAATAAAAACTACAGAGATGAAAAACCAGAACAAGCAACAGAAGAAGAGGAAATTGAAAATGATGTAGAGAGGGAAGAAGAAGAAATTAATCCTAGACGTTCATCAAGGGAAAGAAATCCTAATAGCAAGTATGTAAATGCAGATTTTGTAAATGAATATGTGTATGTTAATTATTGTGGAGTAAATACACCAAATACGTTTGAAGAGGCAATAGAAAGTCAAGAAAGCAAAGATTGGAAAGATGCTATGGACAGTGAAATGAAAAGCTTAGAAAGGAATAAAACTTGGACACTGGTAAAAAGGCCAAAAAAACAAAAAAGTAATAGACGTCAAATGGATTTTTGGGAAGAAAAATGAAAACGTGTTTAAAGCCAGATTAGTAGTTAGAGGTTTCCAACAGGAAGAACAGGTAGAAGATTTTTATTCACCAGTTGTCAAAATGCAAACATTGAAAATCTTACTTTCTTATTGTTGTCAAAATAGTTTAAATATAGAACAACTGGATGTAGTAACGGCTTTTTTAAATGGTCAAATAAAATCGGAAGTTTATTGTTACGGTCTAATTGTTTTATTGGACCTAGCTGCTGGAGAAATACTACTAGTGTAAGGGTTTTTCACAAAAAACGAGTGAGTTTATTTTAATACATATATTGTAATAAAGAAATAAAAATAAAACATAAATTCCCGTTCTTTGTACATGAAAGACACAAAATAATAATTCTCATATAATGTATAAGCATATAAAATAATATTTACAAATAATGTCTCTCTTTCCTGCGTATTAAACGCTATTTGAAATGTGTACTTTATGTACTTCTTGTATTTAACGAGCCAAAAGGATATATTTATCGGAGCGATTCCTGAACTAGGGAGAAAGTGAATAATCAGTTCAATAGTTTATCACTACCGCGTAAAACACGATACAACTCAAAACTACGTCCAGGAATATCGAATTTCTCGTATATATTTTCATATGCGTCTATTTGCGCCTTTTACTATGCTCCATCCACTGACCTCTTATAATAGTGACGATTCCACGAACCACGGTTCGTGTGCTGAACGCAATGAATCCAACGAGTACACACTCGTATGCGTATCGCGATCAGGCAAGTCCGTGGGCGGCTATACCATTAACAAACCGCGCAAAGTCAAATAGCACGTCATATCTGTAATACGGGTTGGCGCGCGCTTCTTTTCATCGCTACGACGTAGTTTCGAGTTTAGCTCCGAAGATTAGCATTTTTAGAATTATATCCTATCGGTGGCTCTTGTTTCTATTAATTCGTTATCATGATTTTGCTTATTTATATTATATTACATTAAGGGTGAGATTTAGACATATTAATTTAATAAAATACGGAATATATAGCAAATATAGGTAAAATAAAAGAATGCTTGTTTTAAATGTCTTTGAGTCCTTAACATTTATGTTAACCAACCGAGAGGTTATGAAGACGGTACAAATTGTGTGTATAAATGGTTAAAATCATTATATGGCCTAAAAGAAAGTCCTAGATGTTGGTATGAGTGTTTTAAAAAATTTATGGAGGAATTAGGTTTTAAAAGAAGCAATTGTGACTACTGCCTATATATGAGTCATAAAGATAATGAAACCATTTATATTCTACTATACGTGGACGATATGCTAATATGTAGTCGGGATCAAAAAGGATTGATGAGATTAAACAAAAATTGTCAAATCGTTTTAAAATGAAAGATATGGGAACAGTAAGTAACTACATAGGAATAGACATCGATTATAATCCCAAAACAAGTAAGATGGTTTTAAGCCAAACAAATTATATTGAGTTCTTGGCAAAAAGGTATAATTTAGAGAATGCGAAGTTGTATAAGACTCCAATGGAAGTAAACTTGAAATTGGATCCCGCAAAAGAAGCAGATGTGAGAATAACGTATAGGAACTTAATCGGTGAGCTTTTATATATAAGTACAGGTACCAGACCCGATATTGCTTTTTCAGTCAATTACTTAAGTAGGTTTCAAAACTGTTATGACGAAACACATTTTAAATATACAGTCAGAGTTTTAAAGTATATATATCTAACAAAAGACCTAAAACTAAAGTATAACAAAAATGATAAGTGCGACGTTATGGACTGTTTAGTGGACGCTGATTGGGCGGGTGACACAACTGATAGAAAATCTACATCAGGGTATATGATAAGGTTATTTAATAATGTCATATATTGGAAATCACATAAACAAAACTGCGTTACTAAATCCTCAACATTCGCTGAGTATATAGCTTTATCAGAAGCAGTAACTGATGTAAATTTTGTAAGTGCTTTGTTAAAAGAAACATTTCATGCAAATATAAGTAAACCTATCAAAGTGTATGAGGACAATTCAAGTGCGTTAATTATAGAAAAACACGGAAATTTTACTAAAAATTCTAAGCATATCGAAGTGCAATATCATTTTGTAAATGAAAATTATGAAAAAGGTAAAATTGATGTATTGAAGATAGACTCAGAAAATAATATTGCTGATATACTAACTAAGCCCTTGTGTAAAGCGAAATTTGTTAAGTTTATGGCCGTTTGCACCGCATTGTTTAAGCGCAGCTTACCATTAAGCCGGACTTAAATTTAAAAATTTGTTTGCACCGCTAGTTAAGCTTTCCTTAAATATCGTTAAGCGTAGCTTTACTTAAGCGGTCAATATTCTAGGTTTAACGGTCCCTTAACTTTAAGGAACGTTGTACATTGGTTATGCGCGTGCGCAACATATGGCTGCGTACAATGCATCGCGTTTGTTGACATGTTTTTAACATATGTAAATGCGTATATAAACATAAACAGTATATAACGGTTAATTTAAAAATCCTGCGTTATTGCAAATATGATATTTTTCGGCGAAGATGAGTGCGATGCTTTGTTTGGGGAAGATTAGAACATAATTGATTTTGGTTTCCCCAGAAGAATCTATCATATACATTCATAACCTCAAATACACTGTAAACCGTGAGTGGTATCGATGGATCGTTGAAACGACGATGTGTATCGGGTACATGTATCCAATACATCTACCCTATATTTTGAACATTTTTGAACGCGATACAACATGTACCGCTTATTTAAGAACGTCTCAATACATTTACCGGCTAAACCGCTTCAATTTTCGTAAACGCTTATTGGTGTAAATGACAAATGACATTCGATACGACACGATAGCACACGATAAGACACGATTCACATAGGATCTTTAGAGCAAATGTACTCATAAAGGCGATGTTGCCGATTATCACCCCGGTTTAACTAAACCTGTTCCAATATTCGATGGTGCAATTCATTTGAAATTAAACTAAGCTTAATAGTTAAGCTGCCCTCAAGTTAAGCGAAGCTTTAATACAAAACGGTGCAAACGGGCATTAGAGATATGTTGAGATTAATGTAATAAAAATACAAATGTAAGTAGGACTGTTAAGTATACGTTGTACTTCAGTGTACATTCTATATTTTATTTTTATATAGTTGGTAATATTGGATGGTGATATAGCAGCATGTACTAGCTGTGAGATTAGTAGTTAAGATTGAGTTATGTATTGTTCAAGTTTGTGTATTCAATAAATAGACACTAAGATAAAGTTGTCCAATTATTACAACAATTTGTAACACATCTTTTCAAATAAAAATATGTTTAAAACAACCTCTTATTTTGAGCGTATTATTTTTCTTATTACTAAACAAAAACTTAATGTAATGACTACTACCTCAATGTTACACCACTGAGAACAATGTTAATGAAGTTGGATATTTGGTGGCATGTTTAGGGATATACATAAACCAGAGCTGCCAAATGCCCTCAAACAATTTCACTCTCCCTGTATAAAAAGGTTTTACTTATAACTAAAATAACCAGTCAGCTCGCCGGGCAGCTAATCTACTTACCAACTAGTTCTCCGAATCGCTGACCACCGACCAGCTAGTTCACAGGCCGGCAAACCCACCGACCGCAATTTCTGCTGATCTAAACTTCCTCAACAATCTTTAAGTGTGTTAAACACTACCTGGGCCATGCTCTCGTTACGAATAATGTTGTGCATTTTTTATACTGTTAAAATTTGAATATTATCGAACTTTTACTTAACATCTTAACATATATCTGGAGTTGGAAGCATTCCAGTTGTGTAAAAATGTGATCTTGCACTGGCAGATTTTTTTATAGGAAAATTTTGTTTTCGTCGCGCTCTTGTACGATTTATTGAAATGTAAACTGCGACAAACCACATAAGGCCGCTACTAATCCATCGGTAACAGTGATGTTTGTGGTAAATATCAATGTGTAAGAAAAAATGCATTTAATACCGGCTTAACTTAAAACTAATGTTAACTTTGTGAAAAGTAGTCCAGGTGCGCTGAACTCATGATTAGTGAATAAATAGCGTATTCAAATAAGCTTTCTTCTCATTTCTAATAGCAGTGGCTATAAAGTTATGAAACTTCCTATAGTAGTTCCATTGATCTTCCGAGCGAATCTGTTTAAATCTTCGAAAAGTATTGTTTCTAAGGTGGATAGTTAGCTATAGGCAAAACCTTTTTATATTTCATTTAATTTGCAAGTGTCTAAATGCACCAACGAACAATTTCTTTCGCTTTCCTCCTGTAGCACATCTAGTTGCCAGCAAGAGCTGAGAGTGGTGTAGTTAATAACTTTTACACCAAATTATTCAAACTAATTCGTTGCACAATCTAACCTGTATTACCATGCTACAACCAAAAATTGTTACTGGGGAATATATAATCAATTGCAATTAATTGGCCATATATAATTTTGTATTCGCCCCATATTTTTGTAGGCGGTAAACGAGTATTATCTTGAATCAATAAGAAATTATATAAAAATTTTCTTTATTCGTTTATATTCTTAACATAATACATAATCTATTAAAATAAATATTGCAGACAAACACAAATATATAAGTAAATATATAATATATACACATATGTACAAAATATCAGTCTTATAATCAAGTTTAAGCTTCATTGGAGATTTCGTCGGATATTTTCTTATCTAGGATAGGTTCTTTTTGATCCTCCCGGAATATATTCTCCTTGACCAAAAACTTTTGTACAATCAACACAATTCTAAAACGATGAAAGAATAACATCCATTAATATATACATCATTGAAAATTAAAATTTAATCTTACCCGACGCAAATGACGAGAAGGAAATATAAACCTCCTGTGATAAAATTGAATGCACCTGGATCAGTATCCAATGTACTATTGTAGACTAACGTATATAAGGGAATACCACCAAGTAACACTAATGATTCGAGTGCAACCGTTACCGAGAATAACTTGCCGGTTTCTTCTTGAGTAACCATTTTCGATAATAATGATCTTATCATTGGTGCCAAGATACCTCCTAAACTTCTTATTACACCAGCTGGAAAATAATTTTTACTTAAATACTTCGTGACAATAATACATGATAATACATTTTTTAGTATGCATGCATCATAAACCAATCAAAACACATCCATAAGCGTGCATAATCGGGCCTTTATCGCACGGCGTGCGTATAAAGGTTGCTGTTAGTTAAATAAGTATGAAGCACTTACCTACGTAGATGTGCCAATCAGCACTAGCCCAAGCCTGCAATAACATACTACCAAATGTTAAAACGGCAGAAACAAAAATAAGGGGCGCTTCTCTGATCCTCATTTTCTTGTGGAGGAGTGTAATACCAATGACAGTAACTATTATACGTACGAGATCTCTGAAAGTTTTATACAATGTATATTTTTCCATATCCCAATCCAGTTTCTTTCTCAGGAAAAGGTAAAAGACAGAAACATCAGCGTGACTTATGAAGCGCGCAATCGTCGAAGCAATCATGATGAGAATGACAGCCAATGTGAGGCCATGTTCGCGTTTTCTGAAGACGGTATGCACCATATCTTTGAAATTCTTGGGCGCGCATATGTTTGCCCTCACAGTTTTATTCTAATACGAATAAAAATATATTATAAAACGCACTATTTAGGACTAATTTTGAAAGAAAATATTACTTACCCCTGAAAACTGTCTACTTTCTACCATAACGAATATATTAAAGAAGAACGCAAGAAAGAAGCACACAGTAGCTAATGAATAAATAGTAATATAACCGCCAAGGGCGAAAATGTATGAAGTTAGTACGGTGCCGAGGAGAGTACCCGCAGCCATTACACCTTCAAATATTCCCATCCTAGTAAAATAATAACATAATAAGTAAATAAAAATCATAATAAAATGGAGTATTTACCTGAAGCCTCTGTTTTTCTCGGTAGTAATATCAGATATGTAGCAGATAATAGCTGTTAAGAATGGTGTAACGCCACCGAACAGAGCGATTAGTAAAGAACACCCCATGAAATACCACGCTGATAGAGATTCTACGGATGCTACAACAATAGCGACGATTCCGCCCAAACAGAATCCTGTGGGTGAGAATGAGAATTAAAATAAATACAAAATACTAGATGGTAATATAGATATCATCCATACTTTGTCGATTTCATTAAACTATACATTTTAATAGTAGTGCAAAGTTAATATATAAATGTACACTGATGTCGTCGAATTATACATCTAATAAACAGTAGGTATAGTATCTCCTTTCTATTACATAGATTTTCATTGTGTATTACATGGTTTTATACATATTTCTTACCAATCATATTTACTATGAGCACTGGTCTCCTGCCATGCTGATCAGACCAAGGCCCCAAAACTAATGCAATCAGAGCGGGCGCCACTTGTGTTATCATCTCTTGTACCATTAGAATCATGTTAGCGTATGGTTGTACTTCTTCTTCAATTTGTTTTGTGTAATTATCCGAATTTCCGGTTCCCAGTTCTTCGCAGATAGACTTATTGTAACCAAAATCGACATAACAAGAACGGAAGATTGAGAAGTTGTATGTTGTAGTCTCTGGAAATTAAACCAGGTTAGATTAAATAAATAGAAAAGTAATTAATAAGCGTTTTTTAAATCAATATACAAGTAACTATCACAAATTAATTCATAATGGATTGATTGATTAGAATTTTGGAAGTATCGTTTGGTCTACTTCGAACAGCATAGCAGTGAAGATTTGTATTCAAATCTCCGATATTAAGCACACACTCAATCCTAAGAAATATGTGTCTACATATATAGCGTTAGTAAAAAGTCCCGGAACGGTCGAATAACTTTGTTATTTGAAAATTATGATTTCTGAAATTTGGTATGGGGGTATAGTTAATATAAATGCATTTTATGCAATACAGTTTATATTTTTTTCACTTCCGGTTTAATCGGCAATACGTCCAACTTTTTTTTTTAAACGGAACGCCCAGATTTTTTTAACACTTTTGAATGCAAAATAAAAAACTACGTTCAGGAAGTATTGAGATGTTTATTTTTATTCACAAGAAAACAGTTAAAAAATTAAAAGTGTCCTAATACAGAAAAATCAAGATACCTTTCTATTGAAGTTGCGATTACAATAATTGTTCAAAATGCTCTCCATTTACAATTTAACAAAAATGTAAACGGTCAGTAAAACTTCTTATTGAATTTTGTATTTGTTCTGGAGTGATGCGATTGGCTTCTTGAACTATTCTCTCTTCCAATTGTTCAAGATTATGGGGACGATTTTTGTACACTGGACATTTCCAGTACCCCAAAGAAAAAATCTAATGGCGAGAGATCTGGCGAACGTACTGGCCATTCGATTGCTCCTCTACGTCCGATCCAACGTTCCGGAAAAAAATTCATTCAAATAATCGCGGACATTATGGGCAAAATGGGGGGGGAGCTCCATCTTGTTGAAACCAAAAATGTGCATTAGGGTGATCACCTATGTTTGCATTTGGAAAGAGGGCCGCAATTGCTTGAACAGCCTCATTTCGCAATAAATTTAAGTAGACGTTGCCAGTTAAATTTCCTCTTATAAAAAATGGTCCTATGATGTTGTTTCCAACAAGACCAGCCCAAACATTCACCTTTTCAGGACGCTGTGTATGGACTTCTTCAATCCAATGCGGATTTTCAATTGACCAGTAGCGACAATTATGTCTGTTCACAGTGCCGTTGAGACAAAACGTTGCCTCATCTGAAAAAATGATGTGATCTAAAACATTAGGCTGCTGCTCGATCAATTCCGTCATTGTTTCGCAAAAATGTAGTCTACGACGTGGATCATCTTCAGTTAAATGTATCCCGTCCATGAGGGGATACATTTTATAGGCTTTCATTCTTGCTGATTTAAGAATCTTATGAACAAATTTTTGAGAGATCTCATGAATTTGACCTAATTCTGTTGTGGACACGTGATGATTTTCTTCCACTGTAAGTAACACATTCAAACTAGTTTCTTCATCTGTTGCTGTTAATGGACATTCTCTTCTAGGTAAATCCTTCACCTGATAAAAGACTTCAAACTTTTGAATTGTTCGGTAAACCGTACTTTTACTAATGTGACGATCCGAATAAACAGTATTAAACAAAATACGAACCTCTTCAAAAGAACGTTGACGATCACCGTACCCACGCATCATTAATATCTCAATTCGTTCTGATTCGAGTAAGTTTTACTGCAATTTTCAAATGTGTCAATGTCTAAAATAAGTAAATTTATAGCGATGCAAAGGTTAAAACGCTTTTAAAATTGTCAAATGTGACGGCAAAAAGAATGCAAACACTAAACAACAACTTTTTTCAAAGGTACCTTGTTTTTTCTGTATTAGGACACTTTTTTTAATTTTTTAACTGTTTTCTTGTGAATAAAAATAAACATCTTAATACTTCCTGAACGTAGTTTTTTATTTTGCATTCAAAAGTGTTAAAAAAATCTGGGCGTTCCGTTAAAAGAAAAAAAAGTTGGACGTATTTCCGATTACACCGGAAGTGAAAAAAATAAAAACTGTATTGCATAAAATGCATTTATATTAACTATACCCCCATACCAAATTTCAGAAATCATAATTTTCAAATAACAAAGTTATTCGACCGTTCCGGGACTTTTTACTAACGCTGTATTATTCGTTAAATAACCTACTTCGGTTTTTAAATACCAAGTTTGTATTGAAGTTTATTTATTATTATATTTTAATACAAACAAAATTGAAGGATAAGTATTTATAACTATTCACTGTACCTAATTAACTACATGTAAATCAACTTACCTTTCAATTTTTGAAGTATTTCCACTTGTAATACTTCAAGATTTGAAAGATAAATACATAAAGGTCATTACATAGATATATTAATTATCACATCATCAGTTAAACAAAATTAAAGGATACGTATTTATAACTATTCAGTGCAATTAACCACATTTTCACTTAATAGAGATGATATTCATAATTTAACTTTATAAACCCCGTTCTACTTTACTGGGAAAACGTAAATAATAATGCTACTAACAAGATTCATGCATTGTTGATATTATCATGAAAACAACTCTAATAGGTAATTATTGTACTTACCAGTGATGGTAAAAGCAAAGAATAAAATAAAAGCTGGCACTTCGGAGGCTGTTTTTAACCAACCGAATCTACTTTTCTTATTGACAACCATCTTTACTTTTTTTTTAATTGTGTAGAAATAATAATCGCGAACAATTTAACCGTTATCTATTTGTCAGCACTTAATTGCTTTTGCATGATATACAGATTTCGATAGAATGAACTATTTTCTATTCCGCCAGCTTTTATATCTAAGATTCTCCTAAAATAGACGTTATCATAGATGAGAGATAATTTACTATTCATATGGTGACTCATGTTGTACTTCAAATAAAATTATTATATTTTAATAAATAAAAAGCACATTTGAAAAATAAACCATTGCCTCCATCCAATTACTTTCTACAAACAGTCAAATATACGCATCTTCTCAATAGATATGATCAATTTATAGTTTGTCCTGAAGGCATTGAAAATTATAGCCAGATTGTAACCAAAAATTTCGATAGCCTTACTACACGACTTCGTTTTCGCTTTGTAAATATATCATACACTATATCTTACGCTATTTAACAATAGAATCGACAAACAATAGCAATTGAATTAGCATTAGCTAATTTTTCTATATTGTGTTATGCTTACTCTTCTCCGAAGTAGTTGGAGTAAACAATGTTCTTATAGGCGACGAAGAATTTACATTGAGCCAATACCTAATGAGACCGTTTCCATACAGACAAGCACGTCACGACATCAGGAAAGAAAAGTTTAATCGTCAGCTATGCAAGGCCCGGAGAGTTGTTGAAAATGCATTCGGAATATTGGTGCATAAATGACGCGTATTTTTGAGACTTCTAGAAGTAAAGGTGGAAACTGATATAAGTATCGTGAAAGCTGCTTGTGTTTTACACAACTTTATGCAATCTAAAAAACCTAATGAAACTGTCGAAAAGTTAATGGAAACCGCTGAAATAGGTACGTGTAGCAGAAGGATTTTTTAAGAAACTTACCAGTAGAACGACGAAGATCAACAAATTATGCCTTTCAGCTTCGCGAAAAGTTTGTTGATTATTGTAATAGTATGTATAACCTTTTTTTGACAATACGTGTTTTCGACATTGAATTTATTTTTTAACTCTGGGACCAAGCGTACATTGTGTTATGTATTTGTGATGCGTTACTGATAGTTACTTATGTCTAATTATTTGATTACTGAATTCAAATTTCGATACGTGTTTTTATAACATCCATTTATTTACTATCTTAATAGCTTTGTTTTGGTTCAGAATTCAGAATGGTTCTAGAGTTGTTGCGCACGCGCATTTACAGTTTAGCGTTTTGGTTATTTAAGAACGCGAACCGAATTTAAGTCCGATGTTTTGGTTACTGACAGAATCGATTCAGAATGATTCTGGAACCGTTCAAACAGTTCTTGCACTTCCATGAGTACCGATTCTGAATTCTTAGTTCGAAATTACGTCATCGGTGCATGTGTTCAGAAATTCGAGTTATTTCGATACGTTCGTCATCAATGACATTGATATTTACGTTGTCTTTTAAAGTTTGAGATTTTTTTTCCGTTTGTATTTGATTTTTTTTTTGATAATTACTGTCCTGGGAATAAAATTTATGGAATGTGAGTGGTATCCTAAGACAGAGACAGGATTTGAAAGACTTAGCGCAGAACATTCGCTATTGATATTTTGTTGGTTTGTATTTTAGTCTGTATATAAAAGATGGCAGTAACGGGCTCCTAAAATGTGTTTTGGTTATTAAAAGTTCGGAACCATTCTGGAATTATAATGTTGTGCGCTTACGTTCTGCGCAGTTCTGTTACTAATCCTGAATTCCGAACCAAAACAAAGCTAATATAACCTCTTTATTCTACTACATCTATTTATGTACAGTGGCCAGCTTTTAAATCGACACCACCGCAAGCTAACGTCGACCTTATCTACTAATAATAATATCTACTATAAATCCTAACTGAAGGCCACACAATGTAACCCCCTCTACATTGTTATTAAGGTTTAGGAAATTCCGTAACGGTATCGATTATGCTGCTGTCCACTGTACACTCAACTACACTACTCTCCGAAGCGTACACTCGAGTCTACTAGTTTCCGCGTTCACCTCATTACACATTCCCCTTTCTTATTCTTATTGCTTTTAACAGTAGTCGTTGAGGTAAATTGGTCGCTCCCTTTTCCGTTTTCTTGCTTGGGTGTTTGATTCTTCCGTCCCTTTATTCTTTCTATTCTCTGTTTCCATTCGACTGCTTTCGTCTTTGTCCGGCAATTTCTTCAAATGGTATCTGTTTCTTTTTATGTCGTTTCCGTCTTCTGTTCCCACTAGGTATGATCTTGTTCCTATTTTTCTTTTTACTATTCCCTCTTTTTTCATTGGTAATCCATACTCTGTCCTCCTTTTCTAATTCTTTGTGCTCTTTTGCTCCGTGTCTCTTGTCGTAATTGCGTTTTTGTATCTCTTTCGCTATCTTCATTTCCCTATGAACGTTTTGAGCCGGTGGTTTAATCTGTAGTTTATGGTTGTGGATCGGGATTTTTTCTCGCAATGTTCTCCCCATGAGAAATTCACTTAGCGATGCGCCACAACTAAGCCTGGTGTTTCTGTAAGCTAGTAGGCCTAGGTTGGGATCAAGCGATTTTTTAAAGATATTTTTAGCTGTCTTCACTGCGCTTTCTGCTAACCCGTTCGATCTCGGGTAGGTCAGGCTACTCGGTTTCCATTCGAAGTTATAGTCTTTGCAAATTTATGGAATTCGTAGTTATTGTATTGTGGACCACAGTCACTTCTGACTATTTTTGGAATTCCGAACCTGCTAAATATTTCTTTTAGTTGGTTTATAACGTTTGTACTTTTAGTACTCTTTAGTTCAACCACTTCTAAGTACTTACTATAGTAGTCTTGGACTACTAAATACTTCTTTACCCTGAATTCAAAAAGATCCGTTCCAACACATATCCAAGGTAGGGCTTCCACGCTGAATGATAGCATTGGTTTGACGTGATTCATGTTGCTGTTTCTAACGCATTCTTCGCAGTTATTCACCATATCTGTAATCTGTGGACTTATCCCTGGCCACCACACTGTCTCTTGAGCTCTGGACTTGTTTTTGTTAAGACCAAGATGACCACTACGTATTTCTTTCAGGCACTGTTTTCGCTCACGCGGTGGTATTATTATCCTATCTTGGTACGTTAACATGTTGCCTACAATAGTTATACCGGGTTCTTTTTTTATCATTACACATACACTTTTCCTATGTATAACTAAAAAAAAAAAAAAAGTCAATACATTATAGCTGCATAGTAGGCAACCAGTTATACAGTCGTATTTTGACAAGCGAGAACCATGAGCTGTCATATTTTTATTAACTATTTATTATTTTAAAATAAAAAGTGAAATTGTAGAGGAAATATTGTACGATACACATTTTAAAACGCTATTTTACTTTGCTTATTTTAAATTGTTCCACGCCTTAATAATCCCTGGTACCGCAAATCTTACTTCGAAAATAAAATAGATTGGTGTATAATTGGTTGCCTACTATGTCAATGCAGACTTTTTTCTTTTTATCATTAGACATAGGGAAAGTGTATGTGTAATGATAAAAAAAAGACCCCTGTATAATCTCTATGTTTATAGTACGGCAAAATATCTCGTCTGCAATTCTTTGTTTCTGGCCATCCCTTTTGCACATATTCTCTAATCTTCTCAAATGTGTCCTCTTGTTGTATGTTGATATTTTGGATGGTAGCAATTGTATTTATTGTTTTGAATTTTGATAACATTTCTTCGTCTTCCATTCCAATTAGGAATGGAGCACGACTCAATACATCTGGCGCACTCAATTCCGTGCCTGGTACATAAGTCACGGTATAATCGTAAATTGTCATTTTCTGCCTAAGTAATTGTAATCGAGCTGACAGATCATTGATTGGTTTTGTTCTTAATATTTGGACCAACGGTTTGTGGTCTGTTCTTATTTCAAATTGTTTTCCTAATAAATACTGGTTAAAACGCTTACATATATAATGGCTAGAGTTTCTTTCTCTATCTGAGCATACTTCTGCTCAGCGATGCTAAGTGATTTTGAACAATATGATGTAGGTCTCCAACTGCTATCTGGTTGTAGCTGCTCCAAAACGCCTCCAGTGCCGTAAGAAGAAGAATCCGTAGAGATTCTTGTGGGATACTGTACATTGTAGGCTGCCAAAGTCGGTACTGTTGTTAATAATGTTTTGATGTCATCAAAGCTCTTTTGTTGTGGTTGTCCCCATACAAATTGTGTATCCTTATGCAGTAACTCCCTCAATGCGTACGTTTTCGCCGAAATAATCTTCTATGAACTTCGTTAGATATGTCACGAGCCCTAAGAATCTTCTCACTTCCGTAATACATTTTGGTTCTGGAAACTTGATAATACTCTCTATATTTGCTGGGTTGGGTTGAATACCTTCTTTTGATACAATGTAACCTAAATATTGAATTTGCGTTTTTCTAAATTCACATTTTCTTAAGTTCAACGTTACTCCATTGTCCCTTAATGTTTTTAGCACTATTTCCAGTTTCTTGTCGTGATCAGTCGCATCCCGACCGCTCACTAAAATGTCATCTGCATGTACCACTACACCCTTAACCTGGCTACTGTGGATGATATTCTGCAGAGGTTTGGAAAATTTCTGGTCCACTTGATATGCCAAACGGACATCTTTGGTAGGCAAATCTTCTAAAAGGTGTTATGAAGGTATTAGTATATTTGAAGACTCTTTCGTTAACTGTAGTTGGTAGAATCCTGACGAACAATCCAACTTGGAAAACACTTTTCCATCTTGAATTTAACCTAGAGTTTCTTCTACTGAGGATAACTGATACGTTTCTCTTTTCACACTTTTGTTGAGTTGCGTAAAATCGGTGCAAATCCTGATCTTCCCGTCTTTCTTTGCTGTTACTACCATGGGAGAACACCATTCTATTGGTTCTATGACTTCTTCATCCACCATTTTCTTTAACTCAGTACGTACATCTTCTAACAATGATAATGGCACTCGTCTTGGCACGGTAACACTATATGGTTGGGCATCCCTGTTTATTTGAATGTTATATTGAACATTTTTGATTTTACCAACTCCTTTAAACAGATTGCTATGGTAATATAATCCTTAAATTCTGAGGCTGATATTTCTTTGTTGCATAGCTCTATACTGTTTACTTCTTCACTGACGTGCATTTTGATTTTATCGTTTTCCCATTCCATGAGCTGTAGTTCTTCTATGGCTGGTCTGCCCAAAAAATTTTCTGCAGTATCTACTACGTACATTTTTAATTTTGCTTTCATATTTCGATTTTCTACTTCACATTTCACCTTTCCAATGGTTCTCAGTTCCTTTCGTCCTGGCCCCATTAATTTGATACTAGTTTTCCTTATTTTATTTTCCATGCCTAGTTCATCGAACGATTTCTTTGATAATATAGTCGCATCCGCCCCTGTATCTATTTTAAATACAATGTGCTTACCGTTTACTAGTAGTTTGAGTGTCCATGGTTTTACAGATTCAATTCTGTTGATAACAATTTCCGCAGCTTCTCTAGAACTGTCACTTGTTTCCGATTCTTGTTGTATCTCACAAATACGACTATATGTCCAATAGCACTACACTTGTTGCACTTCGCCTTCGCTGCAGGACACTTAGCTAGAGGATGGCTTGGTTCAGCACCACATCTAAAACGCTGTGGGTGCTTTGATAGCTTATGGTCTCTGATGCCTACAATAAGTCTATCCCGAATCAATTCATCTTCTAATGTACCATACTTGCATACTTTTGCCATAATTATGATACCGTTGATGTAGCCAACTCCCCTTCTTTTTGATTTCTTAAATTGAATTTTGCCCTTTCATAAATGATATTTATTTTCTTCTCGAAATATTTATTGAATGCTTCGACTAGCTCTTTAAATGTTCTAAAGACCGTTTCTTTTCTCTGAATACTTTCGAAAATTTTTGATACATTGGGACCCATGTATAGTAATAGATTACTCTTCTGAATATCTTGAGATTTACTGTCCAATTTTGCTGATTTATGGTATCGCATATAATGTTCGAGTCACCTTTCCCATTCTTCCTGAATGAACAAAACTTTTCGGGTGTAGGAATTTTTACTTGATTCGCCTGTGTACCGAGGATATTCATTTGTGTAACTAAAGCTTGCAATTCCGCAATTCGTTGCTCTAACGTTTGTATATCTGACATTTTCCTTCCTTCTGTGTTTACACACACCTGACACCATGTGTTATGTATTATTTCTGATGCGTTACTTATATCTGATTATTTATGATTGCTGAATTCAAACTTCGATACGTGTTTTTATAACATCCATTTATTTACTATCATGGATGTATTATTATATGGATAGCGCATTCTGTTCACGGATTGACTCTAACATTAAAGTGAGAGGTTGCACAAGTGAGATAGAGCTAGAATAGGCAAAGGATTCATATACGCCCATAAGATTTACATTGTTATTTTGGTTTCGTTTAGGTATTTATCCGTTTATCTCGTTTAATATTGATCGGATACCGACTTAAATATATGAAATGCGTAGCAGAATAAATAGAGAATAACTTGTACTTTGGTTTTTATTATAGATACCTACCTAAGTAAATACTAAGAAATATAAATATATTAAGAAAGCCCATCAATGCGTTTCCCCATATAGGTATGAAATATATGTTAAATCTTCCGCACAATATTTCACGCGCCAATACCTGAGACAAAGATATTGAAAATAGTTTTGTGATTTTTGGCACAAAGATTATCAATATCCCATAAATCACTTTAAAAATCAATTTCATTTAATATATTGGGAAAATCTTGCTTACGAATATTTTTTATGCACCACCTTATCCATATAACGCTAAAAGATAAGTATTATATATTGTTTGTGTGGAAGATTTAACATATATTTCATACCTATATGGGGAAACGCATTGATGGGCTTTCTTAATATATTTAATAGTATTTACTTAGGTATCTATAATAAAAACCAAAGTACAAGTTATTCTCTATTTATTCTGCTACGCATTTCATATATTTAAGTCGGTATCCGATCAATATTAAACGAGATAAACGGATAAATAACCTAAACGAAACCAAAATAACAATGTAAATCTTTTCATGTATATGAATCCTTTGCCTATTCTAGCTCTATCTCACTTGTGCAACCTCTCACTCTAAGGTTGGAGTCAATGCGCTGCACTTGTTTAGTATATTAGACGCTATCCATATATAATACATCCATGTTTACTATCTTAACATAACCTCTTTATTTACCTCTATTTATGTACACTCAACTACACTACTCTCCGAAGTGTACACTCGAGTCTACTAGTTTCCACGTTCACCTCATTACTATTTGTTTAGAGGTAAATATCTCCATATTGAATTATACTGATAATAAAAGATCAGAGACGAAATTTTGGCTTGAGTTTAGCAATAATCGTGCATTTATCCCGTTATTATCTGCTTTAATATGTATTTTAATATCACACTATAAATTAACATATTATTATATAATTAGATTTTTTATTAGATCATCATTAAGCACATGATGTTTTGTTTAGTTTGTTTTTGGTATACATACGTATTTAATCATAACTACGATTATTTTAGATTTTAAGAATTAAGTTGCACTATTTATTTTAATAAACAAAATTAGAACAGCGCAGAACAATGATAAAAAGTAAAAAAACCTATCACATTTTTTCCGTCCAATTTTTTTTTATATGTTTAACACGAACATGTATTCAAAAAATGTATAAACACATGTTAATATGTCATCCACATAACATTATTGCCATTTGAGTATTAAACTATATAGATAAATATGTACTTGCATTTGTAAATATGCTTATCAGTATTTGTGAGATATTGATAAAGGAAATATCGATATACAGGATGATTGGTAAGAATGGCCTATTAAAAGTATTGTACAAACGGAATGGAAAATTTTGCAGTTGGATATGGTTGAATATGAACTATGACGTGAAAATATTTTTGACTAAATGTCACTTCCGGTTAACCGGAAATGGGCATAAACTTCGATTTTTTAAATAGCATGGTATAAAACAAATTACAAATTCAGCTTCTACAATAATAAAATATAAATAAAATTATTATTATATTATTATAAATTTTACACATATTTCATGTATCATACCGTATACCTAAATACCATTCCTCCTGAGTTATTCGCAATTAAAGAAAAAAGTGACAGATACCGATCTTACTTTATAGTCATATTATGTCACGTAATAGTAAAGCCCGATGGACACATACAAGAAAAACTTTAAAAGTTATGTTAAAAGATTTCTTTGCAAGTCCGTATACACAAACAAGTTTTTAATGTAAAGTACACTGGAACCTCGTCTATATCAGCGGTTGCGAAACGTAAACATTCACTCATATCCACTCAAGAGGGGTCCCCACTGTTATCATGCGCGACTTGTAGCTTTTTCATACTTGTCAAGAAAAATTCTGCATGTACCAGTTTTACTTGTACTGTTTCGACTTTCAAAGTTGGACTTGTAAATTGCAGCATGCTTTTTTTAACTCATATGAATCGACGAGAGAGAACTACCTTTTAAAGTTTTTCTTGTATGTGTCCATCGGGCTTAAAAGATACGACTGAAATTTTGCATACGCACACCTGATATTATGTAGATACACGGCATTCGAAGTTCTTTTCTGTAACATTATACAGGATGTTGAAAAACTTAGTTCAATCTGCGGAAAGTAGATTTTTTTTAATGGAAAGGTATATATTTTATTAGATATTCTGATTCTACAAAATATACTCTTTTAATCTGTGTTCCTATATCTAAAATTGAAGGTGAATAAGTTATAACGATTTAATTAATCTCCGTACATAAAATGCACACATATGTCAATTTACTGAAGCGTGGGTGCTTAGCTCATTTGTTTTACATACTTACTTGCTACTTATTTTGACATCTGTCATCTTGTTAATCGTATTTTCGTAAATTCTTCCCGTTGAGTTATGAGAATAAGGGATCCTTTAGGCAAATAACACCAGATGCTATTCGACGATCAAACTTTATAGGAATACGTCTCCGAATATAGAATACCTCAATAGAAACGGTTGTCATATCGAACCGTGATATGCATTACGAACAAAACCGCAGTCTAGATCAGCGATTCCCAAACTATTTTGGGCAAGAGATTCTTTTTCCCAAATGAACTGATACCCCAGACCCTCATCTCTCTCTGTAATCTCTTGAAATAAATTAGGTAATAGATGAGTGTATTATCATTAAAGCTCCAAAGAATTTCAAAACGCAAATGAACTTTCAACCTAAGTGCAAGCTTATTACATAGTAAAATATGATAATGATTTCGTTCGTGTTAAATCGCGTATATGCGTTAAATACAGAGCAAGTCAAAACGTGACTGAAAGACTTGTACGCTCGAACTCATTATCTTGTACGAACTTGTCCACGCTTACTGACTTTCCATGTTTTTCATCTTGTACGAGCTTGTGCACGCTTATCGACTTGTGAACTTTTATGTTGAGTGCAACAATGATACTTCCTATTAAAATATTAGTCATTCTTATAACAAGTTGGTACACGTGACACAACTTATCCAGTATCTTGAAAGTTTCAAATACGAACTTGTGTTAATTAATAGGGGTCGATTTTGAGACCTCGTCGACCCCAAAATTAGTTTTCGTTTATGTCAACCCCTAGGAAACCGATATCGACCCCAAGGGGTCGATTTCGACCACTTTGGGAATCGCTGGTCTAGATGAATAGTAAACTTTAAATACGCAGAATTCATGGAGATTTCATTGTAAATGATTTAAGTTGGCGGAAAGAAGATTTGAAGCAGAAAACCAGAAATTGGCCGAACATCGAGCCAATCCATCTAGCTGTGGTTAGAGCATCGTTAAAACGAAGAAAGAAGGTTAGGAAAAGGGCATTTTAAAGCATTTTGGCACACAAGTAAACACACATCTAAATTAATCAAGGTAAGAGTTAATCGAGGTAAGGGTAGGTAATATTAAATAAAATTTAATTGTACAATTTTTAATCATATGTCAATATAGTGAATTGAGGTATTTGTGCATTTCATTTATAAAATATCGTTTACATTCATTTACGGCCGAAAACGGAACACCTCAATACGTTCTTCTCAACATTAAGCCTGTTGTAAGGGCAAAGTTTCGCAAGTTAAGGCAATGTTCTCCCAGGAATAACTTTAAAAATGTCTTAATTTATTGTTAAATATCATACTTTCTATTTTGAAATCCTCTTACGTGGCCATATAAATATTGTGTTGCTTTCCTTGTAGCTTATTCAAACTTAATTCATTAAGGTGAGATGTCAGGTGTGTTAAAAGTTCCGTAGTATCAGACTTCATTTCATTTCTAAGGAAAATAGGAATCTCCTTACGTAGAATGAAGAAACATTACAAACAGCTTCCGGGGTTTAACTACCGAATATTAGTGTTAACTAATACGTTCTCATCTGTAATATCTACTTCAGCAAACAAATTACAAAACTTTCTTTACGTCAAAGCACGATTAACCCCTCTTATAATATTAATTATTTTAACAACCACTTCCATGACATTTATTTGACATAAGGACTTTCCACATAGATCACATAGATCTTTAGACATATGAATACATTTCATATGTATAATTTAATAAAAAATTTGTATTAGCATAGCGAAAATAAATTCATAGAAGGGTAATTATTGTTCTTGGATTATACATTTTGTTTAAGAATTAACCCTGAAACTTGAAAACTTCAGATAGTAAAGACGCCGCACCGGTAAAATGACAACTACTTTCATACTCGTTCAATAATACCTACTGTATGGTATATGTATGTAATATAACCTTGGCTGTAGTCTCATTATTATAATTTCAAGTACTACGTAATACGGTTGATTCGTAATACATTTGATTATCGTAACGATCGAAGAGAGCATTATAGAGCTTCTCCGATGGAAAACGTGTGTTATTATTTATTATTATTAAAATTAAACATATCGTGTAGGTATCTGCTAAGAGATCTCCTGTAGTAGCTTGCTTAAAGGCGGAATGATATTGTATTAGAAAAACAGCATGCGGATATTTGAATTGGGAATCGACGACACGTCATCCTTTAAAATCTCGAATACCTAAATAGTCGCTTCTTTCTGGTTACGCACAAAAGAATGCTTGCATAGCATTTTCATATTATATAGAAATGCTATTATTTTAAAATGGTGTTGAGAATTGCTATCTTTAATAATCAAATTTGTCGTTTGATGTGTTTGTATCTTGACTAAATAATGAGATTAAGCTTTTTTTTTAAATAATACTTGGGGATAAGCTCCATACAAAAATGTTTATGGTATTATATATTATGTTAAACAAGAATAATTGTTTTAGTATTGTAAAGTCCGGATCATGCAATTATATAAGTGCATGTGTGCAGTTATATTCGCTTTGAATAGTTCGAACAAAAATTACAAACTGCCTGATATCGGATACTTTCGATCAAACAAAGTGAAAAATATTTAGACGTTTCAATTGTTTCGTGCAATGTTTTGAATACATATTGATTAGAGAGGTCTACACGTCTTATAATTGTTTGATGCGACACTCAGACTGTTTCGATTTTTTCAGTAATTTTGGTTTCATTAAATTGTTTTGACAGTTTGAGTGCGCAATTGTTAATAAGCACTTCATCACTAAAAGGTTTTTTTCTTTGACAATATACAGCGCTACTTTATGAGCGGCAATATTACATCTGTTATCATTATCAGCCTTTTTGAAAATATGTATTCTTTTAGTTTTTTTCTTATAATCCGTAATGACAGTATTTTTAGATTACCTGTATACTGATGACACTTTTTCTTGTGTAACGTTCCATATGGAACGCTACGTTACACACGAAACATATACTGAAGTTTATTATTGTTGTTTTCTAATTAAAGAGTGTGATTTGCAACGGTCATTATATCAACTCCATGTTAATTCATATTTTTCTTTTTTGTGAAGATAAATTTTACTTAAAAAACTTGCGTTAAGTGACTACGTACCATACAGCAGAACAAAATGACTGCACTTATAAACGAACACTTAACCGTAACAATAACCTTTGAGAACCGTATTCAATGTTTCTCTGTTTACGACCCTTTCTTCCAGACTATTAACTTTGCCTGTCCCACTTGACTCAACCTTTCTATATACTGCCTTGGCCAAAAGTATTAGGCACCCCTAAAAATATCAGTATGATAAAGAATATAATAAGGAGTGACAACTGTTATACACTAAATTTAAAATTATATCATAAAGTAACACATTGAATATAAAAAAAAGCTTTATCAGGTGGATTATAGAACATCTGGCACATAAAAAGTAAAACATGGACATTTTTAAAACTTTAATAAAAACTTTGAACATTCTTGTTTTGTTATTATTTGAGTAAAGAAGTATTCTCCTGAGATTATAGTATTTCAACACAACCTTATTTTATACAAAATGCCAATATCTAGTGAGGTTACATACTAAAAACATGTGAAAATACAAATTTTATACGAACAAGGGAAATCCCAAGTGGGATATCGAATTTGGTAAAATGTTCACAATGTGTCACGCAATCTGCACTTAGAAGGTTTAGTGAGACAGGGGCACACTTTAATAAACGAAAATCAGGCAGAAAACGAGTGACTTCTGATCGCCAGGACCGGAAACTTATCCCGGACTCGCTTAAAAATCGCAGGGAAACTTCGTCTGAACTCGCTACAGCTCTGTCGGAGGAGGTTGAAAAATTAATTTCCGCTCGTACTGCAAGAAGAAGACTTGCAGAAAGTAACCGTGGCTCACAGACAACAACAAAATAAATCGCTTACAGTGGGCTCTACGCTATCAACACTTTACAGAGCAAGATTAAGAAAATGTAGTGTGGTCAGATGAGTCAAACTTTGAGGTAAGTTTTTTAATCACAATAAATGATCAAAAATGCAGTGATAGATGTTACTTGCTTCTATCATTTTTTACTTATTAACAAATTTTAAAACTCATCGATTTTAATATCTTTACAGGTATTCGGAACACCAGGTATGATATTTTTGAGGCGTCGAGTCGGCGAAGAATACCATCCTGATTGTGTAGTACCCACTGTTAAGCATGGAGGAGGAACCATTATAGTCTGGGGATGCATGGCTGCCACTGGCGCTGGCGAAATGCTTGTTTGTGAAGGTCGTATGAACAGCGAAAAGTACATTCACGTGTTAGAATCTGTGCTACGGCCTTCATTAACACGCATTTTCGGTGACACCAATATGGATGGGATTCAATTCCAGCAAGACAATGCTCCTTGTCACAAATCAGCTACCACAATGGGTTGATTTCGTGACAACAACGTTGTCTTGTTGAATAGGCCTGCCTAGTCCCCAGACCTAAATCCTATAGAACATCTTTGGAGTATGCTAAAGCGCAGACTCAAGGGACACACCATTACATCCAAACCAGACCTTAAAAACGTGCTGTTTCAGGAATGGAGTACCACAGACTCGGAACAATGTACAAAACTTGTTCGTAGCATGCCTCAAAGAATTTCTGCCGTCATAAAGGCAAAGAGCGGAGCCACCAAATATTAATAAAATTATTCAAATTGACGAATAAACACATTTAAAAAAGTTTATAATTTGTCCCTACACAGGTCAAACTAAAAAATTATAGGGTGCCTAATACTTTTGGCCAAGACTGTATGTACAGTCTCTTTCTAAAGTAATGTCTCCCCCTGCTGATGGATTTATATCAATAATACTTTCCGCTTAGCGTATTATATTCATCGGACATCTTCGGCAAGAAAGAAGCCGCAGGGAATACAATACAGATCGAATTAATTATAATTTTAAATCTCGATATGTGTATTTACTTGCTAGCGGTAGAATATACCACTTCATTAAACCCTACTTTTATGCCGGTGATGGTCAGTTTTCCTAAATATATAATATATAACGTGTACTTTCAGTTATTGTTAGTCTTCCAGACTTTTATTAGAGACAATGTTTAATGCATATTATAACAACATACTTATTTGAATATTAAAATAATACTCATTTTATTGAGGCATACACGTTTATTGGTGGACAAATCTCACAAGAAATCCGTCCCAACAAGGATCTCTTTTAAAGTAAAATCAAATAACTGATATACGGCGTTATTGGTGAGAACGGCCTATTAAAAGTATTATACAAACGAAACGGGATTTTTAAACCAAATTTTGTGGTCGGATATGGTTGAATATGATGTATTACGTGAAAATATTTTTGTATAAAAATATTAAATTTGAATTCCTGTTAACCGGAAGTGGCCATCAACTTCGATATTTTAAATAGCATGCTATAAATTTAATTACAAATTCAGCTTCCAAGATACATTTTACACATATTTCATGTATCCTATGCTATACCTAAATATTATACCATTCCTTTTGAGTTATTCGCAATTAAATAAAAAAAGTGACAGATACCGATCTTACTTTATAGTGATATTACGTCACGTAGGAGCAGAAGAGAAAATCGATATCGTATAGTTACATATACAGAGTTTGAAGTTCTTCTCTGCCATATTATACACGGTGTTTAAAAACAGTTGCTTACAAAAAACTTCAAAATTCGGAAAGTCGCTTTTTTTAATGCAACGGTATATATTTTCTTAGATATTCTGATTTTACAAAAGATTATTTTTAATCTATATTAGGTGTTTCTATATCTAAAATGGAAGGTGAATAAGTTCTAACGATTTAATTAGCCTCCGTACCTAAAATGGTCAGATACGTCAATTTACGGAAGCAAGGGTGCTTAGCTTATTTGTTTTACATACTTACTTACTACTTATTTTGACGTCTGTCATTTGGTTAGTCGTTCTCGCATAACAGAGAAATATATCTGCACCGGTATAATAGTTATCATGCCCAATACGAGAATGTATTTTACAACAATAAGAATAGTATATTAAAGTATGGGTGGACAATAGGGTCGTGAAAACACGCGCGATTTTTGAAGCACGGCTTCACTGTCGTGCTTCAAAAATCTATATATATATATATATTCATCGGGCATCTTCGGCAAGAGTGAAGCGAGAGTGCTTGAAATATAACAAGTGCAGATTGGTGTATCTGATTTTAAAAACCGAGAATTTAATCTTTCATATACTATCAATTACACATTTCACATTCCTTTAAAGTAAGAGTTTTTTCGAAAAAATAATTATAAAATATCTCATTGCAGTTTTTGACACATTTATTAATAACTTTTTAGTTGTAAAAGGTTGTTTTGTCAGATCAATTAGTTGACATTTATACTTCACCTATTTTTGAATTGTTGACGTTGCCCCTAGTAACTTTAAAACACGCGCGTGCTTTAATGATTGATTTAGGGTCATATTTTTAGTCCGTGCTTGAGGTTGTGTCGATGCTTGAGCACGCGATTTTGACGTAAATGTCATTACAAATGTGTCAAAATGGCGTGCTTAAGTATCGACACAACCTCAAGCACGGACTATAAATATGGCCCTTAACTCACGCGTTTGCATGTTTTAAACAAGCAAAATAATTTACCAATAAAAAAAAATTATGTATTTGTTACAAAACATATTATAATGTTAGTATTTCTTGTAATTTTTATTTTACCTGTAATAACATACAGATTGTTGTAGCTTCTGTGCAATACGTTTCTCTCAATGTAAAAAATTTAGATTATCTAAGAATTTTCCCAAAAATAATAAAAATAATAATACAAATATAAATTAATAATAGAAATATAGGAGTCACGATATTTTTGCAATAATTTTGCCCACGAAGATTTTTCCAAAAATTATGATGATCTTGATGATTGGCGAGCGCTCATATATTTGCCGAGTCTACAAGATTTTTCTAATAATTAACATATGTATCTATTAAAGAAAGCGTTATTTTGTCTATTGTATTATCTTTCCCTACTATAATGAACAGTAAATTCAATTGTTTGTTAAAATCTCACATTAGGTTCCACCACCTTAAACAGAGAAGAAATCGATTTGATCCGATTTATTTAATCCACTTATAATTAAACACAGAAAATGTTTGACAATTTAAATTAACCAATATGTAAATCTAATATTTAGGTATATATTCAATGATTCTAAAAATTAAGCACTATTATGTTATAAAATTATATTTTATAATGACAACTACACAACTAGGCATTAATGTAAGCTGGTTTATTGTCTAACTGCGTTATCATTTATCTTTAAACCCATGATTACAAAATATTGCATTTTGTAATTAGAAATAGATTAACGATGTACCAGACTCTTCCAAACGACACTATTAAAGGGATAATAATGGATTTACAATATATCAGCTCTTTGTTTTTCTATAAAAAAAAGATCTTTGTTGGGACGGATTTTTTGTAAGATTTATCAATAAAGGTGTATGCCACAATAAAATGAATATTATTTTAATATTCAAATAGGTATGTTGTTATAATATACATTAAAAATTGCCTCTAATAAAGGTCTGAAAAACTAACAATAACTACAAGTATGCGTTATATATCACATATTTAGGAAAACTGAGCATCACAGGTATAAAAGTCATAATTACACAGGATATATACATGTTCGAACTGTATCATATCCCATGTGGCCTCTTTCTTAGCCGAAGATATCCGATGAATACAATACGCTAAGTGGAAGGTATTATTGATATGAACCCGATGGCTGGGGGAGACATTACTTTTGAAAGAGACTGTACCATGCCTTTATACGCTGTATCCGTATAACATTTATTTTGGGATAGATGGTACCTATACGAGCGCATTGTCACTCAAATGTTTGAGACCGGTTAGAACGAGATCTCTAATATTCCAGTAGGTAACTACCTAACTAATATTTTTTATACTATTTATACCACATCACAACAACAAAAACTTACTTTATTTAAAAATACAATATATCATAGCCTACGATTTATTTTTATATGCATAAATTAAATCGATTATAGGCTATTTTTCATATTGCTGCTTGGACTTCGACAACAAATTTAACTAGGTGTACTTACGGGCTCTAATGTCCAGTATTAAAACACTCATCCAATTCTATTAATTAAAAATTCGTTCAACAAATCTATTGTCGTAACAAAACTTTATAAATAAAAGAATTATGTTTGTAGAAAAAATATTTCGGTTGATTTAAAACCGACTCACCCGCCAAACGACGTAGACCTCACGTCGCACACAGAAACTTTCAACATTTATCTGGATGTTTGTAGTAATAAAGCAATTTGATTATGAGCAGGTAAAATAGCTACTCAATGCGAAATGAATGAAAAGATCGCTGCAGAAATATATTCTTTTTCAGATACATACTTTTAATATCTGCATTGTTTGCCAACACCCATTACCATTAATAACATATATAAACGCAAATAAAATAATTATTGTATTTCTTCTTATCCCTACTTAACTGAATTTAATAATATGCTACAAATCAATTTTAGAACCATAAGAAAAATTATTTATCAAAGCAGATAGACAAGAATCTATGTTCATCTTAAGTTTGTTTCGTTAAAAACACTGATTTTATTCTAGAATTAATAACAAAACATACAGTCGACAAATAATAATTTATTTCAAAGAAAGGTAAACGAAAAGGTAGTCAAAGTGAAAACAAATTAATACACAGAAGAAACTTTAATTATTGGTTGGTTCTGAAAGACATTTTCTGCACCATCATGCGAACATTCATTCTCTAAAGTATATGTAATAGACTTTTATATCTTGCCCCCATACATATTCTTACTCATGTAATTTCTTAATTACATAAATACTTAGAAATATAGTGAAATTGTATGCGATAGCCATTTAACTATACAGCTGCGGCCAATTGTTATAGGCACCCTAATAAAGTAAATATATTCGAAAGTCATTAAGAATTATGATAATGTAATATAATAATATATAATTATAATAAAATACTGTAACAGACAGCAACGCCTCTTTATTAGTTCTATTTATGTAGGTTGTATCAGTAAACTAGGGAAAAAATATACCCTGATGCCTCTAACATTTGGCCGCGACTGTATGTTAAAATCGCATTAAGAAATTATCGGTTTAGGAATTTATAAATGATCCCTTGCATATGAAACTGGATTTAATAGAAAAATATATTGTATATACATAGATAGTAATTTACATACGTAGTAATTTACATACAGTTAACCATACTATTACTGCTTTGCATTCGGGGGCCGCAATAAAGCATACTTTTATCGGGTTTTATGGCAGTTTGAGTCGATTCTAAATCAACCGAGTGTACAGTATGCCCATATATTGCGTCAACGAAAGGTACCTGACGAAAAACGCATCTATTAAATACTTGCAAATCAGTAATTGATGCGTAATGTAAAATTATATTGAATAACATCCTAAGATGATATCGTATACAAAACATTGTAAATATTTACAATAACGAAATTGTGTTACGTAGTGTCAAAAACGAACATTCTGCATAATTTTACAAGTTTTTATGAGTTAAACTTCCTAGTTTTACAACAATAGATATCTTATAAAAAAGAAAAAATATATTAACTTTTTGTTTGGATGAATTCTATTCTATAATTTTTCTTATTTGAGATAACATCGAATTACTTAGAACAGGTACTTGACTTTTATCTCTGGAATAGAAAATAGACAAAAATAATAAACTTAATGCTAATCTGTTTTTTGATCTAGTATGCAATTAATCGACATATGATATTATTGATGTAATCATAAACATGACTAACAGCGATAACAGGCTTGTTACCTAAACGTATAAATTTAAACTATTTTCGCATAGACCCTTGAGATATAAGATTAAAAAAAACAATGGTACTAACTGCGTATTTAGGAAAATACTTATACCTAAAAGAGATTAATTAATTTTATTGTAATACTAAGCACAATTACCAATTTTTAAACTACTATATTATAGCTTATATTTGATTGTATACATACAGGGTGATTGGTGAGAATGGCCTATTAAAAGTATTATACAAACGGAATGGATTTTTTAAACAAAATTTTCCAGTTGGATATGGTTAAATATGAACTATCACGTGAAAATATTTTTGAATAAATGTCACTTCCGGTTAACGGGAAGTGGGCATCACCTTCGATTTTTTAAACAGCATGCTACAAAATAAATTACAAATTCAACTTCTATGATAAATTTTACACATATTTCATGTATCACACCCTATACCTAAATACCATTCCATCTGAGTTATTCGCTATTAAAGAAAAAAAGTGACAGATGCTGATCTTACTTTATAGTGATAGTCACGTAGGAGTAAAAGAGACGAATGAAATTTTGCATACGCACAGCTGATTTGTGTAGTTACACAACATTTGAAGATCTTCTCTGTAACATTATACAGGGTGTTTAAAAACTTAGTTGCTTATAAATAAGTTCAATCTGCGGAAAGTAGATTTTTTTTAATGGAAAGGTATATATTTTATTAGATATTCTGATTCTACAAAAGATTCTTTTTTAAACCGTATTAGGTGTTCCTATATCTAAAATGGAAAGTGAATAAGTTATAACGATTTAATTAGTCTCCGTGCCTAAAATGCTCAGATATGTCAGTTTACTGAAGCAAGGATGCTTAGCTCATTTGTTTTACATATTTACTTGCCCCTTAATTTGACGTCTCTCATTTTATTAAACGTATTTTTCAAAATTTTTCCCAAATATAGAATGCCTCAATAGAAACGGTTGCCATGTCGAACCATTTAGATAACTTATTTATTTTTGTTATTATTATTGTTGTCATATAATTTTTCTGTGTCTGCTATATTATCTTTTTTATTATTTTAATTTTACCTGATTTGTTATTACTAATTATTTAGACCTTCATTGTAAATTTACTTGATGTTGATTATTCAAATACCGTTTGTTGGGAGTATCTAGGAGAAGATAATCTAAATTTTGTACTGATATTGTTCCTCACCATTGTTCTACGAAGATATCGGTTGCTAAAACTTTTTATATCTTAAAAATTCTTAGAAATTTTTGCTGATCATTGGTTGTAAATGTTAGTATCTTTCACTAAACGTTCGATACGTTTATGTCACTATTTCATTACATTCACTTTGCATAATAAATAAATTCATGATTACTTGATTTGGTCTATTCTCAATGCTAATCCATTATAACACCATATACTGAGAAAAATGTATTGTACAGACGCGAAAACAATGGTTATTATATGTAAAGTAAAAATTATAAAAAAATACTAAGATTACTATGTTTTGTAACAAATACAATAATTTTTTGTTGTTGTAAAGTAAATACTCGCATTGTTTACCATAATTATTGTACTGGCGCCGATCTATTTCTCTCAGTATACGCGAGAACAACTAACTACAATGACAGACGTCAAAATAAGAGGCAAGTAAGTATGTATGTAAAACAGATGAGCTAAGCACCCCTCGCTTCAGTAAATTGACATATCTGAGCATTTTAGGTACGGAGGTTAATTAAATCGTTATAGCTTATTCACATTCAATTTTAGGTATAGTACCTAACACCTAATTAAAAAAGAATATTTGGTAGAATCAGAATATCTAATAAAATATATAGGTACCTTTCCATTAAAAAAAATCTAATTTCCGAAGATTGAACTTATTTATAAGCAACTAAGTTTTTAAACACCCTCTATATCTATAATTCGTCTTTTTTATTCCTACGTGACGTAATATCACTATAAAGTAAGATCGGTATCTGTCACTTTTTTTCTTTAATTGCGAATACCTCAGGAGGAATGGTATTTAGGTATAGGCTATGATACATGAAATATGTGTAAAATTTATGGCAGAAGCTGGATTTGTAATTTATTTTATAGCATGCTATTTAAAAAAATCGACGTTTAACCGGAAGTGACATTTATTCAAAAATATTTTCACGTGATAGTTCATATTTAACCAAATTTTGTTTTAAAATTCCGTTCCGTTGGTATAATACTTTTAATAGGCCATTCTCACCAATCACCCTGGTATGCATATACAATAGAATTACCAACAATTTGAGATTGCTTAATATTGTAGTATATTGTAGCCAATTATCTTAATTAAATCTAATTATTTGCAGAAACTGAGCAGCATGGAAAACAACGTTGATAAACTGTAATGTTCGTACAAGAACAAACTAAATTCTATTTTAGAGAAACACGTTTTCGAAAAACAAAATACCAAAAATTAATAAATAAATAATAGAAATAAGAAAATTTGATGAATTTTTAATACTACCGTTTGTAGTTACTATAGTAACGTCGAATGATTTGTAGGAACCGGCTATCCCCACCGGTTCCCAAATATAATAACAAAATTAGTTTATTATATTTCCGTACTAAAAAATATATTCATGATAAACTAACATGTGTTGAAATTTTAGACTTAAAAATTGTATAATATATGCATGTACAGTGGGGTGCAAAGGTATCCGGGCACGTCTAGATAGAGAAATACCCTGCGCTCAATACTTTATTCCAAAGAGCCGCAGGGCAGCTTAGTACCTGCTGGGACGGCAGTAGTTTTTCACTCATACAATAACATTGTATTATATAAACGCATGTTATGTAGACATACTATATAAATTAAAATATTAGAATTTAGGACGGTTGTTCTACATAGATCACGGATATTTTCCGAGTTGTTCGTTTTACAAAAAATTAATAAATATATGACTCCTTTACTGAATTGTAATAATTCAACTTACTATTAAGAGGAACAGTATTTTTGCAAATATACATATCAAAAAAAAAGATTGTTGTCCTCTGATACAAAATAGTAATATACGTATGTTCACATTATATATTTTCACCAGATGAAAACCGATCAGGTGCCTTTTGTTATAAGATGCAGTAATGAAGCGTTCGCGAAAGAATACATTATCATTTTTTTACCTAGACTATAGTGTATCTGATTATTTATGTTGCAAGCTCATAAAATATTTTGTGAAGTTATAATACAGTAGACGTCATAATAGAAATTAAATTTTTTATTGTTTAATTCTGCTTAGTGAAAATCACTTTATTTATATTAACAATTTTTTAACATTAAGTTAGTGTTCATTCATGGCTTAATATATCAATGATTAATTTGGTTATAAATATTTTTAACAGACATGTCTTTAAATTTTGATATTATTTACCTTTCAAAGAGAAGTTGACGATAAAGTTGTAATCGAAGATGTAAACTAGAATAAATTTAAGTTGTAATTAATGATAGGGAATAAAAGATAAGTAAAACTTCATAAAAAATGTATATTAATTTTTATAGAAAATACATTAAAAACAACAATAAGAATGTTTGTGTATAAAATAAATAATTAATGTTCAACAGAATACTACACTTTAATTGTAGAATAAGATATATAGATTAATAGAGTTGTTTGTTGATTATCCAATCATAAACACCTATAAACTTTACAAATAGGTACTCATAACATACATACATCTTTAATCTCTTCTTACGCTTTTCTTCATATAATATGTATATTTATTTCGGTTGTAGTAATACTAAGAAGTATTTAAATGAAATTTCTAATTAAATACGGTACCTGCGCTTGTATTAAGGTGGTGTTTGTATAATACTTTCAGACATAGCGGGAGGTGGGTTGTTTATTTCATATTGTTCTTAAAAGCGGGTGCTTTTTTAGTAATAAATTTACAATGTCAATAAAGTTGAAACATATACGGGCAGTACGTATATTTGATGGTGTATATATTACCCTGTTTTTTATAAAAAAATATAGCCTATAATTTTCATGTAGAAAAATGAATAAATATAGAAAATATTGACATTTTACTTGTTGTTATGGGTGCACTGCCCTCGGTAATTATAAAGTGAAGCCTGTGACCAAAAAAAATTACATTTTGACGTATAGATTTTGTTATCAAAATGAAAAACGGAAAATACAAAGGGCCCATTGACATAGTATTGGAATGTTATATGTAACAAAAGTTGCCTAAGTCTTCACTAGTGCAAGCGGTTCAGCACTTTTTGAAAAGAGGGCGCGCATACGAAGAATAATTCTGTTTTATTAGGTTTGTTCGGTTTGGACATTTGCAGTAAAACACAGGCAGTATCTTTCGAAACTCGCCTCTAAAGCAATGCTAAGAGAATACAATTTTCAAATTGCGCATGCTCATGCGTTCCGCTGTATAACGCGAGGAGCCAAATCAAACTAGCTGTTTAGTGCTCATATGTGCTTTAAGACTAGGCAACCAAAGTTGCAAGTAAAAGGACGCAAGAGCACAGAAAAAAGAAGAAGAGACTCTTGACAAAATGGCGAGAGAGCAGCATCACGACAAGAAGCATAACAACGCATAAATTTGTGTATCAGTCATATAGTTAAATTTAATATAAAATAAACGACAGTAAAAGTAAACATTGATTTTCTGTATAAACATAAATTGTTGGTCCTTCGGCATCGGATATGAATCTGTAGCAACGGATTTGGATTCTACAACAACAAGAAAATTGGCGGCATTCATCCTATCAACTATAGGCGGCAGCTAATAGAAATGAGAGTGAGTCGGTTAAAAAACAAGTAAGTGGCCACCCTTCCTTATATTCACATAACGCAAATACTCCATTAGTTTCTACGTGAGAAAGCATGGACGCGGATTTACAGCAAAATGTACGCACACGCGGTGCAATAAAGTCAAAATTAACAGTTTTTACTAATTATATAAATAGCACAATTGATAAGGTAAAAGGGGGGTAGATGAAGACGAATTAAGCGCATGCGTAATAGAAGCAACAGAAAGGTTAATAAAGATAGACACGTTATTAACAGAATTTGATGCTATTCAGTTAATAATAGATACAAAACATGAAAATCAAGCAGAACAATTTAAAGAACGGGAAACGTTTGAAAATTCATATTTCAAAGCAATCACGCAGGCAAAAACATTCCTAGCAAGTAAAAATATAGCAAAAACTGACAATTCGGACAGTTCGAATAATTCTAACAGTTTACCGGCAAACGTTAGTCATGTTAAATTACCACAAATACATTTGCCTACATTTGGAGGAACATACGAAGATTGGTTAGGCTTTCGAGACACCTTTCAGTCTTTAATACACACAAACGGGCAGATAGGGGAAATTCAAAAGTTTCACTATCTTCGTGCGGCACTAGAAGGGAGTGCACAACAGGTCATATCGGCGATTCAATTTTCAGGGGATAATTACTGTGTCGCGTGGGAATTGCTATGTCAGAGGTACGACAATAAGCCTTTGTTGATTCATAATCATGTAAAAGCGTTATTCAATTTGCCAAGTACCGCGACAGAGTCGGCTTCGGATATTAGAAATTTAATTGATAATTTGACTAAACATATTCGGGCGTTACAAATCCTCGAGCAACCGACATTACAATGGGACACATTGATTATTTATATTGTTACATCAAAACTCGACCATTCTACAGCGAGAGAATGGGAGGAAACAAAAAGGGTAAATAAAATACCAACATTAGACGAGTTAAAAGATTTCTTAAGAGCTAGAGCTGATTTATTGGAAACCTTACAAGCAGGGAAATTTATAACAAAACAGCCTAAGGAAAAAATAAATAAAACTCATTCATTTCATACAATAAACGAAAATTGTAAGTTTTGTAAAGGAACACATGCAATATACAATTGCAGAAAGTTCTTAGATTTATCAGGTAAGGATCGGATCGATAACGCGAAAAAACACAAGTTGTGCATTAATTGTTTAAAGGAAGGGCATGTTGCAAAATATTGTCGTTCAGGTAAATGTAGAAAATGTAATTCACAGCATAATACATTATTGCATTTGGAAAAAGGTGTTGAGAATGCGACGCACGTCATGTCAAATACAATAAGTAACAACATGTCTTCAGTAATTATTGCAACTGCATTAATACAAGTTTATGATGTAAACGGCTATCCAATTACATGCAGGGCGATCCTAGATTCAGCCTCACAGTCAAATTTCATTTCAGTAAAAACAAGTAAACGGTTAACATTACCAACGACAAATATTCATACAACAATTATGGGAATAGGTCAATCGCGAGGCACGGTACATCATCAATGCACAATTAAATTGCAATCGGTACATAATGCGTTCGAAACAACGGTTTCAGCACTGGTTGTACAAAATATATCAGACGTGTTGCCAAATCAAACATTCGAATTTAATTTAAAAAACATACCACCACATATTAGATTAGCTGATCCAAATTTCAATGAATCAGGAGAAATAGACATTCTACTTGGGGCAGGAATATTTTGGCAATTATTATGTATTGGGCAACATAAATTATCAAACGATTTAATGCTCCAAAAAACTCGCTTTGGCTGGATAGTGACGGGTTCATTTAAAGGTCAGTTTAACACAAATTCATATTGCAACTTTACAAAAACAATTGATATCCAACAACAGTTGGAAAGGTTTTGGAATATAGAAGAGAATATGTCAGATAGGGTATTGTCATCAGAAGATATTAAATGCGAAAATATATTCAAAAATACAGTAAAGCGCCATGATGATGGAAAATTTATAGTATCAATTCCTTTAAAAGAATCTCCATCAAAGTTAGGGGACTCTCGAGAAAGTGCGTTACAAAGATTGCACACATTAGAAAACAAATTTAGATCAAAATCGGAATTTAAAACCCAGTATGCTACATTTATGAATGAATACGAGCAATTAAACCATATGACCTTGGTCGATGATAACAACGAAAATGAACATTCTTATTATCTTCCACATCATGGGGTAATCAATGAAAATAGTTCAACTACGAAATTGCGTGTGGTGTTTGATGGGTCTGCTTCCTCAGATAGTGGATTTTCATTAAACGATCTTCAATTTGTAGGCCCTACACTACAAGAGGACTTACTTTTAATTATTTTAAGATTTCGCAAACACAAATACGCAATATGCGCTGACATAGAAAAAATGTATAGACAAATTTGGATCAATCCAGATCAACGCCACTTGCAAAAGATTCTATGGAGATCATCAGTGGATGAGTCAGTCAGAAGCTACATGTTGAATACGGTCACATATGGCACCACAAGTGCGCCATATTTAGCTATACGTTGTCTTAAACAATTGGCAATTGAAAATCGAGTTCAGTTTCCAGAAGCAGCGGAGATCATTGATTCAAGTTTCTATGTAGACGATTTGATCACAGGCGGAGAATCTTTAGAAACGTTAGACAAAAATCTAAATGACCTTATCAGAATATTGAAGTCGGCAGGATTTGAATTACATAAATGGGCATCAAATAGTGAACATTTGTTACAAACTATCATATCAAATACATCAAGATTGCAAGTTCAAAACTTTGGCAATAATGAGAATACGAAGACATTAGGTTTATATTGGTCATGTATATCAGATAAGTTATTTTTTAAAATAAGTTCACCTCACAATGGGGCCATCACTAAAAGAATCATACTTTCAGATATAGCCCAGATATTTGATCCACTCGGGTTATTGGGTCCGTGTATAATCAAGGCGAAAATTATTTTACAAAATCTATGGCTAAACAAAGTGTCATGGGATGAATCCTTGCCAGGTGACATTCACACAAATTGGGAGACGTTTAGAAAACAGTTAACAGTTTTGAATCAACTGCGAATACCAAGGTACATTAGTGATGGGGACATAGATAGCATGGAGATCCATGGGTTCTCAGATGCTTCTCAGGAGGCCTATGGTGCATGTGTCTATGTACGAACGACTAGCAAAGATGGACGACTACATGTACGGTTGTTGTGTGCTAAATCAAGAGTAGCACCAGTGAAAATCCAAACTATACCCAGACTGGAGTTGTGCGGTGCTCTAATACTGGCACAATTAGCAGCTAAGGTAAAGACATCCTTCAAACAAAGTATTGATAGATCATATTTTTGGACAGATTCAACAGTAACATTGCATTGGATTAAAACACATTCAAATTTACTACAGACATTTGTGGGAAACAGAGTCTCACAAATTCAACGCTTGACACAACCACATGAATGGCATCATATATCAACCAAGCAAAATCCCGCAGATTTGCTATCGCGTGGTGTTAATCCAAAGGAGCTTATTACTCATCAACGTTGGTGGCTGGGACCAGAATGGCTTAAGAGCGACAAACAAGAATGGCCAGATTCATTTCCTGAATTCAATGGAGAGATCCCAGAATTAAAAAAGACTTCGATTACACTGCCCAACACATTTTTTGTTGACTTCTATTTGAGACTTGTTTTTTACTAATTTGGGTGTGCTGAATCCGAAAATCACATTAGTTTTTGCGTATCACGTCAAAATTAAATTCTATACCATACTATGCTCTTTGAAAAATCACTAATGCGGCTAAGTTGTTACTACTGATACGATATAAACAAAGTATAAATTTGTAATAATTCATTTATTTATTGAAATACAATATTAGTGTAGTTCAAGTATTTACACATAAAATCATTAAAAAATTACAAGAGTATTTGTAAAAAGAGAAACAACAATCAGGGAATAAATTTTCGTTTGTAAGACTTTCTGCTGTGAATTTTGGTTTGGCAGTCCCTTTGAATACTCCAACAGTAGTCGGCCATCATATGAGGATCCCATCTTCCTTGGTACCGAGTTTCCATGGTTTTTAAATCTTGATGAAATCTCTCACCTTGTTCATCGCTTACAGCACCTAAATTTTCGGGGAACCTATCAAGATGACTATAAAGGAAATGAAGCTTTATACTCATGTTACAACCTAGGCGGTGAAAATTTTCAAGCATTGATTGCACTAGTTCTTTATAATTCAAGGCTTTATTGTTTCCAAGAAAATTGTTCGCTACCATCCTGAATGAAGTCCAGGCTTCTTTTTCGGCTTCGTTCATAGAGTTGATGAAATTTGGATCTCTCATTAAAGTTCTAATTTGAGGTCCATCAAATACCCCAGCTTTAATTTTTTCGTAACTTAGTCGTGGAAACGTTTTACGTATGTACTGGAAACAGTCACCTTGTAAATCTAGAGCTTTGACATATTGCTTCATAATACCCAATTTTATGTGAAGAGGTGGAAAAATAACCTTTTCTCTGTCAACTAAAGGTTGACTTATAATATTCGCATCTCCAACATCTAAGGATGTTCTGGAAGGCCAATCTTTCTGAATCCAGTGTTGGTTTCTAGCTCGACTATCCCAGAGGCACAAAAAGCACGGAAATTTTGTATATCCTCTTTGAAAGCCAAGTAAGAAGTTTACCATTTTGAGATCTACACAGATGACCCAGTTATGGTCTGTATATTTTAGTAACTTTATAACCTTCTCAATGTCGTCATATGTTTCCTTTAATTGAACGGAATATCCAATAGGAATTGAACCGAAAATATTCCCGTTGTGTAGCAGGACACACTTGAGGCTTCTGCTGGAACCGTCGATAAACAAACGCCACTCACGTGGGTCATATTGTACAATGCCCATTTTAGTTAGCAAACCTGGCACATTGTTACAATAAACAAATTCACACTCTTGTTTAAAATATTGTACAAGATCACTTTCCCTACTCCGATAAAAAGTTACCTTCGTACTTTGTTCGAGTAAGTTCTTTTCATTTAATCTTGAAGCTAGCAGTTCAGATGATTCCTTTGATAGGCCCAAATCCCTGACTAAATCATTCAATTCTGCCTGAGTAAAACGTTGCGGTCCACAATTATAAATTATATCTTCATCGTCAGACTCTACATCCGAATCTTGCTCCTCAATACCATCTGACATCGGTTCACCATCTGAGTACTCAAGTGAAGGAAGCTCTTCATAAACTGGCACGGGTATTTCATCGGAATGAGGCACTGGTCGAATCGCGGAGTCGATATTAGGATATACAATTTTATTCTTATTCTTCTTATTATAACCGGAGGTCTGAACTAAACAAAAATAGCAGTCATCAACGTGGTTTTTCGGTTCACGCCATATCATTGGAACACCAAAAGCTAATTTCTTGCGTTTTCCCTTGCTCCACATGCGCAAACTTTCCACACATGGTTTACACACTTTATGTGGAGCCCATGACTTGTCTTGATCGCCAAGTTTTACGTGAAAATAAGAGAAATACATTTTCTGAACGAAAGCACTAATATGTGCCCTTTGACTGGGAACGGTGAAGCTGCCACAAATGTAGCAGAAGGAATCGGCACTATTTACACATCTTCGAGTAGTAGACATAATGTAGTCTCTTCAGTAACAACTTACAAGTAACTAAATTTTATTATCACCGTTGCCTACTTTTAAATAGTCCTAAGTGATCAATACTTTCTAATAAAATCTGGATAAACCCTATTATGTTCACTTAACGATGAGGATTAACTTAATAGACTTTTATTGCTGTATAATTGTTTATTACTTAATTACTTCATTAAGTACTTAAATGTTGTTGTCAGATACAAGTGTACATTATGCTAATGGCTTAATGACTTAATGGCTTCTTTGAACAATTAAGAATTTGCTGCATTTAGTTAACGATCTTCAAGAATTTTTGAAATGCCGTAGAAAAAAAACTTGACGTGATAGGAAAAAATGGGTTTCATATTTGGCATTAGCGTACCAATATTAGTTAAAAATAAGTGTCAGATCTTTATCAACAGAAAAAAAAATTTAGTTTGTTGGGCAGTGTTATTTATGTATCAACAACAGTCCAACCTATAATACAATTTGAAAATTATTCCAATCTCAAACAATTACAAAGGATTATAGCATATTGTATTAGATTTATAAAAAATTGTAAGTCAAAAACAGCTTGCAATTTTGGCTCATTACAGCCAGATGAATTATGCCAAGCAATGAACACACTTGTCAAGTTAAGTCAAACCAAATGCTTTGCAGAAGAAAGAAAGTTGCTGGAGAAAGGCGATAGTATTTCCAGTAAAGGTTCTTTGCAATCATTGTCACCGTTTGTAGACTCGAACGGCCTAATAAGGGTGGGCGGCAGGCTACAATTAGCTGAATGTAGCTACAGTAGAAAGCATCCATTAATTCTATCGAGTCGAGATCATTTAACGAAATTAATTTTCAGAGATCAGCATGTGACATTATTGCATGCTGCACCTCAACTTTTATTATCATCAATACGCGAAAGTTATTGGCCAATCGCCGGGAGAAATCTTGCACGCACAACTGTCAGAAATTGTGTAAAATGTTTCAGGGCTAAACCAACACAAACGACGCCAATAATGGGTATCTTACCTCAATCACGCGTTCATCCATCATTACCTTTCAGTATAGTAGGAATCGATTATGCAGGTCCGTTTACTATAAAAGATAGAAAGGGTCGAGGTTGTAAGCATATAAAATGTTATATTTGTGTTTTTGTATGTTTCTCAACGAAGGCTATGCATCTCGAGTTAGTAACAAATCTATCTAGTCAATCGTTTTTATTGGTATTACAAAGATTTATAGCCCGTAGAGGTAAACCAAACGAGATATTTTCGGATAACGGACGGACTTTCGTGGGTGCAAACGCGGAGCTGTTAGAATTATTCGAGTTTTTAAGGAATAATAATGATAACATCTCGAACATATTAAGTCAGGATAGAATTAAATGGCACTTCATGCCACCTTACGCATCTCATTTCGGTGGATTGTGGGAGGCTGGTGTCAAGTCAGTAAAGTACCACTTAAAGCGGATATTAAACAAAACAACATTAATATTTGAGGAATTTTATACTGTGCTTTCTCAAATTGAAGCTGTTCTAAATTCCAGACCATTAACACCACTATCCTCTGATCCAAACGATTTCCTAGCACTCACCCCATCTCATTTCCTTATTGGTCGGTCACTTGTTGGTATACCAGAGCCAAATACCAGAAATATACCAGAGAACAGGCTGACAACCTTCCAATACATACAAAGGTTACAACAACACTTCTGGGTGAGGTGGTCGAAAGAATATCTTTCGGAACTTCAGCAGAAACAGAAATGGAAAACCAACCACTCAAGTCTGAGAATTAATGATTTAGTCTTAATCAAAGAAGACAACTTGCCTCCACTGGCATGGAAATTGGGCCGTGTACTGGAACTCTTCCCCGGACCAGATGGAATCGCCAGAGTGGCAACCATTCGGACAAGTACGAGTGTAGTGAAACGTGCATTTTCAAAATTATGTCCATTACCAGTGGATACATAAGACACATGTTAACATAGACATAAGTGTATTTTTCATATTTATTCATGTTTTGTCAATTACCATTTGCTTGTTATATGAAATTATATACGTCTCTTTCGAAAGAGATCCTTTCAACGCGGGGGGCATGTTTAGTGCTCATATGTGCTTTAAGACTAGGCAACCAAAGTTGCAAGTAAAAGGACGCAAGAGCACAGAAAAAAGAAGAAGAGACTCTTGACAAAATGGCGAGAGAGCAGCATCACGACAAGAAGCATAACAACGCATAAATTTGTGTATCAGTCATATAGTTAAATTTAATATAAAATAAACGACAGTAAAAGTAAACATTGATTTTCTGTATAAACACTAGCTATTAAGTGTGTTTGTTTCATACTCGAAACTTTTTCGGTACATGTACCGATCAAGTTCGATGCTATTCTAGGTATTTTTTTTTTTTTTAGTGAGGAAAAATGCCTTAACGCACCATCAGGGACGAGACCCGTCCCCGGTGTGTGGGGCTCGCACTTAATAAAAAACCTCACTTTGTCAGGTGTGGAATCCATCCCGGAACCGCTGGTCGTATTACTTCAGGATGGCACCTCGTAGTTAGCCTCGATCGACTGCCTCCATTGCTTGGGTCTCTTTCTTCTTCTCCTTCAGCACCTTCTCGACGAACGTGGCGATCTTCTGCCAGCGGTCGTATCCGGACAGCATCGTTTGCACGACGTTATCCGGCGTTAGAGGTCCTACTTCGTCTTGTAGAGCGTCTCTGTAGTCACTCCACCTCTCGCATTCGAAGAAGGTGTGGTGAGCATCATCTTCCGCAGAGTCGTGATACTGGCATGTCGCGTTCTCTGCTATACCCATTCGAGCCAGGTATGCGTTGAAATACCCGTGTCCGCTAAAAAACTGGGTGAGGTAGTAATTTACCTCGCCGTGGTCTCGGTCCATCCACTCCGTTAGGTTGCGGATGAGTCTGGCCGTCCACCGTCCTCTCGTGTCGTTCTGCCAGCGCTCTTGCCAACGTTGTTGTGTGAGCGCTTTAGCGTCTGCTCTCGCTTGCCGTGCACCGACGTCTCGTCGTGTCTCGTAGACTCTCTTCTTTTCTTGAGCCAGTAGATCTATCGGGGTTACTCCTGCGATCACGAGCACCGCCGGTTCGGAAACCGTACGGTATGCGCTGGCGATCCTGAGTGCTCCCCGTCGCTGTACTGAAGCCATCCGCTTTCTGTACTTGTCCTGCTGTAAAGCGTCAGCCCAGATCTCGCTTCCATACAACAGTATGGAATGGGTAACGGTCATTAGTAGCCGGCGTTTACTCGCCGTCGGTCTTCCTACGTTGGCCATTAGTCGGCTCAACATTGTCGTTACCTTAGCGGCCTTATCGCTCGACGACTGAATCTGTTGCCAAGAAGGTCATCTTGTTGTCGAGCCGCAGTCCGAGGTACTTCACGGAAGTTCTAGTGGTTATGACTTCCGTATCCACCGTCATCTCGATCTCCCTAGGGATTCTTCTCCTGGTCAGTAGAACGACCTAGGTCTTCTCCGTTACCAGGGTCAGGCCGTGTTCGTCCATCCATGTGGTGACTCTTCTCATTACCTGGTTGAGCCTTCTCTGGGCATCCGCCTCGTCACGCGCTAGGATGACTGCCGCTACGTCGTCTGCGTATCCTCTCAGATACGCATCTTGCGGGAGCTCCATTCGGAGGATCCCGTCGTAGGACACATTCCATAAGTCGGGCCCGAGTATGGAACCCTGCGCCGCTCCTGCTGTTATCTTCTTCGTGCACGGCCCGCCCGCGGTGTCGTAGACCAGCTTCCTGTCTCTAAGGTAGCTGCGTATCATCCTAAGTAAATAGGATGGCGTGTCGAACGTGTTCTGCAGGGCGCATTTCTTACGTCCAATGTGACGAGCATCACCAAGGGTCTCGAGTAATGATTTCCCCGTTGAACGGCTTCGAAGGTCTCCACTACCTGCGCTACGGCGCCGACGGTGAAGTGTCCCTTTCTGAAGCCATGCTGTCTCTCGGACAAGCCTACCGCGTCGTCTATGCTGCTTTCCAGGCGTGTCTTGAGCAGTCTTTCCAGTAGCTTGCCAGCCGTGTCCAGCATACGTAGCGGTCTGTATGCCGATGCCGTGGCCGGGTCGCCCTTGCCTTTGCTTATCAGGACTAGTCGCTGTACCTTCCATCTCTTGCAGAACGCTCCTTCTGTTAAACAGCGGTTGTACATGTTCAGAAGCAGATCTGGGCAAACGCGCGCCACAATCTTGAGAGCTTCAGTCGGAATTTCGTCGGGTCCAGGTGCGTTCCGGTTTTGTAGGGAGTTCGCCGCTCTTGACAGTTCATCTTCGCTAAAAAGCGGGATGTCGTTCAATAGCTCGTCCTCCATTTCCGCAGTTCTCTCCGGATGGGTAGGGAACAACGTGTCAACGATGTTCCGCATCCAATCTCGTTCGAGGACTGGATTCGCCGTCTTCGTCGTAAGTTTCTGCATGACGATCTTGTACCCAAGGCCCCATGGGTCGTTGTCAACGTCCTGCCGCAGCTCCTCCCACTTACGTTTCTTGCTCCTGTAGATCGCGTTCTTGAGATCTCTCTTGGCGTTTCTAGAGTCCTCGGACTCTAGTTCTGCCGCGTTCGGATCTCGTCGTCTCACTCTGGTTATTCTCCGCCTAAGCTGTAAGCATTGTTTCCGGAGGGTCGCGATCTCGTCGTTCCACCAATACGCAGATCTTCTATTGTGTTTCCTTTTCCGCGGCATAGAGGCGTCGCAGGCGCGCCGTATGAGGGCCATGGTCGCGTCCGCAATAGTCTCCGCCGAACCGGAACATTCCATGACGGCATCCTTTCCCCGAGCGATTGCATGAGCCAGGGCGTCTTCATCCAGCTTCGCTACGTTCCATCGAGGACCAGGCTGAGCAGGATTTCGCCTGATCGGCTGCTGCCTCGTCTCGTTGTAGCTTATGTACTGGTGGTCACTTCCGGTGTAGTCCTCCATGACTCGCCAGTCCACGATGTCCCGCACAATGTCCTCCGAGGCCAATGTGATGTCCGGTATCGTCTCTCCGTAGCCTGGTCGTCTGAACGTGGTAGTGTCTCCGACATTTACCACGCTGAGTCCGAGTCTGGCCGCCATGTCCAGTATACGTCTCCCTCGTGAATCGGTGTATTCCATACCCCATTCCACGGCTTTGGCGTTCACGTCTCCTCCTAGAATAATGGACCCTGCCATTTCTCGAAGGTCGTCTTCCAGGTTGTCGAGCTTGCCCTGAAAGTCCGCTATCGGCTCGTTGGGTGTGAGATAGCAGCTCACGTAGGTGATGGTGCCGCTCTTTACCCACACGTATCAGTTTCGGGCTCCGTGGTTGTCGACGATGACTGTATTCGTGTCCGGGATCCATATAGCTGCAGTGCCGAGTGTGTCCCTGTACTACCCGGTGTATTCCTTATCCCGGTATTGTTCACTGATAAGCAGCAGATCTACTCCGGTGTCCAGTTGTAGTTGGATGAGGAGATCGTCTGCTGTTCTGCTTCGGTGCATGTTGCCTTGTAGGATTCTGGTCATTGACTCTTCTTTGCCTGATATAATGCCTTTCTGAAGGAGGGACATGCGCCGGAACCAGGGACATGGCTGCGTGTCGCGGTGTCTCCCGTGCAGAGGAAGCATTTTGCTTTGTTCTTGCAATCCTTCCGTTGGTGGCCTTTTTCTCCGCAGTTGATACATAGGCCTTGTGTTCTCCTGTCTGGCCCGGGACAAGTAGCCTGTCGATGTCCGTAGCCGAAGCAGCGGAAGCATCTGACGACTTCTACCCTGCGTCTTATTCTGTTGTTTATCCAGCCGATCTTTATTCTTGGTGTTTCCAGCAGCTTAAGGGCTTGACGCTGACTAAGTTGGACGATAGCCAGTCTCAGCCCTCTGCTTTTCGCGTTGGTGAGGCTGATCTTCACGTCGGCGTCACTGACTCCTAACTGTGCTGTGACTGCTGCGCAGACTTCCTCCGTTGTCGTTAAGCAGTCTAGATCTCTAAATTCTAGCGTCTCTTTGGGCTTTAAGGTGCTGATGTTAGCCTTCTCGCCCAGGATCTTCTTCAACGCGCTGCTGAAACCTGCAGTATCCTTGGTGCTGGGTCCTAGTTCCAGCAGCATATCTCCCGCACGTGTTTTCCGCACCGCTTTTATCTCGGTGCCTGTTTCTTCTGGTTTCGCGTTTTTGCGTAGTTCTCGCAATACTTCGGCATACGACTTCCCTTGCGCGGGTTTTACGAGAAGTGCATCTAGTCGAGGCTTCGTGTTTCGCTTCTTCTGCTTGTTCTTCTTCAGCGTTTTCTTATCGGTGCCATCCTTCTTGCTCTGACCGCCGTCTGTCGTCTGCTGCCGTTTGCTGTCAGAAGCTTTTGCAGCCGCCTTCTTTTCTTCTTGGGCTTGTTTTCTTCTGGCAGCGCGATCCTTCATCCATACATTCTCAGAAGGATGCGTTTTCTTCTCTACGTTGTCGTTGACCGTAGCAGAAGTAGCTTGCGTCTCAGTTGTAGGTGCTGGGGTGCTCTCTTGCTTGCAGCTCGGCCTTCTTCCATCTCCTCCTGCAGTCAGAGATCATATCCACTGCTTCTTCTAGCTCCTTCAAGCCGTTCTTTACATCCATCGAGACGTTCTTCTGCCTGCCGATAGCTGCCTTCTGCAATTGCTCCTCTTCGCGGCATCGCAGTTTGCAGATACCCTCATTTGAGGACGACATATCTGGAGCTGATGTGGAGTCGTCACTGCTACCTCCTGGTTGTACGATGTTAAATGTCGTCAGATCTATCGTAATCGACGACCTAACGTGCTGCGCCGTTGGTGTCTTGAAGGCACCGGTGGGGCTCTCTTCTGTGCTGTTCTTCGGCGTTCTCTTGTTGGTTGGTAAAGTTGCCATGTTGAGTAGTTCGCCAGCGCTTCGTGTATGGAGGGGCGGGCCGCAATATTCAAGAACGGGTGTACCCTCAGATCCTCGCGATCCTACCCCAGTTCCCTGAGGCCTGACCTACGCTTCACCAATCCCGGAATACACGGACGGACTGGAGCTCGCCCGGGGCAATGCAGTTTCCGACATCTTGCATCCACCATACACTACCTGATCAGGGCCCGAAGTGGCTGGTTCCTCACAATGCGTCGCGGATCCTCGTCGGCAGAGCAAGCTCACATCAGCCTACTCCCCAGGCGGATGAGTAGACCAGTCGGTTCGTAGACACTCCCGGAGTCGCCGCAACGCTTGCCGATCTGTACCTGGGAACAGCGGACAGCTGGCGTCACTGGCTGTACCATTTCCGCATACGGTAGCGGCACTGATGTCAATATGAATAGACGAGGCAGTTTCTTTGCGCGTACAATGTCTAATATTCTTTATTATAAGTACCATAATTATTCATCAACAGATATAATTTATGTATTTGAAAATATTTTCAGAAATTGTTATGACGCAATCTTTTCAACATGAAATAGTACGTAGTCGGCGCCAGTGAAATTTGAATGACTTTTCGTTACTACGGAAAGTAATGCTTTATTCCTTTATTGCCATATCTCGTATAATTAATAGATATTATGAATATTAAATCGCTTCACATGCTGCCCATGAAAATTATTTTTACGGTACGGTCACCTACGATGTCGAATCAACATACAGGATTATTGTATCAAGGTCAAGTAAAGGTCATCTCTCTTCAGAAAACCAACAAATACATTGGAATTATATAAAATCTATTTTAGATCCTATCTACTTAAATTTGCATTCATGCGCCATCTGTATTTACATGGCGACAGTAAAATTTTATTTAATTATTTTCATGTTAAACAAGGGGGGCGCTACAAAGCAAACGTGACCTTAAGTGAATCATCATGAAAAATGTTTTTAAAACTAGGTACACTAAGAATTCTTTTTGGTTGGACGACCTGCCACTGCACATACGTAGGATGGATAGTAGACAATATTGCATTCACTTACTTCAGACAATATTGCATTCATTGCGCTCGTCAAAATATGTAAACACAGATGCGATTTGCGGGTCTATTTTAAAAACGCTGCAGCTGCATTTATAAATGTGGAAAAAAGCATCTATTATTTGACGTATTTGAGTAGAATAGTTATTTACGAACCAAGTGCGTGAAATCATATTTCGCGAATGAGTGACCAGTTTTGGACACGAATTCGCGAAATGTTTCACGCACGAAGTTTGTACAATATTTTTTGTACGAGAACTATAATAATAATACATATTGTTAAATACGTTATCGTTTATGACCATATTATTAACGTTAGGGATTTATGATTTTAAAATGTCACTAAATTAATCAAGTTCCAGGAAGTACCAACTTTACTTTTACGCACTCGTGCTTAAAGTGACTTTTTACGCACGCAAATAGAATCGTGAAATGACAGGTTTTGATAAGCGAGTACAAAAAGAAATTTGTTTGATGTTTCAAGCATTTCGAATAAAATAATACTGTAGTCTTATTAAATTGTTTTGAAAGGTAATTTCATTACTTTTTGCGGTGAACTTTTTTTGTCGTTGAACTAGGGTAAGATCTAAACCAAAAGCATATTTATTATACAATAAATAACAATATCAAAGGTTTACTACTTTTATTTATTTAAAACATAATATAACGAAATAATTATACGTATACACTTATGCTGAAATCAATAATGAGTCTATCCGCCGTTATTTTGTATAACTTCTTCCAATCTTGACGGTATGGACTCTATTAATTTATAGCAATAGTCGTCAGTAACTTCTTCCCATTCCTGCACAATTTTTTGCCATAACAAATTTCTGTCTCCTCGTTCTATAAGGTTTTCCCTCATTCTTTTTTATATAACCCCATAGGTTTTCTATGGGGTTCAGATCCGGCTTCGTGCCGGCCAATTTAATAATCTCAAATTATTGTCTGTAATCCATTGTTGGACAACATTAGCCGTATGAATGGGTGAGTTGTCATGTTGGAATGTAAACTGATCATAAAGAGATGTTACCGATGGCAACATTACATTCTCCAAAATATCTCTATATTGTAACGCTGTCAAGTGTCCATTAATATCCCAAATAGTACCAGGTCCGGCGTATGACATCCAACCCCACACTGCTACAGAAAGCCGTCCACTTCTATTTTTCGGATGAACATATTGTGGTGCAAGCCTATAGTTACGAGGACGGGCGTAACTAGGCGCGTGTGGGTGTTTGGGGTGCTTTGAAACGTCGACTCGTCGCTGAAGATTACCGTTTTCCAAAAATCTATGGGCATATTCTGATAGTATAGTGCAAAATTTATTCTGTCTTGACGATTGCGCTCAGAAAGTTCTGTTTTAATAGCAGCACGATAGCTTTTGAGGCCACTTGCCCTCAACCTTTTTCTTGCCGTCGTTACGGAAGCGGGAAAAGCGGTAGCTGCAATGGCTTGCTTGCAACTTGTGAATGGATGCTCTGCGTAAAATTGCCTTAACATGGTATCTTGATAAGCAGTGGATATTCTTCGTTTTGAAGTTTTTGGTTCATTTGCAACTGAATGTGATATTTGCCATTTTCTTTTTAAGCAAAAATTGTATTGGGATTAACACCAAATTCACGCGCTACAGCACGTAGACTCCATCCGTTTTCCAACATTTTTATTGTACGCATCCTGTCTTCTATTGACATCATATTGTTCGACACGTATGCATTTAACTGTTCCGAATGCTGTATAAAGAACTGAATATTATTGTGGTGTCTGCTTGTTTTTATATACGTCAGTGTCTAATATGACTCATCATTCGAGAAAGCATATTTTCGACATTTATCTGGATGGCTTGTCTATGAATACTTATCAATAAGCCTGTGTTATATTCACATAAATAAAGATTCCAGAAATAAAGAATATGTTTTTTTTTTTACTTACCTGTCTGTCTACGCAAAGACCAAATAAATAGATGCAACCGGCCTTGTAACTTCATAAATGCAACTACAGCGTTTTTAAAACAGACACAAAAACCGCACATTCATTCATTGATAAGCATCATCATGCATTTCAACATAAGTATATACTTATGATTATTTCGTTATGTTTTAAATAAATAAAAGTAGTAAACCTTTGATATTGTTATTTATTGCATAATAAACGTGCTTTTGGTTTAGATCTTACCCTAGTTCAACCACAAAAAGTTCACCGCAAAAAGTAATAATTACCTTTCAAAACAATTTAATAAGACTACAGTATTATTTTATTCGAAATACTTGAAACATCAAACAAATTTCTTCCTACTCAAATACGTCAAATAATAGATGCTTTTTTCCACATTTATAAATGCAGCTACAGCGTTTTTAAAATAGACACAGAAATCGCATCTGTGTTTACATATTTTGACGCGGGCAATGTATGCAATAAGCTGTCTACTATTCATCCTACGAATGTTGAGCAACATGGTGTACAAATACAAAGTGTTCCTAGTGTACACTCGGCTTGTTTAAAATCAACTCACCCGGAAAGCGACGTAGACCTAACGTCGCACACAGAAACTTTCAACATTTAACTGGATGTTTGTAGTAATAAAGCAATTTGCTTATGAGCAGGTAAAATAGCTACGTGAAATGATAATGTGAAATGAATGGGAAGATCGCTGCAGAAATATATTCTTTTTCAGATACTTTTAATACCTGCGTTATTACGTAGTATAGCGTTTGCCAACACCCATTACCATTAATGACATATAAACGCAAATAAAATAATAGTAGAAATCAATTTTAGAACCATAAGAAAAATTATTTATCGAAGCAGATAAACAGGAATCTATGTTCATCTTAAGTTTGTTTCGTTAAAAACACTGATTTTATTCGAGAATTAATAACAAAACACACAGTAAACAAATAATAATTTATTTCAAAAAATACAGAAGGTAAACGAAAAGGCAGTCAAACTGAAAACAAATTAATACACAGAAAAAACTTTTGAATTATTGGTTGGTTCTGAAGGACATTTTCTGCACCACCATGCGAACATTCGTTCTCTAAAGTATATGTAATAGGGTGAAACGAAAAACGCGTTTTTTTTCTGCAATACAATTCTAATACCACGGAAAACTTGCGCATAGGCGTCATTGTAAATAAAAAATATTAAAAAAATTTTTTTTCAAAATTTGAAATCGGGCAGAAGACCTAAAGTTACCAAAAAAAAGTCAAAATCCCTGTAAATTAAAAAAAAATGCAAAAATTACAAAAAAAATACATTTTTTGTTGTAATAGTGAAAAGTGTTTTTAAGAGCGCCCTTAATGCGTACAAAAAGTAATTAGACCCATTCTTGTTTTACTGAATTCGCGCAAAAGACCTAAAGTTGCGGGCAGGATTGCCACCCTGAAAATGTTATGTTGGCTATGATAATGGATGAGAGACCACACATTAGAGAACTTGGCTACAGGAGGATAAATAAATAAATTTTAGTGCAAACGACTATACCGAAGTAATTGATTGGTCAATCTGCAAGTTAACACCGCCGCCACTACTGTCCAAGATGCCAACTGAACACATTGCTTCTTTGTTGATAGACAAAGCGCTATCAGCGTTTAACTACCTCAAATTCCCATGCCACACCCAGTCAGTTGAGAGGTATGTAAAACTGGTTACAGAAGCAGCAGAAAAAGTGTGCGGGCATGAAAATCGAGATCGTTATATTAGAGCTACTTTTAAATCAAGACAACTGATGCCCACATTTAATTAAAAGTCAGAACTCAAAGGGACTTCTATGTAAATAATCTTTTGCCTACAAGGAACATATGTATTGTACAAAGTAAATAGTTACGGTAAATATTGTAAATAAAATTCACCTTGGTTGGTTGGTTGCGTAGAGTGGATGTGGAAATCACTTGTTAGAGTCTTATTACAAACCTTAATGTGTTAATTAAACACTCATCAGATATGAAAAACAGCGTTTTTACGGGACTATAACTTAACTTATACTATAATTTAGACCTTTTGCACGAATACAGTTAAGGAATAACAGGTCTGAAAGTATTTTTTCTAGAATGGGAAAACTATTTTGAATGGTTTTTACACTATTACAAATTAAAAATAAAACTTTTATGGGTTTTGGCACATGTTTAAAAATCGTCGAAAATCATGAAATATCGTTTTTTTGCGATACAACCCGCAACTTTAGACCCTTTGCGCGAATTCAGTAAAACAAGTATGGGACTAATTATTTTTTGTATGCGTTAAGGACACTCTTAAAAACACTTTTTTCACTATTACAAAATAAAATGTATTTTTTGTAATTTTTGCATTTTTTTTTAATTTACCGGTATTTTGACTTTTTTGGTAACTTTAGGTCTTCTGAGCGATTTCAAATTTTGAAAAAAAAACTTTTTAATATTTTTTCATTTATAATGACGCCTATGCGCAAGTTTTCCGCGTTATTAGAATTGTATCACAGAAAAAAACGCGTTTTTCGATCCACTCTAATATGTAATAGACTTTTATATCTTGCCCCCGTACATATTCTTATTCATGTAATTTTTGTATGCATTAAGGACACTCTTAAAAACACTTTTTTCACTATTACAACAAAAAATGTATTTTTTGTAATTTTTGCATTTTTTTTAAAATTTACCGGTATTTTGACTTTTTTGGTAACTTTAGGCCTTCCGCGCGATTTCAAATTTTGAAAAAAAAAATTTTAAATATTTTTTCATTTATAATGACGCCTATGCGCAAGTTTTCCGCGTTATTAGAATTGTATTGCAGAAAAAAACGCGTTTTTCGATCCACTCTAATATGTAATAGACTTTTATATCTTGCCCCCATACATATTCTTATTCATGTAATTTCTTAATTACATAAATACTTAGAATTATAGTGAAATTGTATGCGATAGCGATTTAACTATACATATGTTAAGCTCGCATTAAGAAATTGTCGGTTTAGGAATTTATAAATGATCCCTTGCACATGAAACTGGATTTAATAGAAAAATATATTGTATATACATAGATAGTAATTTACATACAGTTGACCATACTATTACTGCTTTGCATTCGGGGGCCGCAATAAAGCATACTTTTAACGGGTTTTATGGCAGTTTGAGTCGATTCTAAATCAACCGAGTGTACGGTATTACTAAAATTATATTGCTATACGGGCACATTTGGTTTTATACGTAATTCGCCAATACGCGTTTGCATATGTTTAAGATGTAATTTTAATTACTGCAACATCCTTATTAGGTGGAACTGCCTAGTTATTGAGAAATTTTGTTTCCAATTTTGTGCTGATATGAGGGTTTTTATATTTTCAGTAAGCGATCGGCGAAAGCTCCAGCTCGCTTTTATCATTTTAAACTATATTTATCTACTTTTTATACTAATTATAATATAAATGAAATATATTTATTCTCAATATGTAATTGAGTTAAAAGATGTTAATCTGTCAAAACACTTTTAGTAAGTGTCTATTCTATTCTATTTTACCTTACAACTAACTTAAAACTCATACAAGTAAATCATATATCGAACCATAAATAAGAACACACAATACATTAGTTATTATTAAACAGAATTGAATTATCTCTATATTACTACCTTTATGAAGCCTTAAAAGTTTAATTTCCATTATAACTTCTATTACAGTATCCAGTATGTATATTTTAGATATTGACTAATTTTCGTTAAAACAACAAGTCAAATAATAGTCGCGATATTCATTTCTATACTTACGTTATGCTACTTATACTTGACGGTACAGAAGCTTAAATTCCCATATTTTAATTTATGCTATACCCATATACTACATATATACAATATGTATATACGTATTATATACGCATTTGTATATTGCAATGTTATTGTAAGAGTGAAAAACTACGGTTACACTCAGCAGGTAGCAAGGTGCCCTGCGGTTCGTTGGAATAAAGTATTGAGCGCAGGGTTTTTCTCTATCTAGACGTGTCCGCATACCTTTGCACCTCACTGTATATACATACAGTGGTCTTATCTATATACACTAAAGAAAGCAGCACTTATAGATATTCTACAACAATGCAAAGTACTATAAATAAATTACTTATGACAATAATTTTTTTTATTATATTACTACTTATCCATCCATTATTATTTCCAATGTTAAAAATCCTATTGTTAATCATTTGTGTGCCCAGCTGTTTGCTATAACTTATAAATAAAATGCAATAGAAATGTATAGTTAGTTGCAAATGTAACAATTCTAATTTTATTAATAATACCACAAAAAGGTACACAAACAATTGAAAAAAGGATAGCAGCAAACAAAAATGTCTATTATTTTTATTACTTTACATCTAATCTAGAAAACATATTGTATGAAATAGATAGTAAAATTAACATATTCAAATCTTGATACACGGTAAGCACTTGGTGTCCGTGCTTCGAAAAGATACTCCAAAGCTTTGGAGCCTGTTTAACCCCCCGGTTAGGTGGAGACTCTCTTCTGTGAGATTTTGTTTATGAATAAATATCGAGATGGAACTTGAAAATGTTTGCAGATGCAACGAGCAAAAGGAGCAACGTGTACATTTTGGTTCGTGGTTATCGAGCACAAACACAAGTACAAGCAAGTACTTTAAGCAAATGTATCGACTAAGTAAAAATTTGACTATTTAATAAGTGGTGTAGAACAATATATTATATATTTTTTCCACTCGAGTGCAAAAAGTGCTGAACTGTTGAACCATTTTCAAACCTTTTCAATTTGTTTGTTAGTTCTTCCCAATTATAGTTTATATATTCGGAATTTACATTAAAAATAAATTACTTAAATACATGTCCTTTTTTTATTAAGTAATAATTCATTCTGTAGAATGGATCCGAAAACAAAAATAATGTGATTGTACTGATTCATTTCCAATTGAAACGAAACCGTTAAAATAGGTTGCTGTGGTTACGGCTGCATTAAGACAGCAATGAAGTTAGTCATACACACACACTCTTTATTAGAGCTCTTTCACACTGGCGATTTATAGCAGCGCGAGTTAATAGCGCGACAATCGCTCACGGATTTTACCGATGTATTCCCTATTCCTATACACACTAGCGATTCAGCAGCGCGTCTGACTGTGCAGTAGCGACTCCCCACGACAATCGCGTGATTTAGTCGCAGATACTCCTTCACACAAAGCGACTCAGTCACGAGTTGGTCGAGATTTTTTTTTTGCTCCGTTTTCTCTTAATTCCTTATATAATGTAAAATAATGGCCATATTTTTCTCGTGAAATTAAGAGTATGAATCCAATATTTTCGATAACGTCTTTGGCGTCTATATTTTCTTTTAATTAATAAAGCAAGAGCAAGTACTTCTTCATCGGAATCCATATTGCTACAGCGACCAGTCGCATACGTTTTTTTCGAGCACCGACTTAGCAGCCCGACTCAGCAGCACGACTTAACCGCATAGAAAGCGACTAAATCGCAATACTAACTCGTACTGCTAAATCGCCAGTGTGAAAGAGCTCTCTAGAGTATGTTCAGATATGTCTGTTAAGTTAGATCTGTAAAACGTTGCATAACAGAATTGGTTACAGAATGTCTCTATTTTGATCATTGATTTTGATAATCTGTTAAAGGCATTTTAACAGAGCTATGTTATTTTACAGTATGTTAAATAACATACTGTTAAGCGGTTTTTAGAGAATAGGCACACTAATAGACAACCTATGTACTTTGTAATTATTCTTTAAATTTAAAGATAATCATGAGAAATAGCCATTCCTTTTATTCCCAGACGAAAAAATATATTTTTTCATCTAGAAATCGGGGAAGAAAGAAGCACGATTACAGCGCTCTCCCAAAACGCGGCGTTTACGTGAACTAAAATTGTGACGTATGATATTGTGTATATATCAGTCATAGATGTCAGTTTATGTTATCGTAATCTATTGTATTTGGACGATTTCTTTTTACGTTTTAAATTTTAATTTTGAACTTTTGAAGACAATTTTTATCTTGTTTTGACTAAATTGTCTGCAACATACAAGTATTGTGCAGTGCCAATGTGTAAAAGTTCCATCGGGAAAATCCCTGATAAAAAGTTCATCACAATGCCCAGGGATGTAATAATAAGAAAAAAATGGTTCATTGCCATGAGGAGAGATGTACCTTTGTCAGTCGAACTGTCAGTTATCTGTATGTGTAAATACCAAAAACTGTAATAAAAACTGAAACTTGCCATTTTTTTGAAGTAAGTTATGCACGTTTTTATCTTCCACAGCCTTATATAAAATTCCGTTGAAGGAATAGATGTTTTCACTGTCCCCCATTTTAACCTACCTACTTCGTCAAGATAATAATAATAATAATTCATGCCTTAGCATCCCCCAACAGGATAGATTAAAGTGTTGAATATAACCGTTGATTGAACGAATACATAAAGATGACCTACCTATGACAGTTGACAGAAATTACAAATCTATATAATCGATATCTAACATACTACATACCGATTCATAACAGCGCCACTGCAGGTGTAGTATAAAAATAACATTTCAGGCGGCAATTTTAAAATAAATTTAGAGTCATAATAAAATGTTTTCGGCGTATTGCACTTTTATGCACTCAATGTGTCTTGTTTATCTGTGGTGGCTGCTAGTTGAAGCAGTTTCTTGCACTGATTGTTAGTATGTATGAAAATTACATAGAAATACAATCAGTGTATAAAAAAAAAATTACTGAAATGGACATCGCATATTCGGTAATTTTTATAGACTTTAATCGGGTCCATATCAAGTAATTTTCTAATTTGACACACAACACACAAATACCATATTTATAACACTTACCTACTTACTAATTATAACTGATTACAACAGAAAACTCAAATAATATAATCAAATAATGATATCATCAGATATGAACGCAATGATGAGACCTGACAAGTGATACAATAAAGCTGTACGTCAATCTGTGCAAAATGTCACCCAGATGTCACCTAAATTCATTTTAAAATTGCCGCCTGAAATGTTGTTTCTATACTACACCTGCAGTGGCGCTGTTATGGATCGGTATGTAGTATATTAGATTCTCATCTAAATATACTCTCTTATATCGCCATTTGATGCAGTGAACTCTATATACCTACGATATAACTGGAACGCCAACTTAATACTAAAAAAGTGAAGCCGGACAAAAGATAGGTAATTGTGAACACTGACTTATTTCTATCTCTTTTCAACATATTGCGGTGTACGGCAGCTAAAGCGAGAAATTAATAAAAAATATTACGTTCGGATTGACAATCAAAATGTTGTACATTGACATAAACTTCCAAATACTGCCTAACACTAAGCATATTTTCGCGAGTAACCGTTGAACCGATCTCGGTAACAGTTATGACGTCACCAGTTACAACCGGTATCCAATAAACAAATTTCGACACGAAAATGAGAACGGTTACCCAGTGACAGAAAACATAAAATTCAAAACATTTTGACGTTTGTAAACTGGTACGTGATTTAATTGACAGCAACAAGTATAACAAAAGTAGGATAAAATTATTGTTTAGTACTAGATAAATAATAATAATAACACATGTTTCATTCAAGCAATGCATCGACAACTAAAGAACATATCCTAGAAAATAAAAATTAAAGTTTATTAATGTTATTTAATCATCACCATTTAGTAACGTTTCTGCAGTTTTCATGTCTGTTTGCACCACATAATCTATACCTCCATCGTTCAATATTATTTGCACTGTTTCGTGTTTAGCTTCATCACTAGCCGCCGCCGCCGTTTTCATCTGGTTTTCTTTTAGGTTATAGGTTATACCTGGTTATACCCATAGGTAAACAGTATAGATTGTAAAGTCCCTAAAAACTAGATGGTTCCTTGTAAATAGCTCCATCTCGCGGCCATCAAGAACTCAAGGCGGTAAAATTCAAATCAGTCCAGGGTAAAATTTAAATTTTGTATTATAAGTATGTGTGTACGATTAGTTCTTTCACTGTTTTTTGATAATCTGCTAATAATTACTCACACAATATTCAATTTCATAAAAAATTAGTTTGCTGATTTTTGTATTAAGTAATTATCGGGAGAATATCAAAAATTAGTGAAAGAACTACAACTACTTTTTCCAATCAAAATTATCTCTTTGAAGTCCGAAATAGTTTGAGTTTTCACGGCCATACATCAAACTTTACTTTTTTTTAGGTATGTGTACTGCAGTATTCACCAATAAGGCAATAAAAACAAATTCAATACAAATTTATTTTTATATTTTCTTAATAATCTAGCTTGTTTATACAAATTGCTACATTCATCTAAATAAATCCTGACACATATTATAAGACTTGTATAATTTTAATATTTTATAACTTACCTATCAAAACAAAGCTTATTTTAAAGTCTTTATAATTGTTTATAACACACTAACACAACACTAATACTAAATCATCACTAAATACACACAAGTTGATCGATATTACGATATAACACAATACAGGATATATAGACCATATGGTGTAAACACAACAACACGACACAATACTTTGGTTAAATAATGACAAAAGATATGGCGTCTGCATTTGTGACGTTCGTGATTGATAACGACCTCTTGCGGATACCAAGAATTCCGTCGCCATGATAGTTCCAGTTGGGATATTCGACCTTACACCCCCTGGTTATACCGCTGATAACATATCTCTCGAGGACGGTAACAAACGTTGTTCAACGGTTACAAACTGTAACGTCATAGATGTGACTACCCTGACTAATATATCTCGCCAAAACGTTCCGGTCACGTTACCGCTGAAGACTGTTGATAACACGGTCTCTCGCGAAAAAATACTATAAGTCAGACGCTGACAGAAATACGTCACGTTGGCTATCTTTTAGCTTTTTCCACTCGGACATTTAGAGCGCACTAAAAGTGCACTAACTCGGTGTTGGCTGTTCCACTGGTCTTAGCACTCGTTACAAGCAAAAATCATACGTGTTCCACTGGTAAATTTCGTGCTGCTTACGTAGAAGTGACGACATGTCAGCGTCACTACATTTGACCTTGAGTGCGAAAAACTGGACCTCTCAAAATTGACGGGGCCACTTGTAGTGCAATCTGAAGTTATTACAAGTTATTCAGTTTATTGTACTTTCGATAAGCATACAATGGGCAAGTGGGTATATAAATGCATACAATCAATATTTTATCGGGTAATCGATATGGCCGAAAATATTCTGCAAATTACTATTAAATTTTGACACATACTACTTTATGATATTCTCAGATACAGATAATGATATGAATTGTTCCTAATCATCATCCATGAAATACGTTGTTGCGTATTTTATACAAAATATCTTGTCCACTAAAAGACCATTTTCAGAAATGAATAATAATTAAACAATCATTGTACGTAATAGTTTCTGGCGTAATTCTTCATCTGCTTTTCCTTTATACGTATTACTAAGTATTTACTTTTATAAAGATTTTCATTTTTTTTGCGATGAGCAGTTCATCTCGACAAAGCATTAAAGCTCTAACGCTAGTTTTATCGACATACCTATGTTACACGTATTGCACTAGCTCTGAGCGAGGGCAGAATCAGTGATTACGTCATATGACGCTACTCCAGGGCAGTGTCGGTGCAACACGAGTTCCCCCAATGGAAAACGCTATTTGTTTAGCTTCAACGCCTGAAATGCTTTTGTGTCTCTAGTTGCCGTTCCAGTTACGTTAGTAACAATACAGTTCAATGATTTGATGGGATAAATTTCTGTCAACTGTCATAGGTAGCGTATCTTTATGTATTCCTTCAATCAACGATATAACCTACAAATTAGACCGGTAACGTTTACAGAGTTTCTACGTCACGCAGCGTTTTGGTCACGTGGCTTCCTCGGGCATCTTTCAACTCAAAAAATCTCGAAAACCACAAGTCTTTGAAAAAAATTCTGTTTCATTTACCGGCGATCTCAATCCTTTATAAAATGTTTAAATCCTGTTAACTTTTAAGAAATCTATAGGTTGTCTATTCTCGTTGTTAAATCGATGAGTCATCTAGCAGCAACGAAAAGTTGCGCTATTTTACTATTTTTCTTCAACCATTCTTCAGCCAACAAAAATTACGTAAAACAATTCGTTATATTACCCCATTACCCGTTATTTCTCCATTGTGTTATTAGTGGGCATAGCAAACATTTTGTTTACAAAAATTGTGCGCACCAACACATACTTTAATTTTATGTATAAAAATGTTATACATATCGTGTCCTATAAAAAAGTTAACAGTAGAAATATGCATTTCTTAAATGGAATTAACTATACATTTTTATCTTACTCGCAAGGCTACTTAATTCTAAACAAAATATCTAAATAACTTTTTTTCTTAAAGTTCTTAGTTCTCGTAAAAAAAAAAAATTTTCTTGATTTTGTCATCCAATTCTCATTATTATGCTTATAAGAAAATGAAAAAAAAATCATAGCATGCGCTGAAATAAAAATGTAGTTGACAAATGCTAAACGTTGTTTGTCAGAATATTAGTAATTCTAATTGTGCTGTTTTTAATTGCTGTTTATTGAGAAACATGGCACAACATTAGTAGAAATGAGCTATTATATAGTGGATATGCTCCTAGCCATTGGCAGGGCAGATGAAAACTTTAATGAAGCTGTTCGCCTTTATATGCGAAGATTTCCAAATCAAAAGCATCCCAATGTTTTGTACTTAACTTTTTTGTTAATGGGTGCTCTGATTTTCCTATCGTTTTCTTATTTGCATGCAGTAGATATTTAGTAACAATAACTATAAATTCCTTTTTGCGCGGAAATTATGAGCTTCACAAAAAATTACTTAGATTTTTTTTGTTCAGAATCAGGTGTTGTTCATAATTAACTTATTAGAGAAATACTCCACAGTTAAGCTTGTCTTGTCGTTAATGACCGATTTGTGGCGAAAGAAATCGTTTTTCGTCTTTTATTTGTAAAACAAGCGATTTTTTTGCCTGTATGATGACTTTTTTCCTTTACTGTATGTATTACCTCACTCATTACTCCTATATAGCGTGTACTGAGCAAAATTGTACGAAATCAAAACGACGTAGCAAATATACTGGTTAATTTCAGACATAGGATAAATAACGGCGGGAAGGGGCAAGGGGTATGAAAATTCGCTAAAAGTGGGGACGCGTGTGAATCTCTCTATCACAGTGAATCACAGTATAGTCTCGTCTAGTCTACAGCTATGTGATAGACTCGTACGCGTCCCCACTTCTTAGCGAATTTTCGTACCCCTTGCCCCTTCCGGTCGTTATTTATGTCTGAAACATTAAGCATATTTTCGCGAGTAACCGTTGAACCGATCTCGGTAACAGTTATGACGTCACCAGTTACAACCGGTATCCAATAAACAAATTTCGACACGAAAATGAGAACGGTTACCCAGTGACAGAAAACATAAAATTCAAAACATTTTGACGTTTGTAGACTGGTACGTGATTTAATTGACAGCAACAAGTATAACAAAAGTAAGATAAAATTATTGTTTAGTACTAGATAAATAATAAATACCTAACACATGTTTCATTTAAGCAATGCATCGGCATCTAAAGAACATCGTAGAAAATAAAAATTAAAGTTTATTAATGTTATTTAATCATCACCATTTAGTAACGTTTCTGCCGTTTTCATGTCCGTTTGCACCATATAGTCTATACCTCCATCGTCCAATATTATTTGCATTGTTTCGTGTTTAGCTTCATTACTAGCCGCCGTTTTCATCTGGTTTTCTTTTAGGTTATAGGTTATACCGCTGATAACATACCTCTCGAGGACGGTAACAAACGTTGTTCAACGGTTACAAACTGTGACGTCATAGCTGTGACTACCTTGACTAATATATCTCGCCAAAACGTTCCGGTCACGTTACCGCTGAAGACCGCTCATAACACGGTCTCTCGCGAAAAAATATTTATTGAGATAGAATAAGTAGGGAGACGTTATCACGTGGCTAAAACGGCGCAGCTCGGCCATATTGGTACACCACTTTACGTTAAATACGTCGATTCTAGTGTATGTCATGTATGGTTGTATATTATTTGATTATTTCAGTTCTTACAGTTATATGATATAGCAAACTACTACAAGACATAATGGTTTCTTGTGCTCTACCTAGTTGCAAGAGTAGAAACAACGTTAACAAGAAGAACTCGTCGAAAATAACATTTCATAGGCCAGTGTTTGATATAAAAACAATGTGCAGGGCCGTAATTGGAAAATTTCAATTGGTGCGCCTGTGTGTAGGTACCATACTGTGCAATAAAATTAAGGTCTCATACTCATGGAATGTCAATTGACTACTGTCAATGTCATTTTTCACATTAGGCATTAGTTAAATATATTATATCTATTATACACTAAGACGCCTTTAAATAAGCTTCAACATTTAAACCAACTAATGAAAGCCCACGTTGTGTCCAAAATAGAAGATGGTTGGTCAATACGACGAGTGGCAATGCATTTTAATTCAAATAAAAATACCGTATTTGATGTAAAATGCTGAAGATATGACTTTGCTAAATTACATCAGAATGAATCATTTTACTACAGCGGGGAAATCGGTCACAGAAACATTTATCTTTGCAGCTTCTAGATCAACAGCCTGCCGAAGAATACGTGATTCCGATTTAAGAAGTTGTATAGCCGCTTCAAAGAATTTTTTAACCGACTAAATAAATAATCGCGATTACTATTCGCTTTAAATAACATGAATAAAGGTGAGGACTATTGGAACCAAGTAGTAGGTATTTGCGGAGGAAAAATGCTTCCAATCGTCCTACAACGGAAAAAAAATTAGGGTATATAGACCACCGTATTCGCGACTTAATGAAAATTATATTTGCCCTTTACGGAAGTCTGGAAGGTTTTCTATAAACATGTGGGCTTGGATGAGTTCGGTTGGTTTAGGGTGTTTGCTGGAACATTGATAGTCGTTTTCTTGCTGCTACATACATACGTAGATATATTGGAGCATGTAATGCTACCATATTATGTAGCACAAATCTTTCCAGAGAACAACTACGTATTTCAGCAAGACAATTGTCCCGTCCATACAGCCCGTGCTGTTGGACAGTGGTTCCAAAATAACAATATAGAGGTTCTGTCATGGTCTCCACATAGGCCAGATCTAAACCCATTTGAAAATGTATGAGGACTTATGGTGAAGAATATTTACAAAAGAAAGTTTCATCCTCGCAATGCGGAAGAACTGTGGGAAGTTATAGAAAAAGAATGGGAGGCATTGAGTGAGAATGAAGACCTAATGCGAAATTTAATTCATTCAATGCCACGCAGGTTAACCGAAGTATTTGCTGCAGACGGCAATATGACCAAATATTGAATATATTTATCGCTTTATGTATTATCTTTATTCTATTATTTCTTGTATTCTATTACAAAAATAATGTACATATTAATATTGAATGTTACTTAAATTTTTGGTTTAAAATTCGCACAGAACTACTACTAAAAGAATTATGAGCATAGTCATACAATCTTTCGAGAATCTAGAATGTGACATATTTATTTTGAAATCTATTCTGACAATCTGAATATGCTGTATGTCACGACAGATCGGTTTACACAGATGAAAACTTGGGATTTATGCTCATAAGAGTTGTCCCAGATTTTATTGCACAGTATGGTATATAAATAAACTATTACATATTGAGCGTTTATATTGTCAAATTATGATATTTATCGGCGTTGGGCCTAATAGGCGTGGGATGACGTAATTAATTTTAAATAAAACCATCTGTTAAGTGGAGGCTTAAGATTATACTTACAATTTTTAGTAGTCCGGATCTAGTGAGGCAGCCATATTGGTACACCGCTTAAACCCCGCCCAGTGCGCCGTGTTGAACATACAGGAAATATGCTTCATAGCGTCTGCTTAGGCCGCTCTCTCACGGGTCGATGCGACATCGGTATGGTATACCGATGGCATGCTGAGGCTATGTCGAGCACATATATTTTAATTGGTACCAGCGCACGAGTCGGCGCAATGCGGTTAGAACTCCGTATGTTATCGGTATGCTGCGCGTCGGTATATTTTCAATCGGGTAGCATATGGTACTGCATGTATTTTGTGAGAAAGTGATCATAAGAATCCTCTCTGCAGGACTAACATATTCTCTCATGTTTGTACTTTGCTTCCTAATAACTTCACTGACAAGCTGCTCAAATTCCTGGAATGTATTCTTTGACATTATAGACATGGACTGAAATTTATCGTCATCTCCGGTTAATTCCTGTGCGGCAACGCCAATCTGCAATTAATATTTCTTTATGTATGTATGGGTGCACCCAGTAACTCCTCCTTTTTCGTTTTTGCAATTTTTCATAGATGTACAGAATCATATCTTCTTTCTCACTGGAGGATGACATACTCTGAAGTGTCGTGCCGTGTGAGAATATACCCAACGTTGCTGCGGTGCAACAATCGCTGCACTGTTATCGTATCGATGTTGCACCGACCCGTGAGAGAGCGGCCGTATACTAGCTCAATGGTGTGAAATCAACCAGTATGCCTGCACCGGAATGGAAGTTGATACTTATGCATATGCGTTCGCTTTCGAACAATCATCGGTGGCAGCTGCGTACCGCATGGTCACGGCACGGCTGTCGTGACACATGGATGACACTATTTGTTACAAAGTTGTTATTGTTTCTTTACAAATTTTGTATTGTTGTATTCAATGATGCCGTATATTACGCCATCTGTTGGCAATGTTTAAATTTGAAATAATAGGTTAAGTAGTGCGCATGCACAGTATGTAAGATAGGGTGTGTACGTGTTTTAAGAAGCTATTATAGATGTGAGATTAACGTTTCGTTGTTATTTTAAATCATCCACCTCATCTCACACACAACATGGTCCTTCGAAAAAAGCATTAACAAGTTTTGGTCCTACGAGCCGGATGTGCCAGTATTAACGACCCATGGACGATGAATAAGAAATGTAAACCATTTTTACACAAGTCCACACCACATGGTCAATGCAATCATACAGTGGCGACTATTACAATGTGAGTCCTTTCTTATTTCCATGTTTCTATTTGAACGATACAATTTCAATATTGAGTACATAACGAAGTATATACCTATTAGCGATTTATAATTTTGTCGATTTTTCTTCGAATACATACGTAAATGCCATTTTCCGTACATGTTCACTTAATAGCAATGTGTTACATTTGTGTACAATTCTTTGAGTTGGCCGTATTCACAAAAAATCATGTAACGAATGATTACGTAACAGTCCGTTTAATTTTAACGACTGTTAAACAAAATATCGTATTCATAGATTTTACAACAGAGTTTTAACGCCTCGTTATTTATTACGACCGTCTAGGGTATTCCAATGAGTTTTCTTTGGTGAAAATCAAACTTCACCGCAATGTGACACATTTCCGGTTAATTAAACTTTCAAATTGACGCAAAATTGACGTTTGTATTTAAAAGAATCAACTACATTTTTTCTTTGTTAATAATAATAATGCTTACTGGAAAGCAGCCAAAAGGAAGAAATTTCTCCGAAAGAGGAATTGCTTTATTATTAGACGTTATCGAAGGATATATCAAAATAATCGAAAACAAGAAAACTGCTTGCAAAGAAAAAACGTGTATTTGAGAAAAGATAACAATAGATTTTAATAGTTGTATTGGGAGGTCCGCAAAAAAAACGGTGCAATAATTAAGAAACTTTTATGTCAATTTTAAAAGAAGCACTAGAAAAGAACTGGCTGATGATGAAGTAAATAATAAAGTATATATATACATATGTATAATGTACATAAAGGCTTACTTTCATCGTTTTATCGGCAAATTTAATCTTACCTAAGAAAAACCTACAAAAAAATTTCAGGGGAAAATGGAGAACGCTATCCCCAACAAATAGCAATCTGCAAAATGTTTATTTTCAAACTGTATGCGTAATGAAGAATCATAAAATACAGTACTGTCGCGTACAGAGCCTGGCGATCGTGCTGCAATATGCATGAATTTTAAATGTGCGCCACATATACACTGTACATAAGTAAGCTCGCATACCGGAGCAACAAGCAATGAGCAACCAGCAATAGGCAATAAGCAACACACAATATATTTTATGCTATCTCGCACACCAGTACAATAAAATATCACTAGTTCAAAATGTCGTCGTCTGATGAGGACGAAGTGGTAATGTTGTGGCAGTATTTAAGGCGAAGAAATAAGAAACGAAGACGGTATTGGATTCATCCATCTTTTCAAGTGCTCAAAAATCACGGAGCAAGTATATGTGCCGAAGAATTAAAAGCTCATCCCACCCAGTTTCAGAACTGCTATCGGATGAGTCCTGATACTTTTTCAAGACTAGTGGAGTTGTTAGCACCTTATATTACCAAACAAGATACTAACTACCGAGATGCGATCACCCCACAGGAGAAACTATTGATTACGCTCAGGTGACTTGTAGTATTAAATAGACTATATTGAAAAAGTAGTATTTTAATTTAATTATTTATGCAAAGTAAACAAAAAAATACACTACCGTTTTTAAATTAACAAAGTTCTGCAAGAGAGAGGTTTCTGTCATCACCATCTGAAAAACTCTGAATATATGTTTGTACAGGTGTTGGTTGTTCTCCATATTCTCTTGATGAAAATGAATGATTTGAATGAGCGGAAACATTGGACAGAGTTGAGTAGCTGGAATAAACAGGGCTAGGAGTTGGGATCGGTACCACCATAGTGTTATTTTGGGATGGACCGTCACACAGAAGTTCATCTAGAAGCTCAAGTGTTCTTTTTTTTGAACTGTCTCTTTTGATAGTCTGTTAATTTTGCTAGATCTGGAAGCAAACTTGTTAAAAACTGCAGATCTGGATTAGGCTTCTCTTTCGCTGAATAGGTTCCTGAAGTTTTTGACTTGATATATTCCACAAAATACTTATCAGCTTCATTCAGGGTAGTTGTAGAAACTTTTCGTCGTTTCTCAGATGGTCCAGTTGTATTATTCGAACATTGCGTTTGAGTTGATGGATTTTTCTCTTGGAACTTTTTGACGCCAGTTGTGATATCTGTTTGCCTCTCTTGAGAGTTTCTAACTGACCCTGTAATCCCTTGTTCTGAATGATCATCAATATTCTTCTCCGCGTCAGATTCACTATCGTTGTCTTCATTCAAATTGGGCTCTGTTTCTGTAGGTAAATTTCCTTGTTGTGGTTTGGATTTCATGAACGGCGTAATGAACTGCATTACGTCTTTCAAGTAATAATCTTTAATTTTCTTTGCTCCGCTTCCTGATGGTGGTTTTTTCATGCTTCTTGCATATGCCGTTCGAAGATTTTTCCACTTTTCTTTGCATTGAGAACCTAAAAAATCTAATTACAGTGCTTTGTCGCAGGTATCTGGCTACAGGGTGCAGTTTTAAGGCCCTCACCCATATATTTATGAGAGGAGATACTACTATAGGATTAATAGTAAAAGAATGTACAAAGGCTTTGTGGCACGTTCTGCAACCATTGTTTATGCCTGTTCCAACAGAGGCAATTTGGAAATCGACGGCACAACGATACTACGAACTATGGGATCTTCCAAACTGCATAGGCTCAATCGACGGGAAGCATTGCCGAATTAAGAAATTTTACAAGACCGGATCGCACTATTATAATTACAAGAGCTTTTTTCGGTGGTACTGATGGCCTGCGCAAATGCTGATGGAATTTTTCTAACCATTGATGTCGGTGAAGCGGGTAGAATGAGTGACGGTGCAGTTTTTCGGTCATCCACTCTTGGAAGATTGCTGAACAAGGAAAAACTTCTTATTCCCAAGTCAACATCATTGCCAAATGATGACGTAGATTTTCCATTTTATTTTGTAGGAGACGAGGCATTCCCATTACAAAAAATCTGATGCGACCATACCCACAAAGGGTTCTTGATAATGAGAAAAGAATATTTAACTACAGATTATCAAGAGGGCGAAAATCCATCGAATGTGCATTCGGTATGCTAACATCCAAATTTGAAATTTTTCAAAGGCCAATATTATGTCAAGAGGAAACAGCGATTTCAGTAATTAAAAGTGCATGTATTCTCCATAATTTTATAAAACTCACCGAGGGTAGGTTTTCAATTCCACAGATTGTAAAAGATAACCCTAGACGTAGAAATCTACCAGCTTATAATATACCACCTATTAACCAGTCTTCTTATGAATTACGTGATTACTTGAAATCTTATTTTTAAAACCCGAAAACGCTTTACCTTGGCAAGGTAATTATACCGTGTAATGAAAATCATTGTAAAAAATAATAAATACTTGCTGCTTACCAGATAATTTTAATTCACTTCCAATTGCACTCCACGCCTTCTCCACAACATCCCTTTTACTATGATCTTGCCGTCTATAATCATAAATACATGGGTACTTTTCTACAAGTTCAACAAATTTAATATTAAATATTGGATCGTCCGACATCTTTTCTCGGAGACAAATCTACCAGCATATTGCTAAACTATAGGCAACATTTATCGTATTTCAACACGCACGTCATGTTGCTAGCAACACAAATTGCTCTGCGCAGGCGATAACGATATCACGTTGCATCGGTGTACGGGTTGCCATCTAAATGAATGTGAAATAGGTACTGACAATAATATTGCTTATTGCTTGTTGCCCGTTGCTAGTTGCGTATTGCTTCGGTATGCGAGACGCGTGTTGAAATACGATAAATGTTGCCTATAGTTTAGCAATATGCTGGTAGATTTGTCTCCGAGAAAAGATGTCGGACGATCCAATATTTAATATTAAATTTGTTGAACTTGTAGAAAAGTACCCATGTATTTATGATTATAGACGGCAAGATCATAGTAAAAGGGATGTTGTGGAGAAGGCGTGGAGTGCAATTGGAAGTGAATTAAAATTATCTGGTAAGCAGCAAGTATTTATTATTTTTTACAATGATTTTCATTACACGGTATAATTACCTTGCCAAGGTAAAGCGTTTTCGGGTTTTAAAAATAAGATTTCAAGTAATCACGTAATTCATAAGAAGACTGGTTAATAGGTGGTATATTATAAGCTGGTAGATTTCTACGTCTAGGGTTATCTTTTACAATCTGTGGAATTGAAAACCTACCCTCGGTGAGTTTTATAAAATTATGGAGAATACATGCACTTTTAATTACTGAAATCGCTGTTTCCTCTTGACATAATATTGGCCTTTTGAAAAATTTCAAATTTGGATGTTAGCATACCGAATGCACATTCGATGGATTTTCGCCCTTTGATAATCTGTAGTTAAATATTCTTTTTCTCATTATCAAGAACCCTTTGTGGGTATGGTCGCATCAGATTTTTTTGTAATGGGAATGCCTCGTCTCCTACAAAATAAAAATGGAAAATCTACGTCATCATTTGGCAATGATGTTGACTTGGGAATAAGAAGTTTTTCCTTGTTCAGCAATCTTCCAAGAGTGGATGACCGAAAAACTGCACCGTCACTCATTCTACCCGCTTCACCGACATCAATGGTTAGAAAAATTCCATCAGCATTTGCGCAGGCCATCAGTACCACCGAAAAAAGCTCTTGTAATTATAATAGTGCGATCCGGTCTTGTAAAATTTCTTAATTCGGCAATGCTTCCCGTCGATTGAGCCTATGCAGTTTGGAAGATCCCATAGTTCGTAGTATCGTTGTGCCGTCGATTTCCAAATTGCCTCTGTTGGAACAGGCATAAACAATGGTTGCAGAACGTGCCACAAAGCCTTTGTACATTCTTTTACTATTAATCCTATAGTAGTATCTCCTCTCATAAATATATGGGTGAGGGCCTTAAAACTGCACCCTGTAGCCAGATACCTGCGACAAAGCACTGTAATTAGATTTTTTTAGGTTCTCAATGCAAAGAAAAGTGGAAAAATCTTCGAACGGCATATGCAAGAAGCATGAAAAAACCACCATCAGGAAGCGGAGCAAAGAAAATTAAAGATTATTACTTGAAAGACGTAATGCAGTTCATTACGCCGTTCATGAAATCCAAACCACAACAAGGAAATTTACCTACAGAAACAGAGCCCAATTTGAATGAAGACAACGATAGTGAATCTGACGCGGAGAAGAATATTGATGATCATTCAGAACAAGGGATTACAGGGTCAGTTAGAAACTCTCAAGAGAGGCAAACAGATATCACAACTGGCGTCAAAAAGTTCCAAGAGAAAAATCCATCAACTCAAACGCAATGTTCGAATAATACAACTGGACCATCTGAGAAACGACGAAAAGTTTCTACAACTACCCTGAATGAAGCTGATAAGTATTTTGTGGAATATATCAAGTCAAAACTTCAGGAACCTATTCAGCGAAAGAGAAGCCTAATCCAGATCTGCAGTTTTTAACAAGTTTGCTTCCAGATCTAGCAAAATTAACAGACTATCAAAAGAGACAGTTCAAAAAAGAACACTTGAGCTTCTAGATGAACTTCTGTGTGACGGTCCATCCCAAAATAACACTATGGTGGTACCGATCCCAACTCCTAGCCCTGTTTATTCCAGCTACTCAACTCTGTCCAATGTTTCCGCTCATTCAAATCATTCATTTTCATCAAGAGAATATGGAGAACAACCAACACCTGTACAAACATATATTCAGAGTTTTTCAGATGGTGATGACAGAAACCTCTCTCTTGCAGAACTTTGTTAATTTAAAAACGGTAGTGTATTTTTTTGTTTACTTTGCATAAATAATTAAATTAAAATACTACTTTTTCAATATAGTCTATTTAATACTACAAGTCACCTGAGCGTAATCAATAGTTTCTCCTGTGGGGTGATCGCATCTCGGTAGTTAGTATCTTGTTTGGTAATATAAGGTGCTAACAACTCCACTAGTCTTGAAAAAGTATCAGGACTCATCCGATAGCAGTTCTGAAACTGGGTGGGATGAGCTTTTAATTCTTCGGCACATATACTTGCTCCGTGATTTTTGAGCACTTGAAAAGATGGATGAATCCAATACCGTCTTCGTTTCTTATTTCTTCGCCTTAAATACTGCCACAACATTACCACTTCGTCCTCATCAGACGACGACATTTTGAACTAGTGATATTTTATTGTACTGGTGTGCGAGATAGCATAAAATATATTGTGTGTTGCTTATTGCCTATTGCTGGTTGCTCATTGCTTGTTGCTCCGGTATGCGAGCTTACTAAGAGAACCATCCTTTTCGATTTCTGTGGAGTTCAGCTTGTTCTCCAAGTGACTGCATTCTTATATGAGTACAGTCTATTGCTCCAATTACATACACATGGAAATTATCGGATGCTGTAAAACTTATTTTGAAATTTTCGTATATTATTCCTTGTTTTTGGCATTTGTATAAATTGTGGTCGCATTTCTGCAATTAGTTGGGACACTTGGGCAACTATTCTACTTACAGTAGGTTGATTTACGTTTAGATGCATACAATCGCAATTTAAATTTGATTCATAACTGACACAGCTTTATTTCTGTTTGTACCTTTTTCCAGGTCGGGACCAATCATATTAACTAATTCTGTTACTGTTAATTTATTAAAACTATATCTCATTTTAAATTCGACGTCATCAAATAACTCAGACGGGTTCCGCCGATCTCTAATATGCTTCAATCTAGGCATTGCGTCTAGAATATCCTCAACAAATTCGATATCTGAATTTTTAGAAGATGACATACCTCGAAGTGTCAAATTTCAAACTACATAGATATGATAATTGACGTTTTTAATTGACATTTTACTTTTTACGAATCGTTAAACATTTTAATCCCTCGAAAAGTTGGTGTTATAGTTACGATGGATTTAACGAATCTTTTTACGATGCAATTGTTTGTGAATACAAAATTAACGTATTTAATGCTCCGTTACGTATTACGCTCCGTTATTAGTTATTACTGGCTTTTGTGAATACGGGCATCTCAATCTGGAGTATTGAATAATTACAGAGCGTTATTTTTTCATATTGCTATAGGTAAGTTTATATTTAATTAAACAGTTACAATGAGTGACGCAGTTGAGTTAAAAGCTCGCAAAAAAGTCATTAAAGCAACATTAACCCGATTTATTACTTTCATTTCTGATACAAACAATAAAAGTAAACTTGCAGAAATTGAAACACGATTAGAGAAAATAAATTTGTTATTTTCGGAATTTGACAATGTACAATTTAAGCTAGAATTAGCGAATGAAGGTGATGAAAACGAAAGAGTAGAGGTCGAAAATTCGTTTTGTCAAGCAATAGCTCAAGCTAAAGAGTTCGTTCGTAGCAATTGTCCAATTTTGCCACAAAACAATGAATACACATACAAAGTAGACAATCAAGCAGATAACGTAAAATATCGAACGATAAATTTGCCAATCTTTGATGGAAACATCGAGAACTGGCTTCAATTTCGCGATACCTTCGATTCACTAATTAACTCAAAGTTACGATTTTCTCCAATAGAAAAATTTCATTATTTGCGGTCATCGCTTCGCAAAGAAGCATTGCAAGTAATTCAGTCCCTAGAAACTACTGCAAGTAATTACGTAGAAGCCTGGAATTTATTAAAGGGTAGGTTTGAAAATAAAAAACTCATAGTCCACAGCCATGTAAAATCTCTGTTTGAATTACCCGCCATTATAAAACAGCAGATTCTTTACGTCAATTATTAGATAACTTACAGAAACACATGCGTGCTTTAAAAAGTTTAGGTGAACCGGTAGATAATTGGAACACAATTATCATATACTTAGTTAACACGAAATTTGACAATGCAACTAAGATTGAATGGGAATCTTCTAATAAAGGAGAAAATTTGCCCACGTACGATGAATTTATAGAGTTTTTAGAAAACCGATATAGAATTCTCGAAACGATTGAAGTAAATAAAGCATCTTCTCCTAAACTTAGTAATTCGTGTTCTAAAGACAATTCTAAAAATGATCAATATTCATTCACCACTCAGCAATCAGCTTGTTATTTTTGTAAGAAACCTCATGCAATTTACAAATGTCCAACTTTTCAAAATTTAAGTATAGAAGAAAGATACAAAGAAATATTCAAATTAAAGCTATGTCAAAATTGCCTGAAACCAGGTCATTATAAAAACAATTGTCCATCAAACCACTGTCGCAAATGTTCGAACAAACACAACACATTGTTGCATAAAGTTTCAGATAACAACGAGAGTAACAATGTAACCATAGATGCACAAGCGTCATCTTCTTCATATGTATCAAAAGTAGATGGTATAGAACTAAGTATGCCAGTGTCAGAAAACATTAGTGTTAATAACTCGTCGTACAGTAATTCTAATAGAAATGATATGGTACTGCTCTCTACAGCTATAGTTTATATTTCTGATTCAAAGGGAATTAAACACCAGTGTCGTGCATTATTAGATTCTGCTAGTCAAAGTAATTTCATTACTGAAGACTTGCTTAATAAATTACAATTGTCAACATCAAATTTAGAAATTACAATAACGGGTATTAATCAGAAAACTACTAATGTTGTTTGTCAAACTAAAGCAATTATTATGTCCAAATACATATATAATTATAGGTTAACGTTACCGTTTTTAGTACTTTCGTCAATTTGTGGCCCAATACCAAGTAACTCGTTTAAAATAAATTTTAAAGTTCCCGATAACATAGAATTGGCCGATCCACGATTCAATAAGTCTAGTAATATTGATATGTTGCTAGGTGCGAGTATATTCTATGAATTATTAACGCCAAGACAATACCATCTAGGTAAAGAGAAACCCATATTACAAGAAACAAGGTTAGGCTGGATAATATCAGGACAATTAAGTTTACCTATTGCATGTCGCAATAAGAATACTCAATGCAATTTAAGTCTAAATCAGCAAATAGCCAAATTTTGGGAATTAGAAGAAATCCCTGCCCAAAGACGATTTTCATTAGAAGAACAATTTTGCGAAAGCTATTTTAAAGAAACCACTAAACGTGACGATACAGGACGATTTATTGTAAAATTACCTTTTAAGCAATCTTTTCATAATATTGGCGAGTCAGAATATGTTGCATCCAAAAGATTAAATTCAATAGAAAACAAGTTTAAAGGTAACGATGATTTTAAGCAGCTATATATTAGTTTTATGAATGAATATAAAATGTTAGGTCACATGTCATTAGTTGAGCCTAATGCTGAAGACACTCCAGTATATTACCTTCCGCACCATGCAGTACTAAAAGATTCAACCACAACGAAACTGCGTGTGGTTTTTGACGCTTCCGCGAAAACGTCCACTGGAATTTCATTAAATGATTGTTTATGCGTACGTCCAACAATCCAAAATGATGAATGAATTGATATTATTTTACGATTTAGAGCACATCGATATGTATTAACAGCAGATGTAAAGAAAATGTATCGACAAATTCTTGTCCATCCTGAGCATAGGCAATTACAACGAATATTCTGGCGTGACAACCAAAACGAACCCATTCACACTTATTCTTTGAATACTGTAACGTATGGTACTGCAAGTGCACCATTTTTAGCAATCAGATGTTTACACGAACTTGCGTATCAAAATAAAATTCAACACCCAAATGCGTGTAATGTTATTTTAAGGGATTTTTATGTAGATGACTTATTAACGGGAGTCGATACCGTTAATGACGCTTTAACCTTAAAGAAAGAAATTTCAAATATTCTTTTGTCAGGAGGGTTCGAATTATGCAAATGGTCATCCAATGAAACGGAAATTTCGTCGCAATTTTCAAGTAAGAACATTGACAATATTGGTCCTAACGAGAAAGAAATTAAAACGTTAGGTATATTATGGAATTGTACTTCAGATAGTTTTCAATATTTTGTTCAACCCATGCTTACCAATAAAATTATTACCAAACGTCAGGTATTATCAGTTATATCAAAAATTTTTGATCCGTTAGGTTTAATTGGACCTGTGACGATTCAAGCCAAGATTCTCATGCAAAATCTGTGGAAATCTAAAGCTGAGTGGGATGATCCCATTTCAAATGAATTAAATACAATGTGGACAAAGTATGCAAAGCAATTTCAGTCTGTTAATGCAATTAAGATTTCTCGTCAAATAATTTGCCATGATCCTATACAAATAGAAATTCACGCATTCTGTGATGCTAGCGAAGTTGCATACGGATGTTGCGTTTATTTAAAATCTCAGAATGCTACCGTCACTGCAGTAAAACTGCTATGTGCTAAATCTAAGGTATCGCCATTAAAAAAAATAAAGTTACCACGGTTAGAGTTATGTGGAGCATTACTCCTTGCCAAGCTACTGAAACGGGTTCAGCTTGCATTAAAGTTGACAATTACACAGTATTTTTTATATACTGATTCAAAAATCGTACTAGCATGGATTAACACTGAACCTTGTTACTTGAATACGTTTGTTGCAAATCGAGTGGCAGAAATTACAGAGTTAACCAACATTGCTAATTGGTACCATGTTCCATCAAGTCACAATCCTGCCGACATCATTTCTCGAGGAATTGATCCGACCGAACTGAATGAAAGGTCACTGTGGTGGCAAGGCCCTAATTTTCTTTATGAAGATGCGAGTCATTGGCCTACGAGTAACAAATCAAATCTGAACGTCGAATCTATTCCGGACATCAAACTATCTTCTATTATGTTGACAACTATTAAAAATTCTGACTTTTCTATTTTTGACCGTTTCTCTACACTGCGTAAGCTACAAAATGTTGTTGCTTATATGTTACGCTTTAAGAATAATTGTTTAAACAAAACCACATATTGTAACGCATTAAATTTAGGTGAATTAAGCAATGCGATGATATGTATTATAAGACTAGCACAACTTCAAGAATTTTGTGAAGAGTTACATTGTCTTAAACAAATGAAACCTATCAGTAATTCCAGCAAACTTCTTACATTAAATCCGTTCCTAGATAATGACAGAATTATTCGTGTAGGAGGTAGAATTACACATGCCAATGTAGCATTTAACCAAAAACACCCAATCGTATTGCCAGCAAAACACAAACTGACAGAGTTAAGCATTGAACATCTGCATTTAAAACATTTACATGCTGGTGCCCAGACACTATTGTCAATCATACGTTTAGAATATTGGCCATTATCAGGCAGAAATTCTGTAAAACGTGTTTTACGTAAATGTATCCCATGTTTTAGGGCAAAACCTTCTTCTCATAGTCAAATTATGGGAAATTTACCTAGCGATAGATTTCATTCTGTGCGACCATTTTATAAATGCGGCGTGGACTATGCAGGGCCCATTTTTATTAAAAATAGTATTTTAAGAAATCGGAAGACTGTTAAGTCTTATATTTGCTTGCTTGTATGCTTCTCAACTAAAGCAGTTCATATTGAACTAGTTTGTGACTTATCTACGCATTCGTTTTTAAATGCCTTGAAACGATTTGTATCAAGACGAGGAAAACCAGCTGATATATTCAGTGATAATGGTACTAATTTCAGAGGAGCTCACAATGAACTTAAAGAATTATACATCTTCCTAAATAACAATGACGAACGCGAAAAAATTGTTAATTTTTTGGTCAAAGATAAAATACAATGGCATTTTATTCCAGCAAATTCGCCCTATATGGGAGGTTTATGGGAAGCTGGTATTAAATCTACTAAATATCATCTTAAGCGTATTATGTCAGAAGCAGCTTTAACTTATGATGAATTATATACTGTACTCGTTCAAATAGAAGCTTGCCTGAATTCTAGACCATTGTCACCCTTATCCGATGATCCATCGGACCTCACTCCTTTAACCCCGTCACATTTTTTGATTGGCGACTCATTAGCTGCACTTCCTCAACAAAATGTGACCGATGTTAAAATGAATAGACTTACTCGATACATACATGCAGAAACTCTTTCAACATTTTTGGAAGCGCTGGTCGCAAGAATACCTATCCAGCTTGCAAGTACGAAACAAATGGAAGAAGATGATACCTTGTGTGCTGAAACAAGGAACATTGGTTCTTTTGAAGGAAGAAACAAGTCCACCACTTCACTGGCCGTTAGCCAGAATCACGGAACTTCATCCAGGACAAGATGGAATAATTCGTGTAGTGTCCTTAAAACTGTCGAACGGATCCGTCCTGAAGCGGTCCATTACCAAGATCTGTGTATTTCCACTTGAATAAACTTTACGGTGAATTGTATTTAATATAGGATATAGGATTCGTTGCACGCTGTTTTGACAGACATCTGTTTACTCACCATTATTGTTTTTGTTATTATGGGCCGTAGACATCTTTTCGTAGTGTTAGTGTATGATTTGAATGAATAGCTGTATTTCTTTTCGCTGTATCTAATATTTTCATAGCGTTTGGGTAACACAATAACTATTTCTATATCTTCATAGCGTTTGTGTGGAAGATACTGTGTTTTATTGTCTGTTTCCCGCATTTACAATTATGTCCAAAAATATACAAATTTCTGTATTAATGCATAGACTTATTGTATATTTCTAATCAAGACAAGATATGTTTATACAATAGTTGTTCTTTTCACCGTTATTAACGGAGATTAATTTAGAAATCTAGTTCATCTTACTACTCACTGGTAGATGAACTAGGTATCTCAATTAATCTCTGTTAATATAGCGGTCAATAAACACAAATTTTCTTAATACATCATTTGAATAATTCATATTACCCGCCTTTTCGATTTAGTTCATGACTAAGGACGTAAGAGGGAGTACATGTACTTCGCTCCAAGTGTTTACATGTGAGTTTCCGAGCTATTGGTACCTTATTTATCACAGACAACCTTAAATAGACTCGTAATTCAATAAGAAAATTCATACCCATGTCAGAGCGGGGGTACGGTCCGCGGTAGACGGAAGGGAAAGTATGAATATGCAACCTGTAATACTGCTATGTATAGTCGGCAGTATATTTATTAGGATTTTTTGTACTTTTATATTGTATTAGTATTCTCATTATACTTACCGTGCATTATTGCTAGAACTAGAACATAAGTTCGTGCACGTGAGTTCCATGCTTAACAGTATGGAAGAACGGAACACATTTATCACTTATTGCATGTCTTGAAAACAAAGATTACACATCAAGTACGAGCGCTCTTATCAATATTCAATTTTAAGTACAATAATATTACAATACAAATGTTCTGAAATTATGAAAATGCGTTTAACATGCAACTTCTATAAGTCTCACGAAACATTCTTTCACCGACACAACTGACAAAACAAATTAATGATTTTACATATCTTAAATATTATGTAGATTATGGACTCAGGTAGCTCTGAGAAATAGAATGCCGAATATTGCAAGTTCTACATTTTAATCGCTAAATATTATATTACAAAGTAACAGCATTTTTACAATTTATACCACAACAATGAAAAATAATCTATAATTCAAATACATATATTACAATTGAAAATAGGAAGTATCGGTTTAAAATTAAAATTAAAAAAAAACATATTTCAACCTTTAAAATATTTAATTTAAAACTCGCAGATTTTTGTTTACTTACGATTGCGTATCCAAGAGCACACCAATTTCTTCAGATTCTTTTTACTTCACTATTTATATAGTATCTTACAAATAAAAAAAAATAAAACTACTACCAAAAAATAATACTTACAATTCAAAGATATAGAGGTATACATATATAAATAATAGTATCTACAACATTAAAATTAAACCGCATCAACTTAAGCGTATTAACTACATACAATTGGCACAAACGCATTGTAAATACTAAACAAATAGAACAAACTGCATTCACGTAAATTTGCTGTAGCGGTAGGCACACTTTAAAAAAAGTACGGAATTATCTCTCGTGTTCATATGTATATTTTTCCGCTTGAATTGTAGTACGCAAACATAGTTGTTAATTGTGCTGCCTGCATAAAAATCCCTCTTCACTGCTGCGACGACCCACCCCCCTCCAAAAACCACGAATGATAGCCTATCTATATATGTGATTTGTGCTTATTTATAACCATAGATGTTTATGACAGGGACACAGACAGAGATAAGGAGGTTGATGGCGATACACAGCCAAATGGCATTGCTATTAAGAGGGTCGTCTACCAGCTGATTATTTTACAGCGGTGCCACATCTACATAATTCTATAAATCGTTTGCTTGATTTTATTTCAATATAATTTGAAAATTGGGCTTCATACACATATTTCTACAAATGTTTTACATCTACATATACAATTTTGTCTATTAATATTCGGTATTAACTTCACAATCTCTTTTCGCGTTACAGGCCGTTACCTTGATACGGGAATCGAGATTACTCTATTAATTTTTAGATTTAATTACTGAGATTTGCTATGAGCATTCAAAATACGTCTACACATGTGTGTATCAAGCCCGATTTTAAAATACGTTTTAAATAAATTATAAAAACATTACATTATGAAAAAATTTAACTGTGGCAACATCGCCAACTGTCAAACGGTAGTCGGTCCTCTTAAGGTTAGAGTTGATATACCTACAATGCGACTATAGATACATAAAATTGCAGAAGTGTTGCCAACTTAAGTTGAAAATTTACAATCATTTATAGTCGCATTGTATATCTTAGTAGTAGTTACTCTAGGCGTTTTCGAAAATGTAATCGGGTTACGTCAGATAGCGATCCAGCCGTTCATTTATGTAATCCGGTAAGTGTAACCTTGTTTGAAAATGTGAATCGATCAGCAATCCAGATCACTGTAAAGTTACCCTACTAGCGGAGCAGGGTAAGTAAGGATTCGCATGCGCAATGTAGATATTGGTGGATATCGTACGAATCGTTTGTTTGTATGGTTTATTTTATATCATACCTACGCCACTCCCTAAATTTGAATTTTATGGGTCAGTGCTGCCCTCTAACAATGGGGCGAGTTTAGGATTAAAAATTTGTAGTATATTGGTTTGTAGCTCGACTAAAAGGCGGGAATATTAAATCAACTTTAAAATAAAATGTTTCCTCTATCGAATTTTGTACATTTTCAAATGAGAAATATTCCATTAAAATATATAAAAAATTCATTGAAAATATGTATACTGTAAATACGGTTACATATTTGAACACATTTTTAATATATTCCAACGGTATATTTCCTACCATTTGAAATGTATAAAAGTAATGTAAACTCACAAGACTAATCTGCTTATAAAATCACATGTTAGATAATTAAAGCTGTTTTTAATATAATGGCAAAAAGTTAAGAGAGGTTACAATACCATGGTTTCATTTCTATAAGATTTATTGTACTATGGTGGACGCCGCAATGTGGACACCTAATGTACCCTGTGTAACAAGTACTTAGTCCACTGACATTGGTATAAGTCAAAGTGACACAACTGACGGAAGTGTCACTCATTTATTTATACGTTTTATTACGATAATTTGTACAAAATGCCACAACTAACTAATGTTGAAAGAGCTGTTGTTATTTCTAAATTAGAAGACAATTGGTCTTTACGAAGAATAGCGGCGCATATGCATGTAAGCAAATCATGTGCTTTTAAAATTAAAACCATTTGGCAAACTGAACAGCGGACAGAGAAAAGGGCCAGACCTAATGGACTTAGAAAGATTTCTAATGAGGAAGAAGATCAGGCTTTAATTCAATATGTATTGGAAAATCCGTTTACAACATCTGTTAATGTCTGTGCTGAAACTCATTTTCCCGGTTGCAGCAAAACAGCTCGTAGACGTTTAAAAGAAGAAGGTATCCATAATCATGCACCCGCAAGGAAACCATTTCTAACAGAAGTTAATAAGCAAAATAGGTTAAATTTTGCTAATGAATTTATCAACCGCGACGAAGATTTTTGGACGTCAGTTATATTTTCAGACGAAAAAACATTTCAGTCTTGTTACAACGGTAGACTTCGCGTATATCGGCCCCGCAATATCAGCAATACGATTCAAATTACATTCATTCTCTGAACCGAAGTGGACGGTTTTCAGTAAGCGTTTGGGGTTGGATTAGCGCAGATGGTATTGGTGTATGCCACAGAATTCCAGGCACCCTGACGGCTCTCCGATACCGAGATATATTGGAAAATATTATGCTACCATCAGTAAGGGCCATTTTCAATGACAATTTTGTTTACCAACAGGATAATAGTCCAATCCATACAGCCAACATTATAAGAACCTGGTGTAACGAAAACCATGTAGATGTTCTCCCATGGCCTGCCAAAAGTCGAGACCTGAATCCCATCGAAAATGTCTGGGCTTACATGGTAAAACGAATTTATCATACTAGAAATATTAGACCTGCTAACACCGAAGAGCTTTGGCAGGAAATACAAAATGCATGGGAAGCAGTTCGACAAAACTACGATATGCGATCGTTAATAGGATCAATGACAAAAAGACTGCAACATACAATTGCGGCTCACGGTGGGTCTACAAAATACTGACTATATTTTTATTGCTGTTTAGTTCATATTTCACTTTTACATTAATAAAGTTTCAAGTATTACGCCTGCCTTTAAATGCTTTTAATTAAAAAAATTCTATATAAATCGCCACTGATTGAAACCATATTTACAATACATAAAAATAAAAAAAAATACTATGGCAACTAAAAGGTGTCCACTTTAAAAAGTCCACCGCTGTACGTATATTACACAACTCGTGCATACAAGAATTATTTTAGTGATTTAACATATTTATTGTATGCCATTATTAATATCATGTCCTTTGCTTTTTAGACAAGTAATATGCCTGTTAAAACTTGCCGTTAAATGTGTTGCCCGTTGCACCCCAGAAGATATTGTTAACCTTATTACATTTTAAAAATTCTTTGTTTCACTATGGACAGGACACATCACGTTAAGATTAATTCATTTCTTTACATTCTTATATACAATTTTTGATATTTTAGTCCATGAACACATATTGAAGGCTATATTCATTTAAATATTTTAAAATGCTGCAGACCGTTTTATTAGCCACTGTTATAAAACTGTTTGACAACTGCTTTCACACCCTATACACTAAACTTGACTATAACGCTATAACTATTGAATTGTTGGCAATTAAAACAGCAAACTATTCCAATTCCAATGTTATTCTTCAAGGGTTCCATCTACCGTGATAAATATCAACTATTCTGCCTCCCTAAAATATAGAGGGCTGCACTAGTTCCATTTTAAATCTTGGCGGTTAGTGCCAATGGTATGGTTTATATACACAGCTGATAGTTGGAGACGGATCGGCAAAAGTGACTGTGAGCTATAAACCATCCATAACCAAAATCCAAAATTGTCTATCATTGCCATTCTACTTTGTCGACATAAATTAATATAATCTGAGATAAGACGATACCACACCATACAACACTTTTAGGTTATGTAGCGTATAGCAATCTGTGTTGTGATCTTAACGTTCTAAAATACGTGTAATCTGTCAGGTGATATTAGCGAGCGGATTGGGTTGTTTGGGTTACATTTTCGAAAACGCCTTCTATAATATATTGTGGTTTAAATCAGTATCAGTTCAAATCTGTTCACTTTGATCATAGAATAACTTAGATAGAATGGCAAGTACGGCAGTGGGGATGAACGACTATTGCAGCGCCTCTTGCAGTCATACCGATACTACTTAAGGCACAATTTAGCGCGCGGGTTATTTAAAATTTTGTTTCTGTATTTTATCAAATGATTGCGTCAGACGAAAATTGAAATTTAAATAACATTGCGATTTGAGACAAATAAGCACATTAGAATGTTTGACATACGTATAATGATTTGATGAAATGGCAGTTTAGTATGGATAATGTCAATATATATTATATATATAAGCATAGAAGTTCTGAATGCTACCTATTATTACTTTAGTTAAAACAAAAATAAGTCTTATTTCATGTTATGTCATTATAATAAATACAATATTTAAACTGCTTAGAGCAATTCATATAACTGATTAAACTATAAGAATACCAAGCAAATTCGCAGATGGTATAGACCTTAAAACCAATTGGGAACCATTTAAATATTCCTTTTTAAAACGTGGAGAAAAAGTATGGGATATTAGTTTTTAATTATCACAATTAAACATGTCTGGTTATTAATTCGTTACAGTCATACCTTCAACATCTTTTCTTTCTTCGCTGGAAATCGCCGTCTATTATTCATATATAGGTACAGATTATTCATTAAAATATACCTAAAGTAATATTTTCAAATTACCTACATACATACTTACATAGGCGAAGCGATATTTGTATAATGAGGATATCAGAACACTTCTTTTTATAAGATAGTTAAATTTCTCGGTTCGCTTTTTTGTGTATAATGTTAAAATAATATGCAATACAAAAATGACAGAAGACAATAGAGAAAATAATAGTGACAGGATAGTGACCATGGTCTTTGATTATATATAACTAGATTCACCATTCCCATAAGAAAAGAGTTGCGCTTTAAAGTCGAGCTTTTGATGCGGCCACCAGGAGCCCGCCACTTGTACTTTACATCAAAACATTTTCGTCTAGTTAGGCGGCAAACCGATATCTCACTGAATAGCTTGATGTATTTATACTTTTACTTAATAGGTGTCGCTATTGCGATTGATAGAATTATGAGAAAAACGTAGTAAGTTCAGAGTGATATAGATATATGTATCTGTGTTTTATTTGTCGCTTTTTAGGCGAACACCTGCTCATAAAAATTGCAAGCAAAGTAAAAATATATCGATTTCCTATTTCGTGATATTTTATTTGAAAAATTGCTTTGGGATATCATTTGTATGTTACATATCATACATATATGAGTTAAAATTTAAAAAAATTAAAAAATGCACAGTAAATATATTAGTTAGTAAACAAAATTAATGTTAGCATAAATCTACAGAAATAATTACTTTAGATGATTGCAGTGTTCGATACTTTGCTGGATATTTGGCACAGTGGACCCTCAAAAAAACTACATGCCCGCCTCTGTGGATAGATCGTCCACTCTAAAAAATACCGAAGAATTGCTAATTCTATGTACACATAAATTATATATTCCATTTTATGAACATATATACATTATTCGCACCTACAGATTTATTTAATAATGCTATTTCTATTTTTATTAAAAATTTGCAAGACTGCTTTGATCGCATTAAACATGCAGTGGCTCACAGCTTATTTGATGCAGTGCTTATTTTAAAATACATATAGATAAGTACCAATAATTAAAAAAAATAAAAAGAGTATCGATAAAATTTTGATGCAGGTTTGTAAACGCATTCACAAATATACACTGCCACGTTTAGGACAATGGGAGGTTGGTTATTATAATTAATAGAAATAACAAGTAATTAAATTTTAGCTAATACACGACTTAAATTTAAAAAGATGGATCGCCGTACAACTGTAAAAACAGCGTAAATGGCTCTTATATCATTATAAATTGGGGCAATCGTCCTGAAAATTTGCTCAGATGGTCAATCTGAGTGCGTCTACAGTGCAGCATATTATTGAACGTTTTGTAGATGATAATCGGGTGAAAGATAAGCGAAGAAGTGCACCAAATAAAATGTTCAATGCATCTGACGAGCGATACATTGTTCGGAAAATCAAAGCAGACCCGAAGTTATCGGTTCCAAAACTAGCTATTGAAATTCAACATGAATTAGGAAAGTCATGCAGTGCTGAAACCATCCATCGTGTGCTTCGCGACCATGACTTTAATGGCCGAGTAGCTCGTAAAAAAAGCCGTCTTACCTTTGCTAACGAGCATGTTAGCAAGGACGCTGACTTTTGGAACACTGTAATTTTCGCAGAGGAGTCCAAGTTCAACATTTTTGGGTCCGATGGCATGTCCTACATGTGGCAGAAACCCAACACCGAATGAAAGAAGGAGAACCTCAAAGCCACAGTGAAGCATGGCGGAGGAAGTGTGATGGTTTGGGCCTGTATGAATGCATCTGGTGTTGGAAATTTAGAATTTATTGAGGGAATAATAATGGACAAAAATATGTACCTCAATATACTCAACAAGAATTTGTTGCAAAGTGCAGAAAAATGGGTGAACATAATTGAAAATCTCTGGGCTATATTGGTAAAAAATATCCGTAAACACAACATTTCCAGCCGCGAAAAGTTGAAGAAGACGCTGCTGGAATTATTATAAAATTATTATAAAACTAAAGGGACCATCCCAAATATTAAAAGTAGTGCAAAATCAATAGATTACCTATATTATTTTTAAGTTTGAATGGAACTGCATCAAATAAGCTGTGCCATAATATTTAGCAGTATTTTTTATTTCTAATTTTTATATTGTTAAACAGCACCTTGTGTAAAATAAAAGAAGTTTCTTAGTTAAACTAGATATATTATTGATAAATGTTGTTGCAATTTTGTGCTAATATTCTTTTTATTTTTTAAATTATTGGGAGTCATATTTTAAAATAGGCACTGCATCAAATAAGCTGTGAGCCACTGTAAGAAGAAGTTATGGCAAAGCATTGCACATAGAGCTATAAAGATTCCTGACATTGTGTCTTTCATGAGTGGAGATTGCAGTTTTCGTCGCCTGCTACCATTAAATCATTGCTTTACATGCTTGAAATTTAAACAGTGTAAAGTTGTTTCTGGGTATCCACGCGATGTAACAGGAAATAAACTCAAAAATGTAATGCATATGTGAAGAATTTTGTCATGTTCAAGTTTTAACATCTTAGTTACTTATATTGGTTTGAATACATGCTTTTGAATTCTTATTTGTTGTTATTGTTGTTGTGTAGTCTCTGGATTTATAGCTTTAGTCAAGCTAAATATGTAAGTCACAATGATATTTTTAGGACAACATATTCATATTTATTCTAGAAACTTTTCGATTTCCCCTATTCTCAGATGTATACTTATAAAATACTAACCTGCCATCGAAAAAAAACAATTGGTGTAGGCTATGTAAATGTTTTTGGTCGTTGCTTTAGCCACTACCACATAATGACATTTATTATTTGACATTTTATTGTAACCAAAGTTTATAACCTCAAATTAAGTGTCAAGGAATAAATGTCATTATATGAAAGTGGCTAAAGTAACAATCCATTCCCGCCTACTCTAATTATGATTTTTTTCGATGTGTCTATACTATAAATTGTTTTTTATATTTCTACAAATGATTGTCTTAGGGCCGTTTGCACTACCTCTATTTAAAAGTTCACTATACCAATTATCAAAATCAACATAGTTGGAAATTTCTCTTTTCATGCTTTTTATCGCAGTGATTTTTTTACGTATGTCGAGAAATATGCAATCAATCAATAATTGAGTTACATTAATATAAAAACAAATGCTTTGCAGTTGTGAAATCCACACAAAATATATTAATCCAAGCATATTTTACATCACTTATAAGTGTATAGTAATTTTGTCACAGTTTTCGTATTTCTATTGTGATTTTTTAACATGCATGGGAGAAAATCATTTTCTGCGATATTACTGTTGTTAGTTATGGGCACTTGTTAATAGATAGCGCATGAGGTATGTCGGTTGTATGCTAAGCTGAAATATATATTAATGAGCAATTTGTTTATTTATGCGACATCTCTTGGTAACTTTTGTGGTTATTGTAACACGCAATGGACTTGGTCAATCTAGTTATATATAATCAAAGACCATGGTGACAACGAAAAAATCATCAAAAAAAGGTACATTTACGCACTGAGTGAGAGAGATAACATGGAGATAACATTCGTTTAGTACCGGTATGTCTGGGAGATGGCGTTGTTGTTCTCGTTCAAAGCCTATTTAGCATCTATTTAGCTATTCGCCACTCCATGACTGATCACTTCTCAAGTTTTTAGATTTTATTTGTACATATCTAGTTAAAAAATCTTCGATTTAAAACATTACCATAACTTTTAAAGAAAAGAAAATGGATCGAATTGATGTAACTGATCCATTAAAAGAAGACGAAATTATATTTAGTAAATTAAATAATGTGGTAGATGATCCGCTTATGGAACAACATTTGCTTACCAACATTAAGTTGGAGTGTGATGCCAGTTCGACAGATTACATTTTCTTCTCAGATGTAAAAGAAGAAGTACCACAACTTACTCCAGGTGTAAAATATGAGTCAGAAGCTCAAAATAATGATAGAAACAACTTAATTCAAATAAAAGAAGAATGTAAGAATGAAGACGATTGCATAGACTCTGATGTGATTTTAGAAAGAGAAATTATATACTTGCCATGTGTTGACGAAGAAAATGTATTACTTGGATGTAAGTACTACTTTATATTGATATATAATAATTTAATTAACAGTAATATTGTTTTTATTTATTATGTTATTTGTTTATAAATCTTTTAAGTAATACATTGTCATTTTCATCATTCCTTTAAAAATATTGCTACGGTTATAAATATTTGTAATTACAAGATTAGATGCTCTGCCTATTTGAGTTTCCAATTTCTTGGTTTCCTGGTATATTGGACACGAGCATTTGTAAAAAGTAATAAAGTGAATCTGAAACAATTACTGTAGGCAACTCAATATTCCAGAATTTCGATTTTTTGATTCTTGGTCCATGCTGCCTCTGCAATTCTGCCCTCCATGGAACAGTCTAGCAACACCACGTGTTCTGTATCTAGAGTAAGCATTGTATGACCTATTTAGCTACACTGTTTTGTTTGTGTATTAAAATGACTATATCTAAACATAAATATTGAGGTTTCACCAAAAAAATGTTTTGCCAGTCAATGCAATAATGCTCATTCATTCTATAGATCTAGGCATAATCGAGAGTATGAACCATTGTTATTGGAGAAGAACTTGTTCGTCATATGATGCATTGGCAGTGAAAGAGTTCTAGAGCATGTATCTATCCAAGAAGTGAATTTTACTGTTGCTGAAGCCTGGAGTAAACTCCCAATTCATATGTTACAAATGGGCTGAAATAAATTGTGGCTCGAAACTAATTTGGCAAACGAACCTGATTATGATCCAATTCAAAATGAAACTGAAATGTTGGCATTGGTATTAAAACCTGGCCGCAAACAACTCTGAACCTGAACCAAGCCAACTTCTACTTATCGAACATCAAAAATTGTTAGCAATAGTGAAGCTAAAATGCGACACTTGCTAACGCTCGTGTCGCAAACTTTTAACTCGTGAAATAAAATCGCACTTTTAACACTTGTATCATAAATAACTATTTTGTACAACTGCTTGTAAAAGTGACACTTTTAACGCAAGCTAACCGGATTAAAGATTGAGTTTTATGACATAAGCGTGTTAGTTATTTTAAAATCTTGGAGACACACACACAACAGAGTAATGAAGTACAGTAATACCTCGAAGTTACGTAATAGGCGGGACCAAAGCACATAACGTAAGTCGAAAAATATGTAAGTCGACTACCTACAGATTTGCAGTAAAATTTTAGGCACACTCATCAGCTTAGTTGCTGACTATTTATTACAAATAAAACGACAAATTATAAGAATACATCTACACTTCGTAGAGCAATCGCCTCGTGCGCAGAAACACCTTCGTTGCTGACAAACTGTAAACTAAATGACACGATGCGATAAGCATATCGCGTTTAGATGAGCTATAGAGCGAAGAAGGGAAGTAAAAAGAAATTACGTATCTGCGAATTTACGTAAGTAGAGTATACGTAAGTCGAGGTATTACTGTATTTGTAGTGAAGCATTTAGTAACAGCCAGCATGCATGGATGCCCAAAAGGAAAATGAACAACGTTGGCTATTATAGATTTGCTTGAAGATGTAATGCTTGGTTTCAATAATATGGAAGATATATAGTTTATCACTTGAGAAGCTATATTTTTATAGTAGCATCGGTTGATAAAATCATATTTAAGTAACATAAAAGACAGTGATGTGAGGGAGCGAAAAATCCCCTTATGGAAAACTTGAAATGGGTGTATCGCAAGACTCTCCGTCGGGTCCTCTTTTATTCTTAATATACATTAACGATCGACTAACGAATCGTTCTTGTTCTACCGTATTAAAAGATTTTAGCTTTAAGGCTGTTTTTGCGCCTATTTATTAGTGTTGGTAAGTCTTCATAAGTAGACATTAACTCGATCGTCGCTGTGGTAAGGGCGTTGGCCACTGTCTACCTTTCGAGGCTTGAAACTTATCAACGACGCTCGTAGAACCTCTGGTTAGATCGATAGTCTGATTGAACTACCATTTGCTGTTGGGATCTAATTATTGTTATTTACGACGCGGTAATGTTGTAACAAAGCCTATCATTAAATCATATTTATACGCAATGTACACAACAAGAGCTGCAGTGATAGTCTTGACAAAGAATACAATTTGGTAAGCCACTGCAACCACTTGCATTAAAAAGTACTCTTTAGAATTAGTTGTGTTACACTTAAGATGTTTTTTACTTTGACAATACTCTTGACAATAATTATTATTGCTTTTGCAGATTGTGATATATGTAATACATATTACAACAGCTACTGTATGACATGTCCAATGTTGGCATGTTTACTAGATAATAATACTCTTACTCAAACAATGAATAGATCTACAGAGACTTTGCCAACTAATATATTACGAATCCAAAGGATAGAAGGGCATACCTCAGTTTGTACTACAAGATCTATTCCTAAAGGTGTCACATTAGGACCTTTTGATGGTTTGGAACCTATTCAAGTAACTACTGGCTGTGCATGGAAACTAAGAAATGGAAAACCAGTTGTTATAGAATATAAGAAATCAAATTGGCTACAATATATAGATTGTGCAATGAGTCCACTTGAACGAAATGTAATTACCTTTCAATGTAATGGAAGCTTATATCTTCAAACTGTACGAGAAATTTATTTAGGAGAAACATTATTTGCATTTTATGCAGACCATATGGCTAAAAATAATGCAAATAACATATATTGTTACCCTAAACAAGAAGAGATTTTGTCAGACATCTATGCTTGCACCTATTGCTGTTTGGGTTTTAGTTCAAAGAAATACTTACTTAATCACAAGAAAACATGCATCCATGCAAAGGATTTAACCACATTTGCTAAAGGTGTGTAGTTTTTTTTTGTTATTTTTGTCTTTTGCGTGTGAGTAGTTGGTAATGGTATTTGATGGTATATATTAGTTTCATATATTTGCTAGTGATTTAAATTTTATTTTAAACCTGTAACACAAAGTGATACAAAAGCGTAAATAATTTCGCTAACTCTCTTTGCTGCAGACCCATAAAATAAATTGAATATACAAAATATTAAATATGTGATAAACATGCATATTATAACTGTCTGGTTGGCAGATAGCTCCAAAAAGTAGTTTTCATATAGCATAGTGTTCCTTGCTGCTCTGGATAATCTTGTATATTCATGTTAAAACTTTTAAGATTTAAGATGTCCTTTATATTGGAATATATCTAATTTCGTATATGCCACTCTGGAACGTGGACCTATAGAAATTTGCTAATATTTATAAATATATTAATATACTTCTTCAATTGTTGATAGGAATATATACATATAAGTATTGTTCGCCGTTTGATTGTTTTTCATTAACTTTTATGTTTACTTCTTATTTCAGATATCGTAATGTGTGCTTTTTGTAAGATTTACCTGGACTTCAAAGAAAATTCAAATCACCACATGAGGTTTTGCTGTGTTAAGTACGCCTGGTGAGTATTACCAACATTCGTATATAGTATACGAAATGATCACTTTGAACCAAAAAAGTCCCAGGATTTTTAAAAATTAGTGTATATTTACTTTCGTGAATTTTCCATGCTGAATTTACATGTCTAAATGTCAACACTTATCTATTAGCTGTCATTGTTTGTGAGTATTGTATTGTAGTGTCTTTCGTAGTTTCGTGATTTTTGCCGCTTTCTGTCTTTCTCAAAACAATATATATATTCAATGCCTTTTACAATACAGCAGGATATGTTTATTGTAACGATGCACTTTCGCAGTGGAACATCACAAGAGGATAAAGCATGGAAATATTCCTTGGGATCACATTTTTAGCAATGTGTAATAAAGCATGCAACCTATTTATTACGATTTATGATAAAAAGTGCAATTACTGTCTGTCTACAAAAATTGATTCATATACTTTTCAACTTAAAATTAACCTTCTTTTATTGATATTTGCACAAGTAACATGTAACTATATATTAAACCTATAGAAAAATAGTATGTATCTAGAATGCAGAGTTAACGTATATTCGCAATAATCCTATTTAAAATACTCGTTCCGTTTAGTTCCACGTGCGGAATAGTTCCTTTGAACCGAGTCCGGTCGGTTTTCTGCAAGTGAAAACTGATACTGTTAGGTTTTAATTTTGTAATATATCATCGGAGTGTATCCCAACTATTTGAATTTACAAAATGAAAATTAAAACTGCTTTACACAAAGTTTCTTTAATTTCTGGAGTGTTATCTACATCAGATTTATAAGCTGCGTTTCTGGTTACGATTGTTGCTTGTTTCCATGGTTTTGTTACTGCGTCAACTTGCCGTCAGTAGTGTAGCACTGCTAATGTTTATTATATTAAGTGTTTCTGTTTATATACAAAATTACAAGATAAATCGAATAGCTAAATGGATATGTGCGCTTGGTTTTGACATTTGAAAATTATCACCAACTGAATCTACAAATATCTATTATAAACAATCATGCTGCATAAAACATTACGTACCCAGAAGAATGCCTCAGATTTTGATTGCTATGTCGAATTTTGCAGTCTCTACACTGCTAGTTATGGACATTTTTATTAGCTCGTCAAATAAACTAAACATCTATTACTTCCCCTTTTATTATTTATGGAAAATATGCGGAAATTGTTTAAATGTTAGATTACGATATTGCGGGATTAGTGGGGATAAATCACTAGTCGAAAACAAAAAAAAATTGAAAATTGCTGGTTAGATCTGTTTATACATAAAATCATAGACATAAAACATTTTATTTCACCAATTCTAGAATATATACTAATTAAACGAATATTTTTGTTTTTATTTCAGGAAAGGAAGACAAAATATATCAATCCAATATCATATAGAATTGACACCAACTTTTATTGATAATGAATTTGACTCTTCGAAGCAGTACATTTGTCAACTGTGTTCTAAGACATTTCAATTTTCACGAATATTAAATTTACACATGAAATACGATCATCACCTTAAGAATGCTTCAAGAGAGTATAAATGTGATAAATGCGATTTTAAATCACTATCTCAGTTCAACTTTTTAAATCATAAAAACTCTCATGAAGATGTACAACGCAGCAGTCCAATTCTCCAAGGCGTAAAATCGACGACCAAATGTATAGAAAATATAAATTCTAACGTAAATGAACGTAACGAATGTGCTTGTTCTGTGTGCTCGAAGAGCGTACAATCTCTTCGATTATTAAATTTGCACATAGAATACGAACATCGACGTAAGGACATTTCAAGTGATAACCATTGTGATAAAAGTGATTTTAAAACACCTGTGGTATCTCACTTACTTAGTCATAATAACACTCATAATGGTACAAAAGTTGCAAATTATAAAGAAGATGACATACATTGTGTAGAAGATGAATTCAATTTGACAAAATATATTTGTCGTGTCTGTTTGAAAGCGCTGCAATCTTTACGAAAATTGAATTTACACATGGAATATGAACACCAAATTAAAGATGGCTTAAGTGAATACATATGTGATAAATGTGATTTTAAGACACTATTTGAATTCGACTTGTTAAATCACAAAACCGTACACGAGGGTTCAAGATTGAATTTATCAAATAAACAACGTCCAACTATGAGCTATATAGAAAATAATATAAATTGTATTGAAACTGAACTTGATTTACCTACCCAATACATTTGCCGTATATGTTCGACAACATTGCAATCTCTAGAAACATTGAATTTACACATGGAATCCGAACATCAACTTAAAAATGCTGTAAAAGAATACAAGTGTGATAAATGCGATTTTAAGGCGCTTTCGAAGTCTAATTTTCTAATTCATAAAAACTTCCATAAATATGTAAAATTAAATCAGTCTATTGCACAAGGCATAGAATCTATTGCGAATTGTTTAGAAAATGAAGAAGAGAGTCTTTCTCATTCTAAAAACATACAAAAGACTGGAATTCTAAGAAAGAAGAAATTCAAATGCACCAAGTGTTCGTTTACGACAGGTTACAAGCGTACGTACATTTACCATCAGTGGAGACATGATGATGTCCGACCAATTAAATGTACACAGTGCGATGAAACGTTCAAATCAACTTCTAGTCGAAAATTGCACATAAGAAAGGTACACAGCCCTCAAGACGAAGCTCCTCCAACACAATATATTTGTCACTTATGTTCAAAGAGCTTACAATCTTCTTGGACACTTAATGCACATTTAGAATACGTACATCGGGTTAAGAGTGATAAAGAAAAATACGAATGTGATAAGTGCAATTTCAAAACGTTTTATGGGTCCAGTTTGCAATCTCATAAAAGTGTTCATGAGGAAATAACCCCGTATCATTGTCCCAATTGTAACAGACGTTTCAAGAAGAAAGAAAATCTAAAAAATCACGTGATACTGATACATTCCGATGCAGATAAAAAAGGTCATAAATGTACGAAATGTAACTTCAAAACTTTTCGCAAAGCATGTTTAGTGCAGCATCTATGGATTCATGACATCATTAAACCTTTTGTATGTCAAATTTGCAACAGAAAATTTCGACAGGAAACCCACCTAAAGACTCATTTAAAACTGATTCACAACGCTACCATTCATAAGGACAAAAACTTAAGGCGTTCAAAGCAAAATATCGAACATTGAAACAAATTCGATTAGAAGCTTTAACTTAGTTCGAATAATGAAGGATATTTAAATCTTGTATCCTATTATTGATTTGCTGATTGTTATATAAAAATTAAAGAAATCCGTAACTTAAATAATCATTATCTCAATAAATAATACTTATCGAAAACATCACACAATTTAAACTAAAATATGATATATATATACCATGTTCTTTAAATTGAATCTTGAAAGCTATTCTAATATTAAAGATACCATACTTTATACAACTTTAATATCAAGTTGTGTGTACAATCAAATTTGAAAAAAAGAACACCCATATTGTGTTGTCTTTCGGGATACATGTACATCTCAAATACAGGGTGTAAGTGGTTTGACTGCCATAATTATAATATAGTGTAGATTGAATGGAACTGAACAGGATACCTTGACAAATTTTTAGTGTGTCACCTACGATTTCCAAGATACGAGGGAGCGTTTTTATATTCGCGGAATGGGGGATAAGGGGTGGAAATAAAAAAACCAAATTATTTTTCTTTTTCAATATATACACCTGCAAGACGGATACATTTTTCACATCTTTCAATTAATTTATTTATACCCTCATAAAAAAATGATTTCTCTTTATCTACAAAATACGCCGAAACTGCCTCCTTGACTTCATCATCGGCAGTAAATTTTTTACCCCGCAGCTCTTTTTTCATTTTCGGAAACAGGTAATAATCACTCGGGGCCAGGTCTGGGCTGTAGGGTGGGTGATTCACAATTTCGAAGCCCACCTTATGCAGGGCAGCTAACGCAACGCGGCTCTTGTGGACGGGCGCGTTGTCGTGCAAAAGCAGCACACCTTTCGTCAATTTTCCCCGTCTTTTCTCTTTAATGGCTTCTTTTAGTCGCTCTAATATTGAAGCGTAATATTCTCCGGTTATAGAAACACCTTTATCTTTATAATCAATCAACAATATTCCTTCCGAGTCCCAAAATACCGTTGCCATGAGTGTCCCAGCTGATTGTGACACTTTAAATTTCTTGGGAGGTGCTGTGCCCTTTTTATGCCACTGCATGGAGTCTTGTTTGGACTCAGGTTCATAATGATGAACCCAAGTTTCGTCTCCAGTAACAATTCGACTCAATACACCATCCTTGTCTTCATTACAGAGGTCCAAAAATGCACGCGAACACTACGCGCTGTTGTTTTTGCGGCGGCGTAAGCATTCTCGGCACCCATCTTGCGCTGACCTTAGACATGCCGAGATGATCGTGTAGGATTTTAAAAATTGTTGTATCGGATACTCCAACCATTTCTGCGAGTTGTTTCTTCTTTAGTCGAGCATCTTCGAGTAAAATTTTTTTAACTTTTTGGATAAGTGCTGGCGTGGTCACCTCAATGTTCCTGCCCGGCCTCGGGTCGTCTTCAAGGGATTCCCTTCCTCGTTTAAATAAACTATGCCACTTGTACACCATGGTTTTTCCTGGACAAGAGTCGCCGTAAACCAATGACATCTCATTCATTATGGTCGCGACTGATTTTCCTTGCCTAGTAAGGAACTTTATAACGGCACGATATTCGATTTTTTCCATATTTCACTTTTCACTCCTGATTATGTTACTTGGTTGACGATAGCTCAAAGACTACTGTCTAATAACAATGAAACTTGGCGGATTTTTAGGATCGCGCAGTAACTTGCAATTGGTTCATCATCAAGTTGTATAAAATCAGTGGCGTATATAACAACAATTACCATAGTTCACCATTTCTGTGAATACATTTATTTAAAAGCTGTATGTATTCCAATTACATCTTTAGTATATTATTACATATAAGCCGAAAGAGCAAGTAAATGATTCTTAGTTTAAACCAATACAAATTATAGGGTTTATTGTGAATAACATTATTAAAAGTAAATTGTGTAATTAATAGGTTCTAGAAACGGAACAAACAATATTAAGAACATTTTCATCGAACGAAAATAACATTATGTGTCTCTAAATTTCATTCCTATATACATTACATGTAATTACAAATGTTAATAATAGACATGAATAATCTTCTTCAGATAAAATCGTCCGCTTTTTATAATTAAAGGTTCCAAAGATTCAAATAAATATTTGTCTTCAGTATTGACCACGACTCATTCGTTTTTCAAATTCTTCTTTACTAGTTCGCGAACATTTTCAACTGCCACTGTTTTTTACAGTTAGCCCAAAAATAATGTCGATTGGGTTTAAGTAAGGATGATACGGCGGAAGTCTTAGAACCGTATGCCCTTCGCATTTCAACATGTCATCAAACTTGTAATTATATATTGCTGTTTAAATAAGATGGTATAGTTGCTTTTTCATACTGACATCAAAAGGAATGTTTTTTGACGTTAACCAATTTACCATTTCTTGTTTCTTGCTTTTGGTTGGCGCACGATAATCAATATTGTGGTAAGGTGCATTGTCAATCGTTTCGTGGTAAACCTCCACCTGCCATGTTTTCAGCATCCCCGGTTTTTAGACCAATTGAACACGAGTAAACAATTAGGAATGAAACCCATGTCTCCACCTGCATCACTATTATCAACCTGGCACCTTTGATTTTTTGAATAGACCTTTTGTACTATCGTACTTTTCTCGTCTATATAAACAATGGGCCGATTACAGTTCCGGTAATATTTGATTTTTTGCAAATAATCAATTCTCAATAACAATGATATCATACTTATTAACACCCTTCTAAATGTCTGAATTTAAATCCTAAATCTGTCAAAATTCTTCTTACTGATCTGTTGACCATTCTAATTCGGCTTTCATTTTCTCATTGCAAAGAACGATGAAAATTATAAATAATATCTCTCAAGATTCTTATTTTATATTCTGGCAATCTAGTAATTGTCTTTTGTCTTAATCTTTTTTTCCCAGTATTTTACTTCATTTGTTTCGAATTTCCTTCCTTCCAATTCTTTCAATTGTTCGTACAGACACACCTGTAGCTTGGGACACTGTTTCTTTTAAATTACCCATATTAAGTAATCCACTATTTTTACAAAAGAAATTGTATACATTAAAAACTACCTCGCGCGTTTGCGCATGTATCACTTTATGAGCACCTACTAGCGACATTATCGATACGCCACTGAATACTTTACGTATTGCACCGTGCAAAGTGAGAAGGCGTATCCCTTCTGAAAATAGTTAACTGCGCATCCCCACTTCCCGCCATCACTTCTGCCGATTACAGTAACTGTCTAATAACAATGAAACTTCGTATTTCTACTAATTATGAGTCGCTGCACAGGCCAATGCGCCTAATCACCCCTCTACAACCCGCTCATTCCGCGAATATAAAAACGCTCCCTCGTAACTAAATACTTAGTTACCAGAAGTTGGCAACGCCGCAGTTAAAAAAATTAAATGTCCGTAGACGGATCAATTGCCGTGATTATAATAATTAACAGCATGTGATTATTATTATCGTGTAGTATAGCGCTCCACGTGCTAACACCAACACTAATTACATAGTACTAAATGTTTCAAAGTATTTTGTCGAATAATTCACTAAAATATTGTTTGATGTAACCTAGAGGATTTGAATTCATATTAAAACGAAATAAACGATAGGAATCATACGACTTAATTGTATGAGGCAGTTTATTTTTTAAAAGTTGCAATTTTCTTATCGACGCCGCAGTCCTCAGCTGCTGTGATACACATCTGTTTGTATAAAGTTATGGTAGGTCTTGTTTCAGCGTTGCCAAAGCTATAGACATTTTACATGTACTTCGATTTCTATTTTTTTTTAACCTTACCTTAGATTGTAGAACAAACTTCTATAACAATGTTTTCTTTGTATTTATGTGATGAGTTTATTGTAAAATAAACACTTTAAAGTACTTATAACTGCCTAAGATAGCGCGACTTAAAAGTTGGAACTTTGCTTTTGTTTTTCTGGAACTCTACTTATTTTAACGCCTACTTCATAATAAACTTTTTTAATCCTATTTACTTGCTCTATATTCTGGGAAAATTTTGGTAGTCAAACTCCTTACACCCTATATAGTATTGACATTTTGTCAAAAAATACATATGTCATTTCGTATGTAGTAAGGTTACAGTGCTAAAAGTATTTCAAAGTTACATACCTCAGATATTCGGCTTAGTTTTTTTTTTATTCGATTATACATAAACTAAGTAATTGTTATTTCTCAAAGCAAAAATGTAGAAGATCCCTCTGTTTTGAATTATTGAGTTTATTAATTTTATCGCCAACCGTCAATACAGTACCATACCGTCATACATTACCATAGCGATTTTCCGAAGTAAACAAACACTTTATCTTCCTGTAAGAATCAAACATTTTACCTGCCGTTAATCTTTATCAACATAGCCATAACTGCATGACATTAGGCAAAAATCGTTTGTCGCTGTCAGGGCTTCAATAGTAAAAGTTTTCTCACGAATTATTTTTAGAAAATAATGAATTATATTTTTACGGTTGGCGATAAAAATTTGTATGCACCACGTCAGTAAAGTATCTTTATCGAACTTGCCTCGCTCGCTTCGCTCACTCGGCTCATAATCTCAGACTCGTTCAATAAAGAATCACTTTACTTACTTGGTACATAGATAACTATTATTTTTCACTTGTCTATAATTGTTTGTTTACATCTGTGATACGGAATATATACTGGTATTCATAATACCCTAGGGTAGCTGATAACGCCCGTTATTATTAATAAAAAGTAAAAAATACAATAATCCAAATATTTTAATGTTAAATTAATATCTTACATTGACATTTATTTTTTCAAATCTTTAAAATCAAAAAACAATTTGAAAATATTCCACTAAGCGTAACACCTCGTTGATGTGATAAATTTCCTAAATTTATGTGTTCACTAAATGAGTACACCTTTTTTATTCACATTTGTCGCCTCCAGCAATCATCCGCGATATTTTATTCTTAGATGTTTTACTGTCTTCAATACCGATATCCTTCTGCAACTGTATTACTTTTCCACTTTCCATGTCTTTTCAATGTCAACATATCAGCACCAAACCATCAACACATAATCTTAATAATGAAATATTAAAGAAATGCAAGAAACTGACCACAAAACTAATTGTACATGCCAGTTCATAAAAATATCCCATTAGAACTGTCTTGTTGACAGTTGTGACGAAATTTTAAATTCTCCGGTCGTCAAATTTTTGAAATTCTCTACCATAGAATGGTCGTGATTTTTTGGGGAGTAACCCCTCATCGGCTTTTAATGCTCCTTTGAGTATGACTTTCGGAATTTCTTCTTTTATCTCATACATTGTAACACGGTTTACAATTTTTTTACTTTTCATTAAATAAACAAATCACTCAATCGTCATAGATACAAAACAATGTACAAATACAAAGTAGACGTGTGATAGGCTTCGTTTGTATTAATACATATTTTTGTCAATTAATAATTCAGTTTTAAGTGAAAAATAATACGGCAAGTGAAAAATGAAACGTTATATGAATCTCGGGCATAATTCGATGTTTATCAATTTCGGGTCCCGCCGTTTATAAGCTGTTGTCCTCGAATGTAAACATCCTCATTATACCCTAGATAAATAAATAACTATTTAATATCAGTATATGACACTGACAATAATAATTTCACTTTAATGGCTTTGTTCAAAGAAACGTTGGCCATCGCTGGAAACTATCTGAAGAAACTTCACTGGAATTTATACATACATTCAAAGAAGCACAAATAACTTTCGAATAATTGAACAATGATGAAATGAAATATAAACACTGATTAAAATTTAAAAAGTAAAATGCTGAAAAAAATACAAAGCATTGGAATACAAAACTAGAACAAAAGGCAAAATTATTTAATTGAATTACAAATTCTTTAATACCAGAACAAAATCAACTCTTGAAGGACATTTTCATCAAAAATACAATTTGCTACTGCTTTTTTTTTAAATGAAATAATGTTTTACACAATTTCAGTCGAAATAGTTTTTCTCTCGCGTGTAAAATTGTAGGTTATTTGGTATATGGAATTGCTTTCTATTTATGTTTAGAATAGAATAATGGTGTATTTATTTTTATTTAATTTATTTATGTTTTTTAAAGAATTTCCTTCTGCCTCTTGCAGAAGTATTTGTATTTAATATAGTGCTGTAAGTTATTTGTTAACATTAAAAGTCAAGAACAAAATGCTCCACGGTAGCTTTTTAATTCATTTATATCGACATCTGATTAAAGTAAAAATTAATACTGCTATCTCTTAAGCAATATTTTATTTAAAAAAATTGTGCATATGCAAATCAAGTGTATTAATAAAAAACTGACTTGTAAATATTTCGTTTCATACCTATGTTTGTTACAACTTACAAAAGAGAGCAATTTTTCTAAAGAAATATAAAATATAATAAAAACTCTCAAACTGAATAATCCAAATATTTATTTCTAAATACCGAATACAGAAATATTCGTTAATTTATAAAATGTTAAATTTAATTGACATAAATTATAGAATGCAAATATATAAAAGGACACCTATAGTTCACACTAGCACAACAAGAATTTTCAAATTGCATTTGCAATTTTTTTTTTTTTTTAATGTGGTGGGTGCTTAGTTGCAGTGACTCCGTAAGCTGTATTACTTGTCTGGCTATCACTGCAACTCTTGCAGTGTAGTTTAGTGTGTGTAAGTTGTGTTTAAATGGCTTTGTGACAGCATCATATCGCCTCTTATGATGCCGCGCTGTTAATCACTTTGCTCCCAACAGCGAATGGCAAGTCGATCCGGGATTAAACTCTCTGAAAAAATGTCACCGTCCCTCCAGAGAATTGAACCCCGGCACCTATCGTCCTCTCACAACAATAGTCAGCCGCCTAACCACTGCGGCCATCGACCCGTTTTTGCTTGCAACAATAGAACCTTTTATAACGTGTTCCTCACAGATTACTATCAGATACCGAACTAGGATTGAGAAATGTACCGGCTCTTCTATCGTACTTTATGTAGGAACATTTTTATATCTCTCTGTTACTGAGAGGCGCTTTTCAATATGTTGTCGAAATTTGCAACAAAATGCTACAAAATTGACAATTGTACAATCCGTAACGCGCAGTGAAGATAGTAGCATTGTATATAATCCTTGTATCTACAGGGTCATTCACGTAAAAGTTCGTTAGAACTTTTTGATGTTCTTGAAATTCAACATTTCTGAAAACTTGTAGTTATAACTGATATCATCTGGACTCATCAGCAACTTTAGAACCGCACTGTACACTAAATAACCATCCGATATAGTTTTTCATATACGCCGTTTTTCTCTCTTCTTGTCTCACTAATTTCAATCATTTTAATCTTATACCAGAAAGCGGTGCAGATACTGTAGAGCGCGTGTGTAGTGAAATATATCAAAAACGTGGGAGAAAAATATACATAATAAACCGTCAAGTAGTCAATGGTAATAGTTTAGTTTTGTTTGCACACATCTGTACCATGTATTAAAAGAAAGGAAACTATAGCACTACGATATTTTTAGACGGTGTATTAATTTTGCATGGCAGTTTAGATAATATTGAAAAAAACTAAAAAGCAGTAAATTTGTTTCCCACACTTGTAGTTAGATATGTAAGGTATCACGATAAAATCGCTCATACTTCGGTCTACTGTTTACAATTATTATTTGGTATTAACAGATATACAGAGATGACAGAGATGATTTTAAGCAGCGATCTGCCGTTTCATGTAGCAAATAAATAAAATGTACATGAAGTATTGTTTGGTATTCGATTATCATCTTGTACGAAACCCGTGCGTTATTATTCCAGGCCATGTATTTTCTCCACTTTTTTGTGTTGTTTCACCAATCTCATACTTAAACAATTTTTATTTACAAGAGAGTACATTTGGTACATTATATATTTACAAATAATGTAATATATACATACATATCTACTTAAATATGAGAGATGATAGCAAAAGTTTAGTATTAGAAACTTTTTATACGAAACCGGATCTATGATGTAGAGCAAGCATTTTTTACATTACGTATGTTATATATGTTTTGACAGTATTAGCTTCTAAACAAAGGTCTTTTTACAATAGTCTCCAACAAGTACTATTTAGATTTAAAATCGTTCTTAATATTCCAAAGAATGTGATTATTAACAGTTACAAAAATAATTACACACTTTTATTTAAAAATACAACAATTGTAAATCTAACTAATATTTGTGTAATAGTAAAGATAAATTTGTTTAAAACTGATACTGTAAAAGTATACAGGTGTTCCATTTAAAAAAGGATGTTAGGTAGTTTTCTGAAATATAACTCTAATTTAAATGATAGTGATATCTCTATTATCTCAGTAAATATAAACGTCACTATGAAAAATGAGTTACCTTCTAAATAAAAGATAAATTAATAGAGAGCAGGTGTTTTAGGTGCAAGCCAATCAACAACAGAACAATCGCTCCAAACATATTGACCTTTCAAGCCATGAGGCTCTAAAGCTAAATACAACGGTGCAATTGCACCTTCTTCTGTTGTTAGAAATCCCGTGCGACTGGTCATATCAGTAATTACATATCCGGGATGTACACAATTCACAGATATGTTTCTAAATGGTATTTCATTATCCAGCATCCTTTGGTATACTCTTGTTAATGCACTTACAGCTATTTTCGATACACCATATGTCATTTTACCCCATATAGTTGCAGTATTAGGCTCTTGCTTAGCAGCTCTAGAAAACAATTGTACACAGTTGTAAGATAATCATTTCGTATTAGTAGTAATATTTACACAAAATTGTTTATACTATTAACGTCTAAAGACTTGAACATTTTATAACCGAATTCATTCAGTATTCAGACATTCATTATTCGCTCGATATTTTTATACTTGCAAATGAAAACGGTGTTACAATTCTTAATTTATTTTTTATACACCAAAAATGCGAAAAAATTCTTAGTAGAACTTGCAGAATGTTTAAGGAAAACTATCCATTATAATTATTATTGTTATCCATTTTTATAACAATAATGTAAAGGACTATAATAATGATTAACTTACAAACGACGAAGTGTGACTTTTATGTTAGACTTTGACAATAAATCTTTGAAATTGCTTATTTTCCATGACACATTGGATAAATATCGTTGAGTTGTCTGCATTTTTCAAAGAAACTTAATTATCTTCTAAACTATCAATTTCAGTTACAGGACACGTGAGATATAGAAGATGTAAAATTAGACGTCCAAGACGACTAAGTAATAAAATATGGGCGGTGCCATTTGAAAAAATTAAGTTATGGTTCTTCGAAATTCCGAAGAGTTAACGTGCCATAATAAAATAACCACAAAATGTACATGAAAACCATTCTAGGCGCCAAAACATACTTCAACATATCGAAAACTAGGTACAAAACGCCGGAATGAAATTTCAAAAAGTAAAGCTAGGTATAAAACTTGAAATTAGATTAACCCAAATATGTAAAAATATACACGCTATTCAATTAAAAATAACAAGGTAGATGACGAATTCAGGTATAACCAGAAGTGCTCTAAATCTAACAATATTTTAATTACAGAAAACACAATCGAATATATATTTCTGAATTTTCAAATTTATATTTTGGCCGAAACTCCATAAAAACTTCTAATGACCGGTCTCGTTAAGATATTCTGCATATGTTTGAGTCTGGCGTACCACAGCAAACATTATAAAATTCTTCATGTGCATTGCATATTCCTTAGATTATAATAAAATTTTAACCGTTTCTAATATAATACGAATTATGCGTTTCTTTTTCTCAACAAGTTGTAGTATGTGCAAGTTGACAGCCAAATATTCTAGAAAAACTTAATTTCCCTCAAATTATTAGTCTTGGACAGTTTTCAGTACCTGCAGCCGAAGAAATTACAAAGTGGACAGTACGTGCGATAGCGTAACCACTGTACATCATATCGTTCATCTAATACTCTGATTTGTTCTGTCCGACTTGTATTTTCTCTAACTGTACATACAAAAAATTTCAAAAGATGCCTATACCAATGATCAGGTGATATAAGAAATGCATATAAATAGTGACAACTTCTGCGAAATAAGTCTCTGTATTTGCATGCTTATTACATTTTTGCATTAGCACCATTAATTCTATATCAAGAAAAATCGGAAAAACATTTTTTAATTAGAAGAAATATTTGCAACAAAAATAATTATTTCGCACAAAATAATTGCACATGCCATTTCGAAATTTCAAGCAGAGTTTTCATCAGAAACATGGTTAATTTACATATTCATAATTACTCAATCAATGACTGATATAATTCTGAAATCTGATGGAATGCATCGCTGGATTCTCTGAACAGAAAATTAACAAATCATAAGACATTTTAATAATAATGGTTTTTGAGTGAACTCAAAAAGCGCTCAAACATGTATAATATATGTTATACTTACACAATAAACTCACTCATTATATTATTTAGTTCTGAAATTGTTAGATTCGGATCAGAAAATTTCTTTTTTAATTCATCTGAAGGTAACCTAGAGAGGTGTCCAGTAGAACTTGAGATGTTTACAACTTTCGCGTGTTGCCCCAATAGTGGAATTAGTGCTTCTGAAGCCCGCAAAGTACCAAAATAATTAGTATTAACGGTAATTTCTGCTTGCTCACCATAAGATTCCTTAGCAGTTAACTACATATATACATAAAACATACATATAAACTGGTTATATTTAAGTTAATAGATAAATTTTAGCAAATTTATCTATTAAATTTGCTAAAATTTATCTATTACCTTGAATGCAATTCCAGCATTATTTATTAATACATCAATAGTTCCATAATTTTGTTTGATGTACTCTTTAAATTTATCTACACTAGCCTGATCGTCAATATCAAGAGGATAAAAAGATGATTCCAAACCTAGTGCTTTTAAACTTGCTACAGCCGCCTGGCCTTTGCCTTCATCTCTAGCAGTTAAATACACTTTACCTGGATACTTTTCACATAATCCTTTAATTATAGCATAACCTATGCCTTTATTGCCTCCTGTTACCTACAATAATCCAAAGTTATAATATTCATAAATTGTTCTATACATAATTAAAAAGGAAAATTTATCTTTATACTTATCACTTTTTTCACTCACAACAGCAATTTTTGTGGACATTTGAATCCTCTTAACGTGATCTAATATGCGAAAAGAAAGAAAAAATGTAATTACGGTATTTCCTTAATTATATTTCTAATTCGTTTCGACTATCTCTGCGTGAGCTAGAGAGGTATATGAACAATACACGAACCGTAGAACGATTTGCGATGATTCACCAGTTTGTGTATCACTTTATCTATTGCATATATCTCGAGTGGTACTATTGTTGATAAGAAATTATACTGTGGTTCAAAAATTATCGAGATTTAAATGGATAACCGTTTATGTATTATTGCATAATATACTGCTCACATGGATTAACTAAAAGCAAGTTGCTGGTATGTTTCCTTGTTTTCCATTGGTTCTCTTGTATTTCAGAGTACATCTGAAGCACTTCAGAAATGCATTCCGCCATCCCCTTGCTTTGAAACATTATATGCTACATTATGCTTTTAAATTGGTTTAATTTTTCTTCCCCGCTCTTCTCACGCACGCAGTAATTTTACGGAGCATTCTCAAAATCGCCACTTATTGAAATATTTATGTAAAAAGCAATCATTTAAGCCTTCTAAATCAATTTTGTACTTGATTGTATTATCGATTGTTGTATATAATAGGGTAAGTATTTGTAAAAGTATGGTTAAAAGGGAGTTAAATCCATTGACTATTCAAATAGATCCACATGTGAACTCGGTGGTGTGGACGCAAGACTCTCTTCGACCTGTAACGACAGACGGAGGATCAAACTGACCCCATTCAGGTTGTAAATTTCTGGTTTCTTTCCATCACTGTTAAATATGTGCCTGTATGTTTTAGTACCTTTCCAGCTATTTGTATAAATTATCTGCTTGTTACGTGACAATTCCGGTTTTAGCATCACATTAATTGTCGTGTTTTGTCTAGGTTGTAACTATGAGTAAGTAGGGAGAGGATAGACCTTCAAGTTAAAGTGGGCCATAAGGTTTGAAGATAAAAAGTTTCAGGAAACATTAAGTGACATCGGAGACTTCCACGGTCCAGGTCTCGAGTATGAAAGTTTTTGCATTTTGAACGTATTGTGATGAGTCAGCGCCGCGCGTGATCATGACGTCACCCACCCTGGCCGGCGACCGATGAGTAATCCTCCCCGAGAAATAATCACCGAGGCATATATAAATGGGCCATCTAACAGAGGAGGGCAGTCTTGATTGAAGAGCGGGCGCGTCGTGAAGACATAAATAAATTGTTATAAATCGGAAATATAAATATTCTGTTCTTATTTAGTTAGTTAAGTGTTATTCGTGTTATTTGTTTTTATTAGTATTAAGTGTTTATTTAATCAATATATCGTTTTAAACCGAATATTGTTTGCTTTGAACCCGATAACATCACAGTATTAACGCAGGTGTTGGTTTGTGTGTTTCCCAATTTGTTCAGTGATTTTTATGGTTTATCGTCTCTCAATTTTCGCGTAATCTGTAGTGTTATACAGAGCTTGTAAGTTGTGCATGTTTCCTGTATGTGGAATTCACGATTTTATTTTAGTTTTCGGTGAAATTACGTTCACTAGTCGATTTATTTCGCGGCAGTCGGATATTAACTTTTCTTAAATGATATCGAAGGCTTCCACGGTCTGAGTCTCTGTTATGAGGGCTTCTGGGTTTTGACTGCGTCATAGTAAAGTACATATGTATATACAATACAAAATAAAATAAAACAAAAACGAAAAAGAAAAATTACAAAAAATATATATACAACTTACTCAAACTCGACGTTTCGCCACTAATGTAAGTGGCTTCTTCAGGAGCAAAACTAGGTGAGGGGCGCCAGAAGGTCACGGTGACTCGACGTGTCAACCACGCTAGAGGCGAAAACCTTCCGACAAGGAGAAGATGGACGTGCAGGGGTATATATACCATTGTGCAGGGAAACGGAACGGTGAGCACGAGGCAACGATGCGGAACAGTGAGCACGGGTCGAAGAAGCGGAAAGGACGGGTTTCCAAATGCTGGAGAGTGGGTAACCAATATCGCGATTGGGATTTTGAGGATATCTCTGGATCTCGATAGCTTCCCTTACCTTTCGTGGACAATAGCGATGAGACTTGCTTACAACAGATACCTGATCAAAACAAATTTTATGGCCCGTATCTATGAAGTGTTCGGCTAAGGCTGAGTGTGTTGAGGAACGTGATTTAACGTACCGTTGGTGTTCCTTGATTCTAGTTTGAATAGAACGTTTAGTTTCGCCAATGTACACTGAGCCACAGTCACAGGGAATTTTGTAAATACCTTTATGGGAGAGAGCAGGGCGAGTGTCCTTGGGCGAAGGAAGAATTTGGGAGATCTTGTTTAAATGTTTAAAGATGGGTTGGATGTCTTGCTTACGAAGAATTCTACCGAAGTGATCTGTAACGCCATGGATGTAGGGAAGAACGATGGTACTTAGCTGATTACTAGATTCTGGTGCTACCTTAGGAGATCGTGGATGAATGTACCTATTTATGACCCTTTTTATGTTGCCGGAGGTATAGCCATTCTGTAAAAGAGCAGTTTTCACATGTTTCAATTCTTTGTCGATGTTGTCGGGTTGGGAAATTGAGATCGCGCGATGTACTAGAGAGCCGATTACCGATTGCTTTTGTGCTGGATGATGATGTGAGCTGGCATGAAGATATCGGTCGGTATGTGTGGGTTTCCTGTACACGGAGTGACCTAAACGACCATTTGGTAGACGAGTAACTAACACATCAAGGAAAGGCAGGGAACCGTTATTCTCAATCTCCATGGTGTACTTGATGTTGGAGTGTTAACTATTGAGGAAATCCAAGAAAGTAGGCAGAGTGTTTTTGCCATGTGGCCAGAGAATGAAGGTGTCACTCACATATCTTAACCAAGTTTTGGGTTTTAAATTCACATGTTCTAAAACAGTGGTCTCAAAAGCCTCCATGAAGATATTAGCTACAACCGGGGAAAGTGGAGATCCCATAGTGGCGCCGGAGGTTTGATGATAGTATTTTCCCTGGAAGGTAAAGTACGTTGAAGTAAGGCATTTCTCGACTAACTTGGCTAAATCTGGGGATTGGTTGTCCTGGATCAATAATTGGTGGATTATAGCGACGGAATCGGCGACAGGCACTTTAGTGAAGAGTGAGGTAACATCAAAACTAACAAGAAGATCTTCGGGTTCGATAGAGATTTCAGAAACGAGTTTAACAAAGTGCGATGAATTTAGAATGTGAGAAGGAGCATTGCCTGTGTATTTCTTAATAGTATGAGCGAGGTATTTGGCCAAGCTATAGGTGGGCGAATCTATAGTGTTAACTATGGGTCGAAAAGGTAGGTTTTGCTTATGGATTTTTGGAAGACCGTACAACCTAGGTGGCTTGGATTCCTTGGGCAGTATCCGTTTCTGTATGTCAGAAGGAATGTCAGAGGATTTAATTAATGAAGAGATTTGCCGTTCAAATTTCGAAGTGGGGTCACGCAACAACTGGGTGTAGCTACCATCTTGTAAGAGATCTGACATTTTGGCCACGTACTGAGACTTGTCTAGAATGACGGTTGTGTTTCCTTTGTCAGCAGGAAGAATTACTATATCTTTGTTGGCGCGGAGAGAACCTAGGGCTGAACGTTCTACTTTGGATAAGTTTGGCTAAGGAGGTTTAGCAGAAGAAAGACGTTTGGCTGTTTCAAAACGAATAATATCGGCATTTTCTTTAGGGAGTGTGCGAATGGATGATTCTACTAAAGTCACTAGATATATAAAGTACCGCAATAGGTATAGAACATGTGTTAGAGAGAGAAGTATATTTTGGACCCAAAATGGCGGTGCTACTTTGCTGTCATATGCCAAATATTTTTTTAACGTTTACAAAATTGACGGTGTTGTTTTGCATAATCAGATGTGATAATCTGTGAAAAAGCATGTTAAATGTAAAAAAATTCGTAATTTTTATCTGAAAATACCACATTATCACATAATCTAACATTATCTACAAATTGTTGCGCCAATCCCAAATCTTTGCTGCTTGTTAACTTCCGTCGTTGATTGAAGGAATACATAAAGATGCGCAACCTATGACAGTTGACAGAAATCTCAGATCCCTTAAATGCAAATCTCCATTTAAGGGATCTGAGATTTCTGTCAACTGTCATAGGTTGCGCATCTTTATGTATTCCTTCAATCAACGCTTCCGTCAAGTATATTTTGTTAGTTACACATGAATTTTTCAATTCACTATTTTTAATTCTGCGGCGCATAGTAGAAATTGAAGCAACGAAATTTATTTGTTCCCGTGCACTAATTGCTGTTTCGAATAGGTTCTCACTCAGGAAATTTTGTAAATTTGTGTCTTTCTGTTGAGTCGAAACATTGCACCTTCCAGATCCTTGCCTCCTGTCAATTGATTCAAATTCAATAAGTTTCCTCTTTTATCACACTATTCGGCAGCTATAGTCCTTATATATTGGAACACCTTCGGTCAATCTGACTTGTAACATCACTTTTTTGTGGGCACCCAAATTCGGCATGTTTTAGCTTTAAATTAACCCCTGTCACTTTTGACATTTGTTTCCATTTTATCGAGCAAGTTTACATTAGGAGAAATTCCTATGTCCCAAGATTTTTTGACATATATAATATCCAATAAATTTTTTATAAAACTTGTAGACATTTTATTCATTTCTAAACAGGCGTAACGTAACTTCAAACTTTCTGGACAGAGTATTTTCATCAACTCCGAAAGTATAGCAATGAACTACACGGACTGCATAAAAATAAGAAAAATACATTCGAATTTACCGCGCTCGTTTGGACCCAAAATGGCGGTATATTGCGGTACTTTATATATCTAGTGACTTTAGATTCTACCAAAGAGATAATGTCCTCTTTTGGAATGCTTTTGGGAGTCACAGAGAAATTTAAACCTTTGGATAATACTAGAGTTTCAGATTCCGACAGGTGGTGTGACGATAGATTTTTGACCGTTTTTGATGATGAATGGGTTCCGATTTTTTTGTTATTTGGAGCAAGCAATTGAAATTTTCGAATATGATTTTCCTTTATGTGTTCTGAGGATCTTTGAGCTTGGATAGAAGAAATGCGATCTAAGAGGGACCAATCATCTTCAGACAGAGTGTTGGAGAGTTCTAAATGAAGGGAAAGAAGATTCCTGGATACAAGATCTAATTCGCGACGGCAATATTTGATACGTTCGCGGATGAGTGCTAAGCTGGCTCGTCTTAAGATAGATTGAGATACTGAAGTGCTGATGTGGTGAGAAAGTTTGAGAAATTTTGGGACAACTTGATGGTCGTGACAGCGAGACAAGAAGGTAAGGGTGCACAGAAGGGTAGATAGTTTGAGGCGTAGCTTAGAAAAGGTTTGGGTTTTACGGAAAATTTCCTCCCCGTGGAGGTTTGTTAAATGATATCGAAGTTTTCCACGGTCTGAGTCTCTGTTATGAGGGCTTCCGGATTTTAACCGCGTCATAGTAAAGTACATATCTGGGGTTTGGTACACTAAGGGCGGATGTCACAAATTGATAATTTTATAGGAGGACTAAAAAACTATTTTTATGGGGTCAATTTTAATGTAATGTTACTACTATCATTAGGAAATAAAAGCCATATGATATTTTTTTAAGATACACTTTACTAAAACTTTAAATTACGTATCTTGATCACGTAAAATTAAATCCATACAAAAGTATAATTGACAAAAATATGGACATCCGCCCTTTGTGTACCAAACCCCAGATATATACAATACAAAATAAAATAAAACAAAAATGAAAAATTACAAAAAATATATATACAACTTACTCAAACTCGACGTTTCGCCACTAATGTAAGTGGCTTCTTCAGGCGTGGTTGACACGTCGAGTTACCGTGACCTTCTGACGCCCCTCGCCTAGTTTTGCTCCTGAAGAAGCCACTTACATTAGTGGCGAAACGTCGAGTTTGAGTAAGTTGTATATATATTTTTTGTAATTTTTCTTTTATTTTATTTTGTATTGTATATATGTACTTTACTATGACGCGGTCAAAACCCGGAAGCCCTCATAACATTAACTTTTCTTGCTTTTTTTTCTGTTTTTTTCTCGAAAATATTTTCGCTTTTCTGTTAAAAATATAAAATATGTTGCCAATATACACTTGTGATCCAAAGTATTGTTACACGGTCAATTTCATTTAGCACAATCAATTACTTTCTAAATTTGTTTTTCTATATACTTTCTGAGGTCTTTCTTTTCTTATCCGTTATTAGTCACCCTGACAGACCCCTGGGTGTGAAGCAATTATTACTAATTAATATTACTTTTTCCACATTTGCTCCTTTTTTCTCACCAATCCATAATGGTCTCTTGTTCATGTTGTAATAAGTCAATGAATGATTGCGCGAGGATTGTTTGTTCAAATTGGAATAGAATATGTTATGCTGCATATGTTGGAATCGATTCCGCAGAAACTACGTTTTTGCGATCGAAGAAAAACATGTCGTGTACTGACTGTATTAATGAAATCGAGGATATTCAATCTCTGAATAATAAAATTGCTAAGTTAACTGCGAATAGGTATTGAACTTCGTGATACAAAAATTGAAAGTCTACAGTCTGTCAGACTACACCATGTAATGTGAATGAAATAATTTCGGAAATAAATGAGAGAAAGAGCTACAGTAGAAACATAATAGTTAATCTGTCGGAGTAGTAGATGCTCAAACTGTTCAGTGATAATATAATTGATTCTGGCGCCATCAAAAATTTTTTACCTGACGTCTGTAATGAAATTGTGGGAGTCGATTTCAAATACTATAGACTAGGAAGAAACATTAACCTCAATAAATCTCGTCAAGTCAAAGTTCTTTTCTTAAATGATAATACATATTTCGAAGTTGGTTTTGCGTAATTCTCCAAAATTGAAAAATAATTCAAAATACGCACACATCTTCATATCTAGAGACCTTACACCTATCCAACTCCAGCAGAGAGCTGATATGAGATCAGAGCTATTAAGGCATAGGAGCACGGGAGAAGATAATTTGGTTATGATGGAATATGACGGCTGCTTTAAAATTGTTAATCAAAAAGACTTGAAAAGAGGGAACCATCCAAATTAGAGTTAGCTGCACTGAATATCCTTTATCAGAACGTTAAGAGGTTTAAATACAAAAACGCGTACTTGTTACCTTTACACTCTGGATTGTCAGTGGGATCTTCTTACCATCACGGAATCTTGGCTGCACGATGGTGTTTATACTGGCAATTTTTTTTTCCGGATTCATACCCAAATAGCACATTAGCTTACAGGAAACTGCATTTTGATTCGATTTTCACTTGTTTATCCAACTTAACGAGGTCTAATTGAAGGAGCAGTGAATCGCGCGGAAGACCCTGTGGTCCCTGAGGATTATCATCATCCCACCTTGGAAGTGTCCGTTGTACTACCACTTACTAGAACTAAAACTTTTATGTATACATGTATGAGCTATAATTTTAAGCGTGCAGATTATAGAACCCTTTATAATTCTCTCTTTAATACAAATTTGGAATTTCTTAAAAATTACAGAAATATCAATAGTATGTGTAATACTTTCTATGCAGATTATATATAACCCTTTATAATTCTCTCTTAAATACAAATTTAGAATTTCTTAAAAATTACAGAGATGTCAATAGTATGTGCAATACTATATAATAATATAAACGCTTGTATACAATAATGGACATCTGCATCCCAAAAAAGAAGAATGGTAAAAATACATCTGTCTTGGTTCACTCCGAATATTATCAGAAATATGAAGATCAAAAAACATTACTTAAAGCTCGACAAACGAATAAGATCCAATTATTACAAACTGAAAATTAAGGAATTACGAAGTCAAATAAAACAAGAAATTGTAGGTTCTTATTCCCGATACCTTATTAATATACAGGATAACATTATACACGAGCCGTCAGGAATGTGGGAACATATCGGTAGCATAAGAAAAACTAGTAGAATACCGGGAACTATGAAATACAATGACATCACATATTCCAGTCCTACAGATATAGTGGATATCTTTGCGTCCTTCTTTGCTTCGGTTTATACGATTGATAAATAGAGCACGAATCTGACCTTCAATTTAAATTTATAAAAACGATTTACCCTAGTAAACTAATTAATTATTAATTTTCGTGGCGATCTAGCGACATTTCAAACATTTTTTCCAGTCGGGCCTGAAAGAGGCTAGTTTTCCGATGCACTGGCAAAAAAGCAAAATCTATAAATGTCATCAGATCACTGATCCGTAGCAAAACACCCAAAGGAAAAAAGAGATATGCATGAGCTATTGGAGGGTGTGTAGTAATAAAAAGTTGTGTACATCGAGATGTGCAGCGCGGGTGACCGTTGACCTTCGCCAATTGAGTTTGCATGTACTGTACTTAAAACTGATTTAATTTTTAACTGTTTGTGACTGTGTATAAGTAGTATAAAATTATTTAAACAATTGAGTGAACATCTAGTGCTTATGGTTAAATTAGTTTTTTATATATTTGGGTGATACAAGTGCAATATATTATATTTTTTGTTACAAGTCCACAATGTCAAGGTTGCGATTCAGTCGAAACACATTCTCCAACATTGTACTGAAGGAGATACATATGCAGTTCTTCTAATCAAATTCCTTTATTTGTTGAAATTTCCATACGAAATGTTAAGTAAACATCGTTTTATGCGAAACCTTGTGGATATAGCATATACTTCTACTAATGTTGCGTCTCAGCAGAAGAAAACGCTCAACAAAGTGAAATTCTCATTCTATGGGCACAACCTCTTTTTTCAATAGGTTTAGTTTTTTTATATATGTCAATGTATTGATTAATGCTTAGCACGCACTACGGTTTATAATTGCCGCGGTTTAGAAAACCGCGGCAATTGAAAACCGCAGCTTGCAAAATTGTGCAAACTACCTGACATCAAGTTGATCTTTTGCATTTGTCAATTTCTAGTTCAAATTGTCGTCAATTTTAATAAATACTATTCTACCCTCATTCTTACCTTAAAAGTAATGTGTGTATGTGTGAGTGTTATATAAAATACAAATGTTTGTCCTTCCTCCAGTAGTTTCTAAGTGCTTTTATTCTATCTTCTCTTGTCCCTGGACTCAGCCACAAGCTTTATATTTAATTATATTGTTTCTAATTTGTTACTAAATCATTTTTATATACTTACTTTTATTTTAATTGAAATTTTTTGATGACTGTTTCTGTTTTATTTCCAACCTGTTGCACCCAGGACTACTAAAAACCGCCGTGACGTCATCCCACACTAGATTTCTAATTTTCTTGTATGATATGCTTGTAATTTTGTAATTGATGCGTAAATCGATTTGTATTGTGTTTTGTATGTGTATGTTACATTAATTTTTTTTTCTAAAATAAAAATGTGCTTTCATTTTTTTACCATATGTATCGCTGTTTGAACATTTTTTTTAAATAAATAATATACGAAAAAAATCCGTAAACTAGTTGTAAATCAGTTTGTAACCCTAGAAGAGTTATTAGTAATTATCGATCACAAACAGACTATTTTAGAAAAACCTTTGGATAAGTTCTAAACGCTCCAAGACACACTTTACCAGCTGAAATTGCTCTTACTGGATCAATGACGACAGCAACAAACGGGTCTTCATACATCTGGATTCATTTGAATATTTACATGGATACCTGGCAACCAGCACCCATAGCTAGGCCAGGCCCCGGTAAGTAGACAGGAAAATTTATAAAGAAGCAGCAGTTATAAAGCAGTTTGCTTTATAACTAGACTGTACGTCAACTACTCATTTGACTGAAGCAAGTGGGGAAACACATTTAATGATTCAAATATTTAATAGATGCTATCCAGTTTGTGATTTTAGAAAAGCTTCTTAAAACAGTAAGTGTTTCAGCACATTATATGATATATTTTTTATCGGTATTTAATGTGTCAACATTCATGTGTCATGCGCCATATATAAAAATATACTGGGTGTTCCATTAAAAATAATAAAGTATATGGCGACTTCCGGTATAGCCGGAAGCGCTAGAAATATAATAATATTTTCATTGGAGACAACATGATCGACTATATATAATTATAAATATTCAAATTTATATTTTGACCAGAATGTCATAAACTTCTAATGAACGGTCTCGCTGAGACAGCCTGTATAAAAGGGGTCCAAAATGTTATACTCTTTTTCGAAAGCTTGCCATCAAGAAGTTTGTCAACATTATTAGAAAGAGTGTCATTTCTGTATTAGTGAGATTAATAATTATTTATTTAATCATATCGATGAATGTTTAAAAGAATCAAATCCTTTAAATAGATTATGTCAGCATTTTAAAGAAGGTACAGATAATACACAATGATTTCATATCAAATGAGCCGCAAAATTTAAAAATATAAACGAAATCTTTTTCGCCTATACTATTTTACTTTAGAACACAACAATTTTACTTTAATTTCCCCGAGTTTAAAAATTCGCGCCTACGCTGGTCATGCAGTTTGATGTTGATAGCGCTATTTATGAATGCCTGCCCAAGTTTTGACAAAGACAGATCATCTGTCTCACTATACGGATAAAATTTTAACATTAGAGACTTATAGCAGAGCCAAAGACGTATCCGTATCCGTCAAAACTGACTGGAACGCATGCGTACTTGTAATATTTTTCCTTTGCGTACGTATGCCGAAATACGTCATACGTAAAATTACGGCCTCTCACGTAAACGGTAAACGTACGTATTGAGTCGAACGAAATGTGCGAAGGAAGTCGACGTAGCCCGATTAAAACAAATTTGTAATAAAATAGAAATGACAACAAATGACTCAAAATTCAAATGTCCATATAAAGCAGCTCTATTACCTAGTTGTTCCTCATTATGTAAAATATGAAGTATAAAAGCATAATTAATATCTTCATTGTAATTATCGTTTAACGTATCTATCATAAGAGTTTCTTCTATTATAAAATTATTGATATTGTCCTAACTACCTATTATTTTCCCTTCGTACAATACAACCAAAACAACCGTCTTGGTAAGGTTATTTGCAGCACGACAAATTTAATATCATCTATACGTATCATACTGCTATAACTGTGTTTCTCAAGCTTTTCTTACAACATACGTATCTGTCGTTTCAACGTTTACGTTATACATTTACGGATAAGTGTTTGGCTCTGCTATAAGTCTCTATTAGCTTGCCCGTCGTCGCGTTGGTCTCTGGCTAGGGTGACTGTGATACCACCCCACAACATTTTCATTCCTGCCAACCTAAAACATAACTAAATTTAGCAATTATAGCATAGTTACATATTAATTTTCCAGGAACCTTTTCAGCTGCTTCCTTATAAGAACAAGTATATTCATTGGCTGGAGCTTCCGCATTGACTCGTGTTTCGGTACCTTCTACGGGCAGCGCAAACTAATACATGGCAATAAATGTATTAAGCTGTTAATTTAACTTCCAGATTGCTCCCAGCGGCAAGTTAATTACATTTAAGAGGGTCGTCTACCAGCTGATTATTTTACAGCGGTGCCACATCTACATAATTCTATAAATCGTTTGCGTGATTTGATTTTAATATAATTTGAAAATTGGACTTCATACACATATTTCTACAAATGTTTTACATATACAATTTTGTCTATTAATATTCGGCATTAACTTCACAATCTCTTTTCCCGTTACCTTGATAGGGGAATAGAGATTACTCAATTAATTTTTAGATTTAATTACTGACATTTGCTATGAACATTCAAAATACGTCTACGCATGTGTGTATGAAGCCCGATTTTAAAATACGTTTTAAATAAATTATAAAAACATTATATTATGAAGAAATTTGACTGTGGCAACATCGCGAACTGTCAAACGGTAGTCAGGCCTCTTAACCGAACATTGAAAAACCGAACCTTACCCAGATAAATCGAATCGTTTTTATCATTTTATCTCATATTTTAATGCCAATTCTTAATTTAAAGTAAACGTGAATGCACATTTTTAAATATTTTGACATTTTACCGATCAACAATAGAAATAAAAATGTTTATTACGTTGTTTTAAATAAATAATTTTCTCCGGCCAACTTTGACCTTTTTTGTTTGTGGACAAGAATATTGTTTTTACATACGCACATGAGACTTTTCTCTTATTGGACATAAGATGTATCTATTTTAAGAGAAAAGCAACGAAAGCAGTATGATTTTAAAACGTTTTACTGGTTTAGCTTACAATAATAATGATAATAAAGGGGCTTTATTATTATTATTATTATTTATGTATCACCTTTTTTTTTGAATTGGATAATGGTAACGGTGACATCAAATCGTTATTGTGAGTGAGCGAGTTACTTAATAATCACAATCCAGAACATGTCTGGTTCCAACAATCTGATGTCACATCGTTCGGTGGGAATTTTATGAAAATTATTTCCGGGTCATAATACGTCTTTACATGGTGATATTGGGTGGCTGCCACATTTGTCCGATGTGACTCGATACAATTTTTTTTTCTATAACGGCATCAAAGGCACATAAATATCGAATTTAAAATCTGTGCAATTTCAATAAAACCAGTTTGAGGAAAAATAGGTTAATCGATTTATATGTGGCAATGTCCACTAATAAACATAGATGTTGCATTAGAATAATCAATACAACATGGCAACAAAAAATAATCTTAACTTGAGTTCTATTTATATTACATTACAGTTTTTTAGTCGTAGGTAAGTGCGTATACCGTAATAAGCGGCTGCAAGGTGTGGAGTTCGAATCTTGGCGGAGGCGATTGTGACACGTCCCGCGACATCAATTTTCGAATCGAACTACCGTTCTCTATTGAAATACAATTATTAATAATACCACGCTATTTACGGTGAGGTATTGTTTAAACAAAGTCATTTACACGCACAAATGACAGCGATAGTTACATCGGTAGTATGAAACAGCAAAACAGGTTAGAAGTCCACTACTGCCACAAAATAGCTGATATTTTACGTTTTATTAGGACTGAAGCGGTATACATTAAAATATGAACAACATTTTTATTCAAGTATAAACATTTTCCTTTTGCAAAGACTTCACCATCGTTAAGTCAAAATTAAATTTTACTTCGATATGCTTCAACTTCGTAAGAACAGCAGGCCTATATTTTAATTTAAAGTATTTGTACAAATAAAAGGTTTCGTCGCAACTGACACAACACTTATCCGAAACCGTTAAGGATAGAAATTTTGAGATGTTAGTTTGATATTGTAGAGACCATTTTTCAAAATTCCTCTCCTAAGCGGACGGTAAAGTTTTTATGAAAACAACGTTTTTACGGGAAACTTTACTTGAAACGTATCATTAATGTTTTTTAACGCAATTCATGAAATACAGTAGACGCTCGCTTATGTGAATACCTGATAATGGAAACATCGCAGTCATGTGAACAGAAAATTTTTACTATAGGATGAAATGGAACACCCGGTAATGTGAACAAGCTTGGACAACGTACAATTCGATAATGTAAACAGTTTAGGGCTATCGGTTATTTCCTAATTTATCTGCGCGTTTGTATCGGTCGAAAGAATGGTTACGTAAACGTTTTTATTTTAGTACTCCGTAAACTACGAGCAACATTTTCTAATGCCTTTGCATTAGAAAATGTTGCTAAGCGTAAATTTACTCAAACCAAAATAGACATTATTTCTCATAATAATGTAAAATGTGCTTCTTATTTCATATTATATATTGTGTTATTTATTATTTATCTTTTAATAAACATACATATGCATATATGTATGTACATTGCAATTTCTTTATAAATAAATCAAGTTCGCTAATGTAAACTTTCAATAATGTGAACTAGTGCTTGGCTGATATAGTTCACATGAGCGAGCGTCTACTGTACGTGTTTCGACATTTTTTGAAATTCCGTCCTTAAAGTGCCAAGAAGAACTAGCAAAATTTGTGTAGTAAAGTATATTTATATGGGCAAATTTACATGAAACTAATTTTCTTACATATTTACATAATTAATATGAAATACGTATTTCGGCGTCTTTTCAAATTCAATCCCTTAGAGGTTGAATTTCACAAGTTATAGTTACACAGTTAAACTAAAGGTATCCCACTTTTTTCTGCGATTGACTGTACTAGACAGGTCTAATTTTCTAATCAATTCAATCAAAACTTGCTTAATAGAAAACGCTAAATTTGTTTAGAAAGAAAATCTATTAATATCTGTATATACAAATTGCACAGTGACAAAACGTACTGACAAATTAAAACAAATATAGTTACATATGTGTAGATAACAACACATTCTAAAGATAAAATTGTTTTTTTTAGATATAAGTTAAATAATAAAAATCGGTGTAAAGATAGCAATTCAAAAATGGAAGTGCTACTCCTAATATTAATAAGTAAAATGTATAAATATTCTAAAAATATTATTTATCTAATCCTACTAGAAAATTGTTCATTTTCATTGAATTGCGTTAATTATTACGCATACTAAAACTATAATAAATACTCAGACTATTAAAATATGAACATTTACAATTGAAAAAATATTTGATATTTTATACATACCTATTATTAAATGTGAGTAAATTCATTTCCTTTACAGGAATATTATATTATTCCATTAATTAATATTTTAAACGGTATTTTCCAAACATGCATATTGATGAATAAAACAGGCAATTTACTAATTAAAAAGATGTCAATTTTACGCAAATAAATTAAAATCGAGAACAAAACCTTTGCACCGTCTAGGAAGCATGTTAACTAAAGATATGAGCGGTGTATTTAAATGCGAGTATGGAGGCAGAGTAGTGAAGCATATCCATAGTGTATTTATCGAGTCTCTTTGGCTGTTAATTTATCAATTAATTCCTGTAATGGCGCAAGCTCTCTACGATCAATTAAATTAAATTCCTAAAACACAGATATTTAATTAGTGTCAAAATGATTCAATATGTTTTCTATACTTACCTGCACAAAGAATATGAAATGTTTAAAAGATGTATTTAAATGTGCTTCTTCTCCTAGTTGCACAACCTCGCTGAAATGTTGATGGTATATGTGTGCGTATACTCTAAATAATCTTTTTAATATTGTTTTAGCAATTGATAAGAAATTCTTAGGGAATGGAACCCCTGCAAACAAATATTAAACATTAATTTCTAAATGTCATTCCTTTCCCAATTAATAATGAATTATAAGTTTGTTTCTTGTGTTCTTGTATTTTTTCCTGTTTATTGTATTTCTAATACTTGCATTTAGTTTTACGTTTCATGTTGAACACAAAATTGCTATTTGATGTATTATTGAGTAATACTAGTCTTATAATGTAATATTTTAACTATTCCGGGCATTTATTGACTGCTTATTCCATGTTTGTGATAGTTGAATTTAGTTTTAGCTTGAATGTTGGACAGTGAATATGTTGACTACAAGAGCTTATACTATGAGTTATAATTATAATATGACGACTTAAAAAAAACTGGAAAGGTACTCGCTTATTTAACGGTTATTCGATTAACGTTTACTTAATCTTTCATCTAACAGGAAACTTTTCATCTTCAGGATGTCTGGTTAAGCTTGGATACCGAGGAGGAGAGGTAACATTTAAACGACTAATTCAATTTAGTACGTGCAATGAATTAAACAGTCAGTAAATACGTTGCAAGAAAGTAATGACTATAACAATGTTAATTTCAACTGGCAAAATTAAATGACCCTAATACACGGGGTTGAACATATTAGACGTTGGATTAATATTAGTCAATACACTGTTACGTATAAATGACGAGCACACCCCGTATGTTGTGAACGTGCTATTAGAAATACATAATTTTAGCGGTGTATAAAGATTTCCCTTAAACCACAGTGAGTGCGAGAAACTAGCCGTTTTTACTGTGGTGTAAAGCGGTAGTGTATAGACGCACCTTGTGCGTACTGGAAAGCCGTTCCCGTTACCTGAGCGAGAAATTGTTGTGGCATGGCAGGTGTATCCTTACGTGAAATCGCAAGTCGTCTTGAGCGGTCGTTGTCGGCAGTGCAACGGGCATGGCGAGAATAGAATAAGCAAGGACGTACAGTTTGTGGATTAAGTAATGTCTTCCCCTTTGAAGCACTTATCAAATTTTCTTCCGCTCACGCCAATTCGGTCGTTTTCTTTCGGTCGAGCTATTCTGAATACCCAACTGTACATCTCAAGGGCATTTACGAAAACGACCGAACGGACATGAGCGGAAGAAAGTGCTTCAAAGGGGAAGACATTACTTAATCCACAAACTGTACGTACCTTCAGCTGTGAGCGGGACGGCCCTGCGTGACCAGAGCACGCAAAGAGTGTGCCATTGTGTTCAGCGTTATACTGTCGGGTATGTTCCCACAAGGCAACCTGGAGCTGGTTGGTCAACAGGAAGCGAAGGCGTATTCACTACGCGAAGTGTACAGGGCATTTACTAGGCAGTGGACTGCGGCCGCGCAGTGCGTTGCAGCGAATTCCATTGAGTTGCAAGCACTGCCGTAAATGGCGCCAGTGGGTTAAGGCAAAACATCGGTGGGTTGCCGAGTGGAGTGTTTTCCGACGAATTCAGATCGGAACTGAGTGTCGGTAACGCGCGAATTTTGGTTCATCGGAGACGTGGTAAGCATCAACTCGAGCACTACATCCAACCAAGGCGTATTCACCGCTAGCAGGATATGATGGTATGGGGTACGATTACACATGGTGGACGTACTCGTCAGCTACGTGTACAGCACACGATAACGGGTCGCCGATGCGTAGATGAGGTGCTACGGTCCGCTGTACTTCCGTACGTTCGCCCACATCTGCTATAAATACACGACAATACCCAAATACTCCCGCTATTGATGTATCCCCTCCTAGTAGGGCTGCGCCACTTTCCAGATGAGGGTAAGTTATTCTACTTCCACACCTAATTTCATTGCGTTAGAATCACACGTTGAGATTATACAGGGCGTGCTCGTCACTTTTTTTCAACAGTTCAATCAAAACTTTTATAGCTTTTGATCCAAATACAGCGTTACACATAAAGTCCGTATCAAAAAGAAAGTTTTCTTCCTATATATTTTTTTATGAATTTTTGGCCTGTCAGTGGTTCTTGCTTTGAAAATCATACCAATTGATGTCCATCAAAGCAAACACTTGACTTTTTAACCTGTTAAATATGACATTTTTTTCCATACACTCACAAAATATGGTACTATTTTTCGAAATTTCGCAAAACACAGAGTAATTAAGCTCGGCTATTAGAAAGATTGGACTACTTAATAATAGTAGTTTTCTGCAAACTTTTATATGTATATAAAAATTAATTTATAGGTAATTAAATCTATTCACTAAAAATACTTTCAGTTTGGCGGCACCTCTGTATTACCTCTGTATAGTATTGGAAACTGACATCAACTTTCTTACTTCAAATCGAATGACGTACTTTTCTTTGCATTTTCGAAACCTAAACGTCATTGTAGAGGGACTTTTACTGGTATTCTCCATATTTAAGTGCAAACGTTTTTGAGATTTTTCGATTTTTTCAAAATATTGCGATTTTACGTTATGATACTTAATATTACGCTACAAATCCAATATGTTTTATTTATCCTTATTTCAATTAAAACTAAAATATTATGACTTCATGATTCTCAAATACGGGGGTATCCAACTGTAGCCGATTCTAAACAAATATGGATTTCCATAATATTTTTAAAGTAGCAGGTGGTAAATCAGAAAATTCAACATATGCTTTATTAACGTTATAAAGTTTATACAGAGCATTAATTAAATATAAGGACAGCCACCTTCATTATTTCATTCAAAGATCTTGAAGAAAATTTGCGTATGTGATTCATTAAATAAAACGATTTAAACGATTTTATCCCATACAGAAATAGTATAATTAGTTGTACTGATTGTCCAAAAGCACGATCTGTTATCACCTTTCGTTCTCTTGTAATTAAATCGTCCCAGAACATTTGCCTAACCCTGTATGTACAATAAATCCTTCATTCATTACTATACAGTCTTGGCCAATTGTGTTAGACACCCTTTACTTTCATAGGTCCGAAAGGCGTTTCCGGCCGCTTTTTGGGCGATTTGTTGACGATCCACTATTCATATCGTTGCAAGGTGGTACGAACCACACATCGCGAATACTTCATTATTCTCGCTATAGCGATTAAAGTCTTATTTTGTGTCTTAAGTAGCACTGTTTGCCCACGTTCTACTTTGGTTAATTCACAAACTTTTGTCATTGTTTCACTAAATTAAGTTTAATCCATAAAAATGAAAGTATCCAACACAAAATATCCTGGTTATAAACTCCTAACACATACCTCTCTCCAATCGCGTCGACAATACACTAATATTTAAAATCGAAACATTGTTGCCTGCTTACCTATTGTCCCAAAGTAAGCACTAAATATGTAAATTAATCTCATTTTCTTGGAAGTGTAATAATACTTATAATAATGGGGTTTTATGAGGGTGTCTAACACATTTGGCCAAGGTTGTATGTAATCTCACACAATCGACACGGTATATAAAAATTAAAGTACTGCAATAACAAATAGTTGCAGTGGAAATGATAAACATTTAATTAACTGATAAAAACCAAGCGTTTTTTAATTTATTTATTGAAGAATATTATATTAGCTTTATTATTATCTTTCATTCATGACTATGCTTACATAATAATAATAATAGACTTTTATTTTTCTCTGATATGTACATTATTCATGCAATTGATAATATTTTCATCATAAATAATTACCAAACAAGAAAAAAGAAAATAACCCGAAGTTCAGCTCGCCACTTAACGTAGTTGCTGCTCTTACACTCAACCTTAACTAAACTATCTTAACCTATAGATAGAATGTGTGTGTGTGTACACTTCTGCAAGACTAGCCAGTCTACAAAAACTGATCACTGCTGCCCATTAAATAAATGGCGATAAAACTTAAGTTTAAACAATTTTACGGACCAAGTTTCTTTTATCGCGTGGAATAGCATTACAAATATACGCCACCTGGTAAGAGAAGCATCCTTTAGCATACTGAGTATTACATTCAGGCGGAGTTAAAGTTGCTAATAATATTTCTGTCGGCTTTTGAGTGAAAATAATGGAATGATATAAGCTAGCAGCATGTAGCCGACTACGGTTGAATATATTCAACCATCCTACTTCCAATAGTCCAATAATGTTAAATATCAAACTCAAACAAGAGTTCTGAACCTTTTGTATCAAGTGATGCATCATATAAAGAATCACAATAATTCATGTGCGATAAAATTAAAGATTCACACAGTAATATCTTTACATGTCTTATTCTTAAGACTACATAACTACGTTTGGTGTCTTAATTCTTAAGACTACATAACTACGTTTAGTACACTGATTTACATGCTCACAAAAATTTAAATGTTCATCTAGAATAACACCTAAATTTTTTACACAGGGTTTTAAAGCAATATCTGCACCGTCAACAATTATTTTTATCTTAGAATGATAATTACAATCATCATACCATAAGACGAAATTAACAACTCAGTAACTTCGTTGAGAGTTAGTAGAATACAATACGCACATTTTTTTAAATATTTTAAAACAAAAATATATATAGTACAATTCATTTTGAAAAGGTCAACATTTCCAACAGTATATCTAACAACCTAATGACACATGAACCCGGATGATGTTTACATAGTTACTTTGTTACTTCCATGTACAAGATTCGACTAATCTTGATTTGAACTATGACAGTATCCACTTTATTACGCCTATGTGATTTGGATGTATGTGTCATCTATAACTTGTTAAAATTTTGTTATCAGATAGTTTTCCATCTCTCTGTTATATAATTAAAAAAAATGGTTGAGATTTGATTGTTGTCAGTTAAAAATCCACATTCCGGTGATTTTTCTATTTGATGAATAGACATTTACGTGCATTTGAGAACACCCAGCTATTAACAAAATTGGAAGAGGGATAGTCTATTCGAGCTGTTGCTGAACACCACCAATATAATATACTACTACTGTTTCGAGAATTTAATGTCGTTGAGAAGAAGAAGGTACTATATTAAGAAGAAATGGTTCTGGCAGAAATAGAATTTCTGATAGATACGAGGGCGATCTGAAATGTTTCCGGAATCGACAAAAAAACACGGTATTGGGTGTGGTTTTTATTTTTATTTTTCGATGTAGTCTCTGAAGATCAATGCACTTTCTCAAACGGTGCTCTAGTCTCTTTAAGCCGTCGGAAAAGTAGGATGTTTCGAGGTCTGCAAAATTTGAGGCAAATCTCTTCCTTGCCAGCGATTTTTTCAGGCTTGGGAATAGGAAAAAAGTCACTGGGGGCTAGGTCCGGTGAATATGGATGGTGAGAGACTAATTCGTAACGCAACTCATTCAATTTAATCACGATGATGCGGGATGAATGAGCCGGTGCACTGTGGTGGTGGAAAAGCACTTTTTTCCGTTGTAAACGAGGGCGTTTCTCCTTCAATACTGCATCGAATCGGGTCAATAAATTACTGTAGCATTGCCCCGTGATCGTCCTCCCCTTCTGCAGATAGTCGATGAGGATCACACCTTGGAAATCCCAAAAAATGGTCGCCATGACGTTTTCGGCCGATGGAACGGTCTTTGCTTTCTTCGAAGCTAATTCGTCCGGAAAAGTCCACTTCTTCGACTGTTCTTTGGTCTCCGGTATGTGGTGGTGGATTCAAGTCTCATCCACGGTTACGAAACGCATGAAGAAATCCCTTGGATTGCGTTGAATCCTAACCAAACACTCCTCCGAAACGGTCACCCGATTTCGTTTTTGCTCTCGTGTGAGCAAACGCATCATCGCGCCGAAAGCTTTTTCATGCTTGAAAGTTCGTGTAAGATATGGCCAATATGTTCCTCTGAAATGCCTGTTGTTTCTGCTATCTATTTCAGCTTCAATCGGCGATCGGCTAACACATCATGAATCTCGTCGACCATTTGGTAGCGGTTTTTGGGTGGCCACTGCGTGGTTCGTCACTTGTGCTTGTGCGGCCACGTTTAAACTCGCTTACCCAGAAGCTGATGGTCGAAAATAATGGAGTAGATCCGCCATGAACCTCTAGCAAAATATTTCGAATTTCCGTGGGCATTTTCCCAACCATCCAGAAGTGTTTTATCACTGCATGAAGTTCGATCCATTTATCCATTTTTGCGAAATCGCCTTGCTACATAAAATAGTCTTAAGGCTTTAGCGCAGTGTTCGTTTTATGCATGTAAATGAAATTCTAGTATTTTTTCCACATTTTTGAATTTGAAGCAGTTCTCGCGTCCTTGACTGATTAGTTGCATTTATCTCTAGCACGGACGGTGATTGCTTTCGCAAATTTATATTTGGTTTTTGAAATAAGTGCAAAAACCTGATTTGAATGTATTTCTCACGTTACGGCCGTAGCAATAAGTTTTAATAATTGGCACTTATACCAATTTGTAGAGTACATTTATTGTGAACACGGAAGGTCCGTCATGTTACAATGAAGGTCCAAATTAAGCAGTAAATTAATATCAAAATAATTAAAAGTAGGCAACTTGTTTTGCATCGCGTCTCAGATTGTAAGCGCAGGGACCTATAATTTACCACCCTAGCAGCCGGAGGTCGAAAGCAGATAATAAAGCCATCACCATTTTCGTGCTTATTCTGAAAATAAGACATCTGGTCTATTATTTACGCTATCAATGTACTGGGTAGAGATGATGCAGAACCACTTTTATTTTTGAAATAATTCCGAGTTGGTTGGTTGAGGTAGGAATAATAGTATATCTTGCGCCCACCCCGCTGAGTTGGGGTATTGGCCGGTGAGAATAACCCGTTATCGTAATTATTATCAGAACTTATATTATCGTAGAATTTCTTTGTCAAAATAAACTTCTTAATTGACCGCAAACCCCCTACCATTTCGTACATTCAATTTACGAACGAAAAATAGCAGCAAAGTAGATTTTACGTTGTCTCCAATGTAACCTACCATCATTTGCATTTTACGACTCAAACAATAAGTGCACCCTGCAGTGAGGAGCCGATGATTGACAGGTGTCGGGCCGAACAGCAAAAATAAACTAGGCAACCCATTATACTTTACATCCGAAAAATATTCCGCTCCGGTAGACCCTTAAACAATAACCATACAACTATTGACAATAGACGTCTGAAATGTTGACACTTGCTATAAAAAAGGTTGCTCTTGCCGGCCAATAAGGTCTTCTTATAAGAGAAAATAAACAAGCTCGTATTACATATATTTGCTTTAAACTATGTTTGCTACCTAGAATTTTAAAAAAGACTGATATTTACCGATGAAAAAATATTTGAATCCACACTTCGCCTGAGAATCAACAAGGAATATGCAAATGGTGTGCATCCGGCATGGATAAATTATTACAAATTGAGTGTTATTTAGAGTTTTGATACAAATTTGAATAATCAATAGTATCGCAATATTCTCAATAATGTTAATATGTTTTGACCAGATGGAAATTTCATATATCAACCTGACAATTATCCAGTGCATACAGAACATAATACAGGAATGTTTGGTAATAATATACAGTAGAGCTCGCTTATAACGGACTCGCATACAACGTACTTTCTGTTACAGCGTACACTTTCCTTGGTCCCGGCAAAGCCCTATTTGAAATAATGTATTTTTGTTCTGATATTACGTACATGTATTTATTACGTCCTTCTGTTATAACGTACAAAAATCTTGTTCAAAAAGGGATTAGTTTTTTTTAAATAACGTACCTACTTGATTATATAAGAACTTGAGATAAATCAAAAACAGAAAAGAAAAATTGTATTATCGGTCCACAAGTGACCAGATCATCCCCGTATAAGTGATCTTAAACATATTCGTCTGGAGTTTCTACCACCGAAATCTACCTCCGTGTTGCAGCCAATGAACCAAGGAATTATTCATACCTTCAAATCCTATTATCGACGCCTGCTAACAATGAAACACATTACGAATTTTGAAACTGGAACTTCTAATGAAGTAAATTTACTAGAAGCGATGGAAATGTTAGCCAAAGCTTGGCAACAAATTTCGCAAGAAACCGTAAAAAATGAAGACAACGATTTATCGTTGTCTCAACGGCTGGTCAAATATAATGATAACAACCATGACGATAATTTTCCTTTAAGTGTATGGTTACAAAATAACTTGCAGGATCCTAGTATCGTGAATCTAGAAACAATAGATGAATTTGTGTCAGCGGATAATAATCTCATTACTTCGTGTATCCCCAGTGATACAGATTTTATTGAGGAAGTTTTAAATCAAGAAAATAACAGTGATGATAATGAAGTAAGCGAAGAAGAAGGGGCAGCTGAATTATAAAACCCAGTTATGAAGATGCACTTGCTGGAATAAGGACAGTTACACGATATTTAGAAACAGAAGAACGTACTACCAATATAATTTTAAATAATGCATTAGGTATTGAACATTTTCTAGAATCCATTTGTTTCAAAAAATCAAAACTCTTGTTACCGACTTTTTTTTTTAATTACATTTTTATATATTTGCTTATTACTTGTTATTATTTATTATTATTATTGTGTATCTTTCTATTATATTATAAATAAAAATACATTTTAATAGTATATACGAGGCCTGTCTAAAAAGTATCCGACCTTTGGCCAGAAAAAATATTTCGAATACCTGACGGAGTTGGGACCCTAATCCCCTTCAAAGTAGGCCCTTGTGCTTGCACACACTTAGCCCACCGATCTTTCACTGCTGGAAACACCTCTGGAGGTCTTCTTTTGGAATGGTGTTCAGCTCCGTCGTCGCGTTCCGCATTATCTCTTCTCTACTCTCAAAACGGGATCCTTTCAGTGCTGTCTTCAATTTTGGAAAGAATCAGAAGTCGCAAGGAGCCAGGACTGGAGAGTAGGGAGGTTGGCGAACGGTTGTAATTCCACGTTTGGCTAAGAAAGTCTGGATCAATGGGAATAAATGTGCAGGGGCGTTGTCATGATGCAAGTGGCAGTTGTTCACCGTCCACAGGTCTAGGCCAAACTGCGTCACGGAGTCGTCGGAGAACATCTTGATAGTACTCCTTTGTCAGTTTGTCCTTCCGGTGCGTATTCGTGATGCACAATTTCACGGACATAAAAAAACAGTCAGATCGCCTTGATCTTGCTTCGCACCTGCCGCGGTTTCTTCGGCCTTGGAGAATCGGGATGCTTCCATTGCGACGACTGTCTTTTTGTTACTGACACCGTACACCCATGACTCATCTCCAGTTATCACGGTGTTCAGAAACCCAGGATCAGTGTTGGCGGTGTCCAGAAGGTCCTTTGCAACGTCAAAACGGAGGTCTTTTTGTTCCGGCGACAACAACTTGGGTACGAATTTCGCAGGAACTCGGTTCATGTTCAAATCTTCACGCAAAATTGCATGTGCAGAATCTTTACTCACTCCCACCTCTTCTGCAATCTCCCGCACTGTCAAACAACGATCTGCCATCACCAAATTTCACACCCTCTCAACATTAGCTGGACTCCGAGCAGTTTGGGCCTTGCCACAACGCTGCTCACTCTCCGCTGATATGCGGCCATCTTTGAATCTGTTGAACCACTCCTTAATTTGTGTTACACCCATCGCATCTTCTCCAAACACCTGCTGAATCTTACGAATTGTTTGGCTTTGAGAATCACCTAGCTTTTGACAGAATTTTATGCAGTATCTTTGCTCAACTGGTTCAGTCATTTTGCGAGAGAACTAAATCTGACGAACACTACGAACAGCACCTTACTTGACGACCACCAGCCAGCGACTTGCACGAGCGAACGCGGTGAAAAAATTCAAACATGCGTATTAAGGTTCCTCCTTCCACCGTGCACTGTGGCGCCGCCTTAGAATCAGTGCTTTGCGCGGAAAAAAAGGTCGAATAGTTTTTAGACAGGCCTTGTATATAATCTTTTGTTATATTCTTTTATAACATACTTCTTTTTTAACGTACTGTTTTGTATGTTCCCGACGAGTACGTTATAAGCGAGTTTTACTGTAGTTTTATTTTGGTCATCATGTTGTTACATGTTTGTTAAGATTTGTATTAAACATGTCAAAAGTTGAAATTTTTAACCTCATTTTAAAAAGTACGTTTCAATACATCGAAAAAACATGGAAATTGGCATACAACTTGTATGCAGTTTTATTGCAAGCGACTAATGTACATCTTAATCAGAATTTGTTATAATCAGAACTAGTAACTATCATAGTTAGTGAACAATATAAATGTACTTTTTGTACAAACAGCCAGAGCAAATGGTAGTAATTTTTTTATGTGCACCAATTCTTTCATAATGAATGGTACAGCGTTACTCAATTAGAAAATATCTATGACAAGTTCACACTATTATAAGTACATCTTTTTTCATAATTATTAGAAATTATATCAATTATGTATAAATACGTGTTAGAAAACTTACCAATTTTTGATGGAAACAGTGTTTCATCATCTAATTGGTCTTGCACCCACGTCATTAAATAATCTATATATTTTGGTGCTGAGCATTTAATAGGTTTTTTAACTGTATGACCATCTGCCCAATGATACTCATACTTAGGGCCAGCTGACATAATTGAGCAGCTATCCTCTGTACAAAATTCTGTTATCGTTCCATATAACATATTGATTTGATTGAAGAAGTCTACAGCTGTAATATAACAAATTGTTAATCATTAAGATTACTTACATGTAATAATGATCTTACTATTAACAGCAACCCATTCATTAAGATCTTCTCCTTCTGGCAACATAACTGCCAAACGTAAGTTTCCAGAACCCAAAGTAGCAGCCGCATGTTTCATTAACTCATATTGGTGTGTACCTTCAGGAATATTTTTTTTTGGCTTAAAAGTTTTTGATGAACGACTTCCGCTTTAAAAATAAACAAATAGAAATTCGTGTAAACATTACAGAAAAAAACTACATCAATAAAAGTGAGTTATAAATAGATTAAAGATGAAAATTGGTTAACTACATTGTAATTATTTACTTACAAAAGGAAGCTCATTGTAAATATACGAACTCACAAGAATTTGTAAAAGAATGACGATAAACTTAAACAATATATAAAATGATTGTGCAATAAATTATTTATTTGTCAATGACCTTACTAAAATACGGGTTCTACTGTTGGTTTTAGTCATCATAGCTCTACCAACATTAAACCTAAAGAAACAAAAAGGAATTAGAGTAAACATATTGTAATTCTGGTGCTATTGATTTTTGTTATGTTGTACGTCAAGGTTCAATGATTACAGCTGATTGGTTGACCGTAAACCGACTGTTTTTGACATTTTTTTAAATTGCAGGTTAAATAATTGATGAATGTGGATTGCCTATGAAAGGTAAGAATATAAAATTCTACTAATTGTGCCTCGAAATCATCTGTTTGTTTTATAACAATGTAAAATTATAAGCCACACTTATTAAAAAGACTATTCCCGTAAACGAACTTGAAATCCTCAAGTTTGGTTACATTTTTTGCATTCAAAAAAGTTGTCCAGCATTTTAACGTTTAATTAAATTTTGACTAAATTTTAACCCAGTCTTTAGGTAGGGTCGTGGATTAGTTTGTTGTTGGATAGTTTGTGTGTGAGGTTGTGCCGATGCTTAATCACGCGATTTTGACGTGCTCAAGCATCGACACAACCTCAAGCACGGACTATAAATATGACCCTATAATCTATAATTCTTTTATACAGCTTGCTTTTCCTGTAGCAACAAATGTCCACATCTCAAGATAGCACGCTTTCTTGGAGGGGATGTTGATAATCCACTTCGATCCACTTGTACTAGGCTAGGAATCCATTGTCATAAGACATAACTATAGACGATTTCGGGCGACAAATATTCACTTGCGGTAAGGCACGGTCACCTATGGTCAGACATTCGGGCGAAATATTCACTTTGTCTGGTAAGCTGTGGTCACTATTGAAATGTGACCAAGCTTAAAGGATTGTTACAGCGTGCGGTAACTAGTTTCATCTCTTTCTTTTTTAACAAAATTTTTTAATAAAATTCTACTTGACGTAAAATGTTATATCTGTTAAGCTAACAGAAAAACTTAGGGATATATATAATTGCGTACATATATAATAGGGGTATGTCAACTTGTGTATGCCGCCAGTGACAATCTAAAATCCAATGACCCAGTTCATTCGGGCGAAAAACAAATTCAACTTACCGCACCTTCACCGATTAGATCTTACCAGTATGATCGCCCGAAATCGTCTTATAACTAATTCTAGTATTTACTCAATCAGCTGTGTTTGTTTAAATACAAATTGGTGGCACACTGCACTAAACTTATCAAACTTGAGCAGTGTAAACATGACCGGCAATAAACCACAGAAGCCTATATTTTGGCGAGCGATTTTTAATTTTGTCCCTCTTATTAAAAACCAGTTTTTTTTATGAGTTGCCAATCTATCATGTTTTATGGTTTTGTTTTTCAAAATTCAGTTGTCAATTGATTTCATTTCTTCCAACTTGCAATTTGCTTCCTGCTTAATTCTGACTTGAATTACTTATATTTACGTTTCAAAGTGTTGTGGCTTATAACAGCAAACACATATATACCTTATAAAATATTAAAAATTGAATAAAGCTCGTATTTTTATTATGTAATATCGGTAATATCTAATATGCCATTTTTTACTCTATTCACTTTATTTGTATGGAATGTTTGTAAACTTTGGAACTCTACAAATCGCAACCTATGCGAAATTGATGCTTCAAAATCAGAGTCTGTTGATAATTCTAAATCTTCTACTAATAAAAGCAGTAAAATGTCACGACCGTCTAAAATTATGAAACTTGTGAAAGATCTAAAACCAACACGCATGTGGATTGATGGAAAATCGTTTTATATAACTAATGATCAGAAAAATTATATCTATGAGTCTCAAAATTGTATAGGTATGTAGTATGTATTTTCCTTCTAATGTTGCAAATAATATCTTGCTTTTAGAGGAATATAAAGTTCATTTCAATATTGACTACAATAACGACTTGTATCACAGTAGATTTCATCTACCCAGGTAAGATATTTTTCATGATTTCATATGCTAAATTACATGATCATTTTTAGAGTCTACTACGAAAAGCTCCATAATTTTTCGCATTTTACAATTAAGGAATTAGAAGAACATACTAGAACCAATATTAATGTTCCCCAAATAAGTGACGAGCCTATTGTCATAAGTAGCACGTGCATTACTAATGTTATTGATGCACGACATAAACTTCATTCAGTTTTCAGTGTTATAAGAGAAAGTCAAAATGTTTTACAGTTTATTTCGATACCAGTTGCTACTGATGATATCAAAAGGAAGTTTGAGAATTTTAAGGTAAATAAACATAACTTGAGAAATAATAGTTGTTTACAATACAAGTGTTACATTAAATTAGATGTGGGTTGTGTATGCAATGCTGCCTCTCTTCACTGCGACCTGTAAGATCTATTGTGAGTACCCTTAAAATCTTTTAGTCGCAATTAATGTCCAGACTTAGAAGTCTAGGATTTTTTTGGGGGCTGTAGTTCTAATACTAATTGGTGCTACGTGCGCATTTTCGAGGTAGTGGACTCTTTGTCGGACCACCGCCTCGCAGTTGCACATAATGTGTTCCGTCGTCTCACTGTGTACTGAACAGAATTGGCATTTATCATAGTCCACCTTGCCCAGTCAGGAAAGCCGTAATGGTGCTGGGGTCTCTTCAGTTGAAGGAAGTTTTGGGATGTTGGCACAGTATAAGATTTCCTGTTCGCTTTCTCACTGTTGATGAGTTCTTATATGGGTTTTGGTGAGCCGACAAAATGGCTCTGTCCAATAAATCGGAACGCCGCTGCTTTCTTTGCAAGGCCATCGGCAGTTTCGATACAAGTGTTAAAACAGATTATTTTGCGACATAAGTATTTACAATTTTTCAGTGTTTGTGGAAAATAGTTATTTAAGTGCAAATATTATTATATGTACAGTTGTGGCCAAATGTTATAGGCACCCCTACTAAATTGATATTCTAAATTACCATTAGTAATTTCTCAGAAAATAGTCTTGAAGATTTAGATATTATCTACTAACAATCATGCACAAAACCATGACATGTATTTTATTTTAATTGGAGTTGATCAGTTTTAATGCAACGCTAAAATATGTAACCTGCTAATAACATTTGGCCGCAACTGTATGTATGTATAAGACATGCAAATGTAGTAATATGGCAATATTCTTTTTCTGACAAGAAGAAAAAGTTTCAAATGAAAGTTGTAGCCAACGATTTACTTCACAAATTTGCAATTTTTAATGCATTGATAATTTTAAGAAACTAACTTTTAATGTGTTTATAACTGCTGTTGCACCCCTCTCTGGCGATTATACACTGGAAATAATTGAAGAGCACACCCTGTATAATATGAACGCGGAATGTCTCCTGTAAACGGCGCGGACCATTGCTACACGACGAGGTATGGAGTCACTAAGTCGCTAACCATGCCGCCTCAACTCGCGCCCATAGACCAGACATGTTCGATCGGATTCAGATCCGGAGAACGAGCTGGCCATGGAAGCATTCGTATACGGTACGCTTCCAAAAAGGCCTGTACTACACCCGCGACGTGCGGTCGAGCGTTGTCGTGCATGTATAGCAAACGTGGACGCCGCCGAATGTAGGGAAGCACAACGGGCCGTAGCACCTCATCCACGTATCGGCGACCCGTCATCATCTATTGTACACGCAGCAGACGTGTACGTTCTCCATATGTAACAGTACCCCTTACCATAATACCCTGATGGCGGTGGATATGGCGTGGTTGAACGCACTACTCAAGTAGACGCTTATAAGGTCTCCGACGAACCAAAATTTGCGCGCAATCGACGTCCAATTCGAATCTTGATTCGTCGGACAACAAAATATACCTCCACTCGGCAACCCACCGATACCTTCCGTTGACCCACCGGTAGCGTGTGCGGCGATGTCCGGAAGTGAGTGGAAGCCGCTGCAACGCAGGGCGTGCTCGCATTCCATCCTCTACCAAACGCCCCCGTACAGTTCGCGTATTGAGTGCGTCTTCCCTTCCTGCTCGCCAAACGGCTCCAAGTTGCCTTGAGGACGACGTACGCGACGTTACAGCGCTGAACAGAAAGGGGCGGTCCCCGCGTGGTGTGATCGCGCGGGGTCGTCCTGCTCGCGGCTGAAGGCGCGTACATCCTACCTCAGCCCATTCTCGCCATGCCCGTCGCACACGAAATGTGGTTGCTGGACCCCAAAGGAGATTCAGCTGCCGACCGACCGTTAGGTATACGGCGTCACGGAATTGCACACACTCCTCAGGACAAAGAGGGACGAAACCAGTTGCCTGCACGAGACCGACACCTCGCGGAGAAGCCCGGCGAACCGGTGGGCTCCTCTCCCCCGTGCTACCCATGTTAGACAAGTTTTCTTGCCGTCCAATTTGTAAATTCGTATATTTAATGTATGCAAGGTGTATTTATGAAGAGAAGCAAGTAAATAAAATTGGAATACCGTATTGTATATTACCTAATGCAACGGATAGACATATTCAGTCAAAGTGAGGCGGGGCGTGCCAATATCTACTATCTTGCTCTTGCCGTACGGGGGTATCAACTGTCGCAGTTCTTTTTTACTTAAGTGCACACATATAAAACACTGTAGTAGTAAGTTCGTATATGCATTCTATTTCAATTGAGTATAATTGTAACCGCTTCTTCCAGAAAAGGCAGTAAGAAAACATTTTAAATAATATCCTGTGTGGCATTTCGAACTTGTACAATTACGCACTTGTAATAATGCCGTACGCGGATATCGAAACTGTCCCAGTTCTTTTTCCTTCTATTTTTGTTTTACAAATTTTATAAAGCTAATAAATTTAAGATTCAAATATGTATATTTAGTCAAATAAAAAAGAAATTGGACAATTACAATACTGATATGTATTGAAATTGTCCCATTTCTTTTTTCTTTGAGTGTACATATAGGTCCATATTATGGACGTTTTATGAAAATGGAAGGGTACCTTGAACAGTATAAAAAGCTTTTAAAATTACTGTTATTTTGCCAGAGATTTTAGTAGTTAAATAACCAACATTTAGGTATCCCTTAAAATTAAAGTAAAAGTATACTTTTTGTTTGTTACTCTTTTCGGGCACACACTTTGTCATTCTCAACAGTTCATAACTCAACTACATACTTAACCTACTATCAACTTAACCTGGGACTGTCTGCTGACCCTCAAAATTCTGGCCCAAAGAAACACAGTTACACTGATGTGGATACCAGGACACTGGGGGTGCGAAGGGAACGACACTGCCTACGGTCTTGCAAAGAAAGTCGCGGAATCTCGATTTATTAGACAGCACCATCACGGCTTTATTCACTGGCCACGGTCCTCTCAGGTATCACCTCAAGAAGATGGGCAAGGTAGACAGCGACAAATGCCGATTTTGCTCCGAATATAGTGAAACGGCGGAACACATTATGTGTGACTGCTTGGCGATAGCTCGACAAAGGCACCGTCACCTCGAATAGGCGCACTTAGAATCGGTTGACATCAGAGTCGTAACCCCCAAGAAGATCCTGAATTTCTTTAGAAATTTGGAGATCAATTGGGACTAACAGATTAAGGATATTCACAATAGATCTCATTGGTCGCAGTGAAGAGAGACAAATGCCTTAATGACCCACCAGTAATCTAATCTAATCTAATCTAATCTACTATCAACTAAATTGTTTCTAAAAACTATGGTTATTATCGTACTACATTAGTATGACAATTGGGAACCTAGGAAGATTGACTTGTGACGTTGTCAAGGGAAGGAGAAACGGTGTCTTTTTCTACAATAATGACATTGACACTAATGACATCCCTAAATAATTCCAGGTGTAGAAAGCACGACATTTTTTGTTTATTTTTTTTTCGCTTTTGAAAGAAGAAGATATATTGATATGTTACACTACTTTGATACACTACAGATGCATTAGATAATTCTTAGTAAACCTTGATTGTATTGTTTATCTTTTATTATAAATTAAATATTTTTGTATACTAACAGAAGGAGATATTAAAAATTGAAAAAATGGACGGAATGCACGAAAGTATTTTCCAAAAGCCCGAAAGATTGCATTTAACCGTCGCTGTATTTTCTTTATTTAGCGATGACGAAAAATTAGAAGCAGTTAGTGCGTTAAATGAATGCAAAGCTAAAATCATAGAGTAAGTTAAACAAGGATACTTTTGTTTCAAGTAGTAATTGTTTTATTAGTCCTATTTTAGCTGAAAGTGGAAAGTTACATATTAAAGTGGCCGGATTGGATTGTATGAACAATAATTATAAGAAAGCAAATATACTATATGCCAATGCCAAGATTTGTACTGAGAAAAACGAGGATATATTACAGCCTATAGCTAATTCTATAGCAAAACATTTTTATGAAAAAGGTAAGTGGAAGTGTTGGTTAACTAATTTATTATTTTGTTTAAATAAAGACTGTCTTAAAAAGATGTTAATCCTTACATAGCTTCCATGGCTCCTTATTAATTTATTTAATATTCATACATAACCATAGTATATAGCGTGTTGATTGATATCTGCGACATAGGAATTTTACATGTAAAATTAAATTAATACAAGTACTCTCTCCCTCTTCCGCTCCCTTCTGCAGCATAATCGGATAAATGCCGTCTGGACCCGGCGATTTATAAGGTTCAAATGAGTCAATAGCCCACCTGACTTTATCATAGTCAACCATCCTTCTGGAAGTCTGCCACTCGGCGCTGGACACCCTCCTCTTCCGACGCTCCTCCCAGATGTTCCTAGATTGATCCACGATCTCAGAGCCAGGGAAGTGTACCCTAAATAATTCATTTATGGTCTCCTTCCCTGTTGTGGTGTACTCTCCCAAATGCTTTTTGAGAGTACTGATAGATGCTTGAGGTTCTTTGGCAAGGATTTTGTAGAGTCTGGCGCTGTACTGGGTGTTTTCAATCCCCTCACAGTGCCCCCTCCACGACCTTTTCGCCTCCCTCAGCTTCTTGTTGTAACCAGTCAGAGCGGCCCTGTACTTCTTCCTACTCTCCTGATCGTTTGGCCCTATTATATTTCTTCCTACCTTGCCCCTCAGTTCCGCAAGTTCCTTACTCCACCAGGGCACATTCCTGGAGGAGTGCTTTGCAATAAGGGGGCAGTTGTCATTATAGGCTGAAATGATTGTGTCATTTAGCTGCTCCACAGCCATGTCCAGCTCTGCTGTATTTCCTATCCTCTTGCCCAGACCTGAGGTCAGCTCGAAAGGCCTCCCAGTCCGTCTTCCGTGGATCCCGGTAGGATCTCACCTCCACTCTGCCTGCCAGAGTAAATCTTATGTGTCTGTGATCCGAGCAGCTTACCTCCTCAGACACATGCCAGTCGGCGACAAAGTTACTCACATATTGTGAGGCTATAGTCACATCAATAACCTCCCTTCTATTCCGCGTAACGAAGGTCGGGTTGTTACCCACATTCAATGTATCTAAGTTATTTGCTACAATGAAATGTAAAAGTAACTCATCTCTCTCGTTGATGTCCGTGCTTCCCCAGGTCGTGTGGTGCGCATTGGCGTCGCAGCCGATGATCAGCTGCAGTCCTCGCTCCCTGCAGTATCTCACCAGCTGTTCCACATCCCTGGTAGGTGGCGGGTTCGGGTCATCATATGGTAGATAGGCCAATCCGATGACGTATTTCCTCGGTCCATATCCACCTCCACCCCCAATTTTTACCGCATTTAAATCCCTAGAACAGAACTCTGTTAGCGGTAATGCTTTTACCTCCTTTTGGATACGTATGCAGGTTCGAGGGGCGTTGGCCGTTCTGTCGTATACGACGTCCCAGCCAGCACCGCTCAGACCCAAGACCTTACCTTGTCTAATCCAAGGTTCCTGTATGAGTACCACGTCACAATCCTTCGTGGCCATAGCAAGGGCTGCCGAAGCCGCCTTGCTATGTTGAAGGTTGGCTTGTAGTACTCTTGTCATTGCTCGGTCGTTTGATCACCCGAAAAGTCAGCCTTCCCAGCTTGTAAAAAGCTTTGAATTGGCTCCTCTCCAGGACTTTGAACGAGGGGTCATCCACTGAGTAGGCCATGAGCTGTCCTTCCTTCTTAATCTTCCTGCTCATCAGCATCCAGTTCTCCGTCATCAGGCCAGGATTCTGCTTCTTGAGACGGTCTCTGATTGTACCCTCCTCCACATTCTGTGGTTCTGGTACGTGTACTAGCACCCTAGGTCTGGCAGGATGCTGTGTTGAGTCCACAACCCTCAACTCTGCTCCCTCCAATCGCTCCCGAAGAAGCTCTCCTAGGGACGCTACCGTATTTTCCAGCCATTGAACCGTTCCGCGGTTCGCACAAGTCATCCACAGGACCCTTGCGCTGAACGCGGTTCTATAGAACTGCAGAGGCTCCGTGCTGCTTGCCGGGGCATCGCATAGCACGTCTGCCAATGTGTTCTGTACCAGGTCTGATTGTTCCTGGGTCAGCACGATGTCGGGATGGCGTCTGTTAATCACCGCCCGTCTGATTCCCGACACGGTATCGCTATAAGATCCAGTTGGTCTGGGTTCTCCCTTGGATCTTTTCGCTCCGGTAGTCGTGGGAGGTGTCTTCGATTCGGACCTCGGTCTTTTCTCACCCGAAGTCTTTGGTCGATCCGCCTTGTCCACGCGTTCCGTTGTCCCTTTCGTCTTGCTCGGTTTCTCCGCAGTCCAAGTCCCTGCGGCTATCTTCCGAGCTTTCATAGCTTTCTTGCGCTGAGCTCCTGACAGCCTCTTGATAGCGAGTCCTATGCCTTGCATACCTACAGCCAGTTGTTCAGCGCTATCTTCTTTACCTTCTTCCTGGACAGAGCCTCCTTGTGGTTCTCCGCCGGTGGTGTCCTTAGAGTCCGTCACCGAAGTGACCTCTCTGAGGGTAGTGTCGCAGGAGTTCGATTCGTCCGAGTCCGAACCTTCCTCCTTTACCTGAAACTTATGTTTAGTATTCTCTGTGTCCATATTGATCCCACGAGTACGGGGGAAAGGGTGGTCAACGCCTGTGGAGCCCCCACACAGGCGCAAGGCTAGTACTCCGGAAGGTCGCCCGGTATTCCACTAGTGTGAGCAGTAGAGACTGATCTTCTAGACAGCCATGCATCCCGTCAGCCTGCCCACCCGCCTTAGGATTTAGGTTTTTATTGAGGTTGTCTCCTCTCGGTCCGGGCGATTAAGCCAAGACCCCCCACTCTATCCGCCTGTGAGACATGACCACAGGGGAGGGAGTATGGTTTAACAGTATCCTTACACATAGTGTGACAGATACTGGCATCGTTTGTCCCTTAGCAGGCCCTTAGTCACGACACGACAGCTGGGCAAGGGGTATCTTTTTGTTATCTTTAAAAATAACCCTATTTTTCCCATTCGCAATACATTTTTCACGTAATATACAGGGTGAGGCATTAGTGCGTCAAAGCTCAATATATCCCGTATTATTGAAGATATCAAAAAACTTTATGTACAAGAATCATAGACAGTCTTAAGCTAAACATTTTAAAATTAATTTCATATATACCAGGTGTTTCACATCGCTAGAGTGAACCAAACATACATTTTCTTAAATGGAACACACTATATATTATTTCAAAATTGGATTAAGCCCATCTTCCTCGTTCTTTCAATATAAGATTTTATTCAGTTATACCGAGTATTTCAGAAGTTATAGTCAATTTTGTGTGAAAATCGTTGCGTATTTAACGTCCTGTGTATTCCATACGAAACAGATTGAAATTATTTTTTTACTGGAATAACTTTTTTATACTGTTACACTTTTATAACGAAGTGGTGTTTTCCCAATATTACGAAAACTGTGTACAGGGCGATTCAAAACACGAATGCATTATTTTCTAATTTTTTTTTAATGGAGCACCCTGTATTTTATATTAAAAAAGGGAAGAGTACTTGATATACTTTCATTTTCATTAACTATTCCCTATATCTAAAGTGGTTAGTTTCTGAGATATTTAATGATTTTTAAAGAAATGTGAGCATTTTGGCAATAATTGGAATATAATACATTAGCCATGAAAAAGTGACATTAGAAAAGTCTGAATCATATTATTTATCAGTTAATCAACTAGTTTTATTTGTTAGTATAGTTTGTTAGATTTTGCAAATTTAATTACTCTTTAAAATGAATTTTTCTGTTGAGGAATTGACAGACATGATATGGGTACTAGAAAAGTGCATGAAAAATTGTTTACTTGCTAAACGAATTTACCAGGAGAGATATCCTGCCCGACGACAACCTGAAACAATAACGCTGGAAAGGTTAATGGATCGCTTTACTCGGACAGATTCTGTAATATATGAAAAACATGAAAGAGCGAAAACTGTTCTTACCGAGGAAAAAGAATTCAATGTGGTTCTTGCAGTTACGGACAATCCACATATTAGTACCAGAGAAATATCGCGGCAACAAGATATTAGTCAAAAGGCTGTCCGAAGAATACTCCGTAAAAATAAATTTCATCCATATCGTATGCGATTGCATCAAGAGTTACTCGACGATGACTTGGCCCGTAGAGTTGCTTCTTGCGAATGGGCTCAACAACAAATCGGCAACCAAAGAGATTTCTTTAATTTTGTTCTTTTTGGAGATGAAGCTACATTTCATAAAAATGGAAATGTAAATCGCCATAATTTTCATTATTATGCTACAAGTAATCCCTATTTTGTAGGAAATTATAGTCAAAATAGGTGGTCTTTGAATGTATGGGGTGGAATAATTGGCGACTACGTAATTGGACCACATTTTTTCACAGGCCTAGTGAATGGGCAAGTTTATTTAGACTTCTTAGAAAACCATTTACCATTATTGCTGGAAAATGTTCCCATCAATATTCGTCAAAATATGTGGTATTTACATGACGGGGCTCCGGTACATCACACTAGACCGATTCATATTTATTTAAATATACATTTTCCTGCAAGGTGGATAGGAAGAGGAGGACTAACTACATGGCCAACCCGATCCCCAGAGCTAACTAAAATTGACTTTTTCATGTGGGGTTACTTAAAAGACTTTGTGTATAAAACACCGGCAACTACGCAAGATGATATGAAGAATAGAATAAGACAAGCGTTCCATAGCATTAATATAGAAATGTTAAGAAATGTAAGTCGATCATTCGAAAGACGGCTGCAATGTTGTATTGATGTTTTTTGAGGACATTTTGAGCATTTATTGTGAACCTTGTTGTATTTAAACTTTAGCTAAAATGGTAAAATATTAATTATCGGTATAAGGTTTTTATTTTGTAGTTAAATTTAATAAGATTATTTTAATTAATGATTTAGCATTTTTCTAATGTCACTTTTTCATGGCTAATGTATTACATTCCAATTATTGCCAAAATGCTCAAATTTTTTAAAAAATCATTAAATATCTCAGAAACTAACCATTTTAGATATAGGGAATGGTTAATGAAAATGAAAGTATATCAAGTATTCTTCCCTTTCTTAATATAAAATACAGGGTGTTCCATTTAAAAAAAATTAGAAAATAATGCATTTGTGGTTTGAATCACCCTATACACAGTTTTCGTAATATTCGGAAAACACCACTTCGTTATAAAAGTGTAACAGTATAAAAAAGTTACTCCAGTAAAAAAATAATTTCAAGCTGTTTCGTATGGAATACACAGGACGTTAAATACGTAACGGTTTTCACACAAAATTGACCATAACTTCTGAAATACTCGGTATAACTCAATGAAACCTTATATTGAAAGAACGAGGAAGATGGGCTTAATCCAAATTTGAAATAATATATAGTGTGTTCCATTTAAGAAAATGTATGTTTGGTTCACCCTAGCGATATGAAACATCTTGTATATATTAAATTAATTTTAAAATGTGTAGCTTAAGACTGTCTATGATTCTTGTACATAAAGTTTTTTGATATCTTCAATATTAAGGGATATATTGAGCTTTGACGCACTAATGCCTCACTCTGTATATCATATATAATATCGATTTTTAGGTTTTTCTCTATGCAAAAAATGATCCTCTACGAAGTATTTTTTGTAACTCGTATAATAAAAATCGTTCCCATATGCTGCAAACTTTATTGCTCGCACTATGAAAGTTTTGTTTTCAACAAAAGATGTAGCTGATCTTGAAAATAAATATTAAAATAGAAATTTTATTACAATCATGTCGAAAACTGGTTTTAAAACAAATATTACGGAAAGCTGTATTCAGTGTTTAAGTACTCTATGTAAATTCATATTTCTTCTTTTGGAACTGAATATCTTGAAAATTGTTGGGTTTATTAATTCGTCTAAAATGAATAACAGATGTTATTATTTCAATCTTGTATTGACTACATTGTTTTGATCTCGTTCCTTTTTTTTTTAAATATTATCCATTTGACTATTATATTTAAACTACTAAACGAATATTAAAAGTATGGACATTTTTTAACAGGTTTCGTGCGCCAATATCAAGAGAATGTTAAAATTCACATAACACTTATGAATACAAAATATAGAAAAACTGAGAGCAGGAAGAGGAAATGGAAAGATCAGCGAAAACCATTCGATGCCACACTAATTATGGAGAAGTACAAAGACTATCATTTCGGTGAATGCGCTTTAAATGAAATACATTTATCTTGGATCGCGAAAGTAGATGATAATGGATTTTATAAACCATTATCTATAATTACTATTTAGTAAGTTTGAACGTTTCTTGTGTATTTTTAGTAATTTGTACGTAATAAGATTATCGTTTATTGAAAGAGTATTATTTTAAGAATTTTTCTAGTTTTGCAGATTAGTAGTTCATACAGATAAATAATCTTCGTAATATTTCAAACTTGTTAGTTTATGCGTTTGTCACTATAAACGGTACTAAAATGTGCAAATGTCTCGAACACAAACTTTCAAACCATTACATGCAATACTGCAGAACAGTGATTTGACTATGTTTAGGTGCATTTGTAAATTCCTTGGAGTCGATTAGGTGAGGTCTCGAGCGCATGGGCATCCATAAATTTGTATGTGGGTCGATTTGGAACATGTTCAAGAGCAAGGAAAGTTGTGTGTCACTACATCAGCAAACCGTAGTTGTGCGAGTCACATGGGTTTGCTCAGGGAAGAGTATTTTTACTCTGTTGCAGGGCCTAGTGGTAAACGGTCTACTGCGAGGACTTTATAGCTACCCATGACATTAGACAGATATAGTACCTGGAGAATTTCATCAATTATAGTAACGGAAGAATCCGAGGTGCATTGACGCGTATAGAAATGTGGTGTGAAAAAGAAGAACTAACAGTAAATCTTGTTGTCATCATTGGAAAAAAAGCCCCATACAAAGTTAATAATCTATACCTGATTGGGGAAAATTAACGATGGCGTCAGCTCTGAAGTACCTGGAAATCATATTTAATTGAACCATGTTTTTACCGCATGTGGCTATAGGCGATAAAGCTATCAGACTTTAGGTAACGGGTGAGAAAAATTGCTTGGTATTATAGAATTTTATATACATAGAAGATAGTTATAACCGAAATAAGAATGGTATATTTCCTTTTTCAAGGTAAATTTAATGGAGTGAGAAGATGAAATAAAAAATGTATTATTTGCTGTAAGCCTCTAAATCTCAGCTATTGCAAATTATATTAAAAAAGGATTCAACATTATTCACGCACTTTTTAGGTTAATTTTATTTGCACAGTCTATTTTTTATTATAGCTATACTTTGGGAATTGTTTATTTCTTAATGTTGCATTTCATTCTTGACTAGTAGTTAAATATGTATATATAATAATAATAATCCATGATTTACCACATATGTTTCCGGAGAGGCAATATACTTGTTTCATTGATTGGTTTATTTGCTGCTATGCAATATAAAGTATTATAAAACTATGCATATCAGTCATAATAGCAATAACATGTACAAATAATGGATGTTCAAAAAAACATGTACAATTATATTTACAAATAAAATTTTTATATACTTTGTTTGTTTTAACGTCAAAACTATTTTTACGCTTTACCTGATATCGCCTTATATAAATACACAGGGCCTTTGACAAAACCCGTTAGTTAAAAAGTTTAGGGAACCTAGTACACTTCTGAAATTTTGAAATTTGCGTTTGTGGTATTGGTTCTATTGTTTTAAAATATTTTCAAGGAAATGTGACTTCCGGTTATACCGGAAGTAAATAGCAACTTCGTTATTTTAAATATAATTGTAGGTATAATTTTTTAATGCAATCGATTCTCCCTATTATTTGCAAGTATGTATTTTGTATTAGTATATCCTATCCCTATCCTTTTGTATTTACGTTTCTGTATATTTATTTATGAAGAATTTTTTAAAAAGTAAATCGCATTGTATGTACAGAGTGGGCCAAATTCGATACTTTTAATAGGGAACTTATGTTTCTGAAAGAAATAGACAAAAACTAACCCATGTTTCTGGAGCTCTTTTAGAGAGAAATTGATTGGTGTAATCCATATGTTTATATCTTCCTTAATTTAAGCGATACAGAGTGTTTTATAAAAATATGCAATTCTTAAAAACACTTGTAACTTTTTTATTTGTGAAAATGCTTGTTTTATATAACAACTTTATTAGGGCACTTTTTGACGCAAGATTCTACGATCTCACTTATTTATCTTTTAAACTCGTATTTTTTTAAATATTATCAAGGCTTGTTTTTTATATGGAACACACTATATATTTTTACAGTATTGAAAAGCACATAAAATTGCCTTTAAAATGATATAGCACACTTGATATTTTATTTAAACAGTTTTTACATTATTTGATTTTGTGCTTGCAATTTCGTAGTATTTTAAGATGCAAACGACTTCGACTCGTGTCAATTTGACAATTAAACCACTCCAGCCCTACGGGCTGTCGTGATTTAAATGTTTGTCAAATTGACACTCGTCTTCGTCGCTATGCAACAAGCATTCGTGAAATTATCGATAAATTCAAAGCTCTTATGGTATTACTACAGATTATTTTACACATACAAATATAAACCAATCAGATTCGCGTATTACTGAAGCAACTCGAAATTACAGCGATTATACAACTCATAATGTATTAATTCCCTATACCTCTACTATGCCTCTACTGGACTAATAAGTGATAATCAAGCACCGTGCTTTTTCATTAATAAGCGATAATCACCTTTGTTGATTTACCATAGCAACCGGTTTTAATCGTTGATAGTTCATTGCAAATTGCTTGTCAGTTACATTTCCTACCTGTCATAAATTGATCGAAAATGTCGCGATACGGCGAAACTATGTTAGAAAATATTGATCAGACAGTTAAAAATAATAAACCTCTTTACAGTGCGATCTGAAAACTACATATGGTCACAATTTATGGAATTTTGTGAAGTTCTATCATATACATATAGTATTAATTCCGTTTGATTATGCAACTCAAATGTGTTTTTTCCTTTATGTTAGATTGTATAATTTAGCGTTTGATTATGCAACTCATAATGCTTGTCAGTGGACATTTCCACCATATGTAGTCGTTAGAAATTAACTTTGCAAAATGTCGTTCACCTAATTTAGCACAAGTTGCTTTATTCGTTGTATAATCAGTTATAAATCACAAGAGCATAGAAAATAATCGATTATATTTCCGAGTCACGAGACGTATTTTGCGAAACACCACGAGAGCGCAGCTCAAACAGTAATGTTTTAAGGATATACGTAATTGCTATTGGCTAAATTTCAAATGAGTTATATAATCTAAAGAATACAACTCTTGGTTTTGTGATTATCTGCAATCGCCGGATTGGCACTCGATATGTTGCCAATTAATTTTTGACAACATATCTCGTGTCAAGCCGGCTATTATCGATAATCACAAAACCACTCCTTGTATTATTTTTGATAATTTTTCGATAATTTTCATAGTAGAATAATTAGGCGTTGTTATAGAAATGCGGTTAATAAGGATAGACATTTCTCAAGTTCTGTCAAAAAACTGGTAATTTATACATGAATTAATAAATAAAGAGTTTAGATAAATTTCATTTTGTATTACGTAAAATAATCTAATCAAATACCATACGAGCTTTGAATTAAAATCGATAATTTCACTCATACTTCCTGCATAACGACTTGCACTCGTGTCAATTTGACAATTAAACCACTCCAGCCCTACGGCTGTGCCTACGGGCCATAGCATGGTGTGGCGACTAGCTAAATAGGCTTTGAACGAGAACAACAACGCCATCTCCCAGTCATACCGGTACTAAACGAATGTTATCTCTCTCACTCAGTGCGTAAATTTACCTTTTTTTATGATTTTTTTGCTGTCACCATGGTCACTATCCTGTCACTATTATTTTCTCCATTGTCTTCTGTCATTTTTGTATTGCATATTATTTTAACATTATACACAAAAAATGCGTTTTTAGGTAAAAGCGAACCGAGAAATTTAACTATCTTATAAAAAGAAGTGTTCTGATATCCTGGTTATACAGATATCGCTTCGCCTATGTAAGTATGTATGTAGGTAATTTGAAAATATTACTTTAGGTATATTTTAAGGAATAAAGTGTACCTATATATGAATAATAGACGGCGATTTCCAGTGAAGAAAGAAAAGATATTGAAGGTATGATTGTAACGAATTAATAACCAGACATGTTTAATTGTGATAATCAAAAACTAATATTCCATACTTTTTCTCCACAAAGTAATGTTTAAATGGTTCCCAATTGGTTTTAAGGTCTATACCATCTGCGAATTTGCTTGGTATTCTTATAGTTTAATCAGTTATATGAATTGTTCTAAGCAGTTTAAATATTGTATTTATTATAATGACATAACATGAAATAAGACTTATTTTTTGTTTTAACTAAAGTAATAATAGGTAGCATTCAGTACTTCTATGCTTATATATCGACATTATCCATATTAAACTGCCATTTCATCAAATTATTACGTAAGTCAAACATTCTAATGTGCATATATGTACTACTTATTTGTCTCAAATCGCAATGTCAGTTAAATTTCAATTTTTGTCTGATGCAATCATTTGATAAAATACAGAAACAAAATTTTAAATATCCCGCGCGCTAAATTGTGCCTTAAGTAGTACCGGTATGACTGCAAGAGGCGCTGCAATAGTCGTTCATCCCCACTACAGTACTTGCCATTCTATCTAAGTTATTCTATGGCCCATAGAATAACTTAGATTGATAAGAGCGCTCGTACTTGTGTAATCTTTGTTTTCAAGACATGCAATAAGTGTTAAATGTGTTCTGTTCTTCCATACTGTTAAGCATGGAACTCATGTGCACGAACTTATGTTTTAGTTCTAGCAATAATGCACGGTATAAGTATAATGAGAATACTAATACAATATAAAAGTACAAAAAATCCTAATAAATAAACTGCCGACTGTACATAGCAGTATTACAGGTTGCATATCCATACTTCCCCTTCCGTCTACCGCGGACCGTAGCGCCGCTCTGACAAGGGTATGAATTTTCTTATTGAGTTACGAGTCTATTTTAGGTTGTCTGTTGTAGTGGCTAAAGCAACGATCAAAAACATTTACATAGCCTACACTCTAATTATGTTTTTTTTCGATGGCACGTTATTATCTATGGTTTAAATGCTTGTCAAATTGACACTCGTCTTCGTCGCTATGCAACAAGCATTCGTGAAATTATCGATAAATTCAAAGCTCATGGTATTACTACAGATAATTTTTCGATAATTTTCATAGTAGAATAATTAGGCGTTGTTATAGAAAGGCGGTTACTAAGGATAGACATTTCTAAAGTTCTGTCAAAAATCAGGTAATTTATACATGAATTAATAAATAAAGAGTTTAAATAAATTTCATTTTGTATTACGTAAAATAATCTAATCAAATTACCATACGAGCTTTGAATCAAAATCGATAATTTCAAAGCTCTTATGGTATTACTACAGATAATAAATGATTATACGGGGTGACATAGAAAAAAGTACATTTCATAGTGCCACACAATGGAAGACACTAAAATAAGAAAAAAAATTCCTATGAACATGGGTCCGCAAGACCTTCGGTTAAAAGATACGGGGTGTTGAATTTTATTTCTTTTTTTGTTTTTTTTTTAATATCTATGGTTCCAGTACAAATGCATCTGAAAGCCGACAATGCACGCTAATTAATCAAAAAATAACAATTGAATAATGTGTCATAATGACACTTGTCAAACTGATGTAATTGTTGTTTGAGGAATTTTGTGTTCGTGATTAAGTTTTTCATTGGTTTTCTCACTGATTATTCAAATTTGCTTTCAAAAATGGTTCACTACACTTTTGAAGAATACAGGGACAGGATTATGTGTTACGGCGAAGCTAGATCAAATTCTTACGAAGCTCAACGTATTTATCGAGAAAGATATCCTTTAAGACAAGTTCCTAATGTTCGAACATTTATTGATGTGCATAGGCGTTTGAGAGAAGATGGCTGTTTTAGAAAACCAAAATTGAATAGTGGGGTTTCCAGAACTCGTCCCACTGTGCGAAACGAAGAAACTGTTTTACGAATGGTAGAAAATAATCCAAGAACAAGCACCAGAAAAACAAGTTCAGCGGTACGAAACCTTAACCGTGAATCAGTTAGACAAATTTTCAAAGAACAACTTCTTCGCCCATATCATTTCCAAAAATTCATTCACTATTGGAACATGACTTTGTTCCTCGTGTACAATTTTGCCAATGGTTGCAAAACCAAAGACAAAACATTATTTCATCAATTTTGTTTACTGACGAAGCTGGTTTTAGTCGTGATGGTATACTGAACCTACGTAACATGCACCATTGGAGTGATGAAAATCCTCATCAAACTGTAATTCGAAGTCACCAATATGGGTTTTCAATTAATGTGTGGGCAGGTATAATTGACAATTATTTAATTGGCCCATTTCGATTGCCCAATCGATTGACATGTGCACTGTATCGAAATTTCTTGGAGAATGATTTAAACACATTATTAGAGCATGTCCCATTGGCCATTACTGGAAGAATGTATTACATGCATGATGGGGCGCCAGCTCACTTTACTCGAGTGGCAAGGGAATATTTGGACAGGAGTTTTGGAAATATGTGGATTGGTCGAGGGGGGCCTGTACCCTGGCCAGTTCGTAGTCCCGATCTTAATCCCCTCGATTTTTCATTTTGGGAATTTATGAAAAATGAAGTTTATGCTGTAGAAATACATAATGAAGAACAATTGTGGATAAGAATTATGGAATCGGCAGATAGATTTCGTAATAACCCAGGAATAATTCAAAGATACCGTCAATCATTAAGAAGAAGAATGAAAAAATGTATTGAAGCACAAGGGCAACAATTTGAACATCTTCTAAAAACTTAATTTTTTGTTTTAATTAGTCATTGTTTTTGCAAATAAATTAAAAAAAAAATTCAACACCCCGTATCTTTTAACCGAAGGTCTTGCGGACCCATGTTCATAGGAACTTTTTTTCTTATTTTAGTGTCCTATTGTGTGGCACTATGCAATGTACTTTTTTCTATGTCACCCTGTATATTAAACATGTGTTACTACGTTTATGTACTTTTATGGTGGCTGCTATAGCAACGTGAATTGGTAACTTCGCGGCCGATTGACCGAAAAATTATTTAGTGAAACTTTTATGATTGGCTAAAAACATATAAATATGGTAAACCTGCACTTTAAGGACTATTTTATGCACCAATCATAGGCACGCATAAATGTCGTCGTTACTATAGAAAATAATATTATTAATATTGTCATAACCCACAGAATTATGATAGTGTATTCTTATAACGTTCAAATTCCACTTTTAAAAATAATGTCATATGTGGCAACGCTGTAAGAGCATCAATCTAAGTTTCCATAGTAACGAATGAATGCTTAGATTTTGCCTAAAAATAGTCCTTAAAGTGCAGGTTTACCGCTTTGTATATTACAAGAACACGTTTCTAAACCAGACAATAAAACTGACGCTATTGATCAGCTGGTTGCATATTCGTATCTACCCCCTCCCTCCTCCCGAGAGATCGCATCCATATATATACTGTAGTAATCTATTCTTACATTGAGCTGGATATCTATTTGTAAGTGATCTATGATATAGGGACTTTAGTAAGTAACAGCACTCCCTAGTTTGCATAAGAGCCTCCTTAAGGTGGCGTACTTGGCCCTCTATTTCAATAACTTGAACTTGATGAGCAAATGTTGCATTTTTATCGAATATATTCAAAATTAGATGGCGCAAGGCTTACGAATCTCTAGAAAAGTAAAAAGTAATGAAATACTTAAACATGCGTAACATTTTGGCTGAAATAACATAGGAAAAGTGAAGATTAGAATATTGGCTGTAATACAAAATATATTATAACATAAATATAAACTTCTCGGAAAAATAAAATATAACATTATATAGAAGAAAGGTATCCAGGGATTCTTGGAACGAGTTTTATTGGTTGCATATGTAGTTTAGAACTGAATGTATTGAGCAGGTATATTTCAATATAATCTTTTCGGTATAAATGCGATAGCCTAAGGCAATAACACCCTAATATTCTAGTTACAAAATATATTTATGCGTACATGCGTTGTTTGTTAGTCAGGTAGAATCTTTTAGTTCTGCACTAATTGTCTAGCGACTAGCTTGATGTAATAAAGTAATACTGTTTTTCATCGTCTTCGTTAGTTTTGGATTATTTTTTCGTTGTATATAGTTATTTTAGTGAATAAGGGAGAATATTTTTGTATATATTTGTTTCTGTATATAATTGTACATAGTTCTAGTGGTAAACCGTCCTTGAAGAGGAACCATAATTATTATTTTCAGGTAAATACTCATTTGAAAGATCGCGATATCACGTCTCAACAGTCGCAAATTGCATGTAATAATAATCACTTATTGAAAAATATTATAGATTCAAGGGTATCTAAATATCAGGAAAAGGAAGCTGTACTACTTTGTGGTTTTCATTGATGAAACCCAACCACTTTTTATAGAAGAAATATATAGGGATGAACAACCTAATGGTTCCAAAATTAAGGCAATTTTTCCTTGGCTTTTATTTGCCTGAGAGGATTCAGCAGCTTATGTAGTTAAAGCTGTACACACGCAGCTGTAGTAGATTACTAGGATTGGACAGGAAACCTTTCTCCACACAAGTTACGCTTATGAAGTATATTCTATAATGGATGTGACTACATGTTATATAGATAATTATTATTAAAATTTCCGTTATAACCATCACAGTGTATGTATGTGAAATACTAAATGTAGATATAATAAAGGACAGTAAATTTTATTGTGGAATGAATTGTTATCTGTAGTATTTATCAATAAAAGGCAAGAGAGATATTTGGGTTTTATTTCTCTTTCTTTCTCTGCACCCATACCAAGTAATGATTCATCAATATGTATTTACTTATGCATGTGTAGTTGTAAGAATATGTCTCGAAAGTATTGAAATCAATTTATTACTTGAATAAAAATAATTTAGTAAGACCTTTCTATAAAAAAGTATATTTGTGCATACAATCAAGTTTTGCAATTCTTGTGATACTAAACTGACTAAATCCAATAATCGTGATGTGCACTATTTTGAAAGCAATATATAACAATAATCCTGTATACTGTTCAAGTTATGTTATAAAGAAGTATGATGTTATGTATGATGACTATTTTTCACAGTTACGGAAAAAGAAACGAGTCGTATGTACGACTCTGACATTTTTCTTCATTTACATTTTTTAATAAAACATTTAAATGTTTTTCTGAATATCAAAGCAATGTTGGTGTTAAACTGATTGCCTATACATAGTTATATAATAGTAATGCTAGTGACATCTAATATAAAACTTGCAAAGAGGCAAGTTCAGTGCGAAGTAGTAAAATTCGCTGCCAATAGGGGACGGTAGTGTAGTTTACGAAAACGAAGAACTGTACGCTTGGTAAAACACCTTACTTACAGCTTTGGCTATATGTTGATAGATAGCGAAAATGTAAATCACAAATTCGTGGCATCTGGCAGTATTACTTCCGAATTACGATATTTCTTCGACTATATCACTCACATTTCTGTCAACCAATCACACAGTTGGAATTCCTTAGCAACAGCCAATGATATTCATATTATAGCGAAAAAATCACGTGTTGACTTTAATAAGTGATAAAATCACTCGTGGTTTTATCAATGCTAATGGAGTACTACCTTATTTCCTTAGTTACCAGCCAAATACATGGCAAAATGAACACAACCGAAGACAGTAAATTACGAAATTCGTGATATAGTCTTTTTAAATACAACGCGTGACCAAGATTTTTCTCTGATAAAATTGATTTGGATAATTTGTTCGTGCTTGTTGATCTCAACAAGCACTTACAAATTATCCAAATCAATTTTATCGGAAAATCTTCGTCACTTGTTATATTACTTATGAAAAACAAGTATACGTAAGAATAAAAAGTCTCAAACTTTTATCTTTACTTATGTAGGTACACAATCCATTCTGTCTTTGTAGTAAAAGAATTACAAATTGCTTCATAATCACAAAGTAGATCGAAATGTGGAGGAAAGTTCCTCTTTGCGGTAAATAAACATCAACAGAAAAATATAAAGTGTCACAAGAAAAGTTTTCAGAGTAGGGCATGGATTAAAAAATAACTTATGATTTAATAAATGATTGCTTTAGTAATGTAACGTGACTATCATTCACTTCTATCACTACTACATATATTATCTATGCTTCTAATGTAATAGGTTGTGTGAAATTATAAATGTCAAGTGACATGCATGCATTGATATGTAGGAAAAATTCACTTTTATGGAAAAGACGGCGAGTTGAAAGTTATGGTTACTGAATGGTGTATATTAAATAAAACATCATGTTATTAGTATAAAATACACGAAAATACAAGTCCAGTCAATAGTGTATCAAAATTATATATATCTCAACGGCATATTTCGCTCACGTCGGCTGTCTACTAATTCTGGCCCAAAATATTTCCAATAGAAGTTAATTAATTTTGGAAGCATAGTTCGTTGTATGAAGTCGTGATCAATGTTTATTGTTTCAATATGAGTTCCTTTTGGAGTCCAGACTATAAAATCACATAGTTTTCGTTGAGAAATAAAGAGCTGCCCTTGAATCTGGTAATAGTAGTTATGCTTACGATCCAGACTCAAGTTTTTGCTATTTTTGTCGAGGCGGAGATAAAAGCTCTTAATTTTCTCTGCAGCATCTTGTGGAGAATATTGTCTGGCGGAATAAGGACACTTCACCTCAACAATTTTATCATCGCCTACCAAACCATCCGGTGATGCACCTAAGAAACCGAGGCCTTCCTCTGTGCAAACAAAGATCCCACAGTCTTGTACAATATTTGATGTAAGGTCCATGTAGTGTTTTACCGCAATAGGTTCATTAAGAACACCCCACTCTAATGCTTTAAAAGGTCCATTTACGGAATATAACATTGACTCTACTAATTTTCCGTGCCTGACTTTACGTTTGCAAATCTCGCCAAAACGAGAAGCTGTGAGTCGGTATTTCCTTTCTTGTTTCCAACGGTTATTTAGTCGTTGTCCTCTGGTAGCTATCTCAAGTTCCTCCTGTTTTTCTTTTGTGACACCAAGAACGTTTATGCATTTTTGAATTAATTCCTGAACTTCAATGTCAGGCAAATCCGGTTTTGTGCAATGTAAGCCATAATCTGCTTTCCCATCATTATTTTTATTCGGAACATTTTTCACAGGAAAAATTTTTCGACGCAACCTGCATCGTTCATTGGACTTTTGTTTGTTCAGTATTAATCGTTTCAATCTTCGGCTTGGGCTTTTCACAAACGAATTTTTCCAACTTTCCGAAATCCAAGCAGGACCATATTGAAAAGCCAATGCGGCTCCATTGCAGCGGATGTTGTAGGAATTTCGCCGACCATAAAATTTTACCTTGCCATCATTGAACTTGGCAACCTGCGCCATAAACTGTTCAGCTGCATTACTCGTGCAGTCTAATATGAGACTGTCACTTTTAGAACACAAGTTTCCTATGATCTGCGACATTCTTGCTCTGAACTCTGACGATGCAGAACTTAGTTTGTTGTTAACTTTGACGATTCCGTGCTTTAGGCAGTCCTCTGCTCGACAATTAATATGATTTCCATAGCAATGTTGCGGAGCATTGTGGAGATCTATTTTTAATTCATCAGCAGAGGGAATTGGTTTTCTGGCATGTTGGGCGATAAGTTTTCTGCAAGTTTTGGAAATATGCTGTATCACATTTGATGGAAGATCTTTCTTGTTATCCGCGGATTCATTCGCCAAGTTGTACAAATGTTTAGTTACATTTTTAACCAAGTGATTGGCACATTCAATTTTTGTAATTTCTCTGCAATATGTAACATTCGCTAAAATTTTTGAATAGACGCTGGAGTCACCATCACCTATAAAAGCAGTATACCATAAGTTGTGCATTTTTTCGCTGCTTTGAAACCCTTCTACTATTATATCCGCTTCCATTGCAGGAGAAGAACCTTCCCAATTTTTGTAACATTTGTGCTTTTGTGGAGTTACACTTTTATGTAGAGCAATAGAGCAAATACTGCAATATTTGTTGCGCACTCCAGCAAATAAAATCTTTTTGGAATGCTGCCCTATAATACACGCAACACCTGAAAGCGCATTATATCGATGACCGTAAGACCTTCGGCTCCAGCCCCCGTCTACAATCACGGTGCATCTGCCAACACCATTTACGACTTTACCAATGCTCACGGCATGTTCATATTCTTCTTGTCCTGCTTCTGAAATTGATTTTGTCAAGCACTCGTACCAGAGGTCGCCAACTTTAGTCTGGTTAATCAAAAACGTATTTTTAGCCATAGACGGTATTTCAAGCATTGTGTGCAAATTTTCCAATGTAGCATGAGCCTTTCCATCCGCGATCATAGACCAAGAAGCCAATAAATTCAAATCATTACATTCATTTATATTTCGAGGACTAGTGTCTATCACTCTACTTTCGACACAAGCTGTACATTTGAAATATAATCTAGAATGCAATCCTTGCTGAACTTCTTTGTCAAAACTTAGGTATCCTGTTTTCGAAACATTGCATTCATGGTTCTCTAGTTTTCGTATTTCAGTCACAAAATATTGAATGTCCACAATACGACGACCCGATATTTTTTTTATTTGTTGGTCATACTGACCGGGAAGCCTGACAACTTCTATCTCCATTGGAGGAGGTGTCTCAATTTCTGGCCAAAAAACTCTATTGGGTGTACTGTTTCTTGTCCTAAAAACAGAATATTTACAACATAAGTATATTATTTCTCGTTTTTCGATATGTTACCCGAAATTGTTTATTACATCATCGTTTTCTATGGAAATAGGAAGTGTTTGAATAGCTTCTTCGCCTTCGGTATAAACATTAAGAGGTATGTCTATCGAAGGACAACCAGGAAGTGGGCTCCTCCGAAAATACGATGTCTCATTTAGATGAGCCACTTCTAAATCCAAAAGCGCATTACGCTGCTGGTACCTACATAATATCCAGCAATCAATATACCGTGTGTCCGCAGAATCATTTTCAACATGGGGATCTCCCTTATTACGAGAGATACAGATTTGGTTAAATGAGATAACATTCTCGTGAGGTAAAATGGTATTGTATCCCATAAAAAAACATTAGATATTTAACGTGGTTCAGATGATGTCGCGAAAAAGTGAATTTTTGAGTTTTCGATTTTTTTAAATACCTAACATTAGTTTAAGAGGAAGTTGAATTTAATTGGCTTTCTTAAGACACTTTTTTAATAGGAATCCAGCTCCAGGAGCTCCATAATGTAGGTATGGGACCTAGTTCCGCTGATTGTGGCCCTACAATCAGCCGACGTCGCAGGGATAATTGCAATATAAATAATTATTGCAAATAAAAATGTTAAATGTTAAAATTGTTAAGTACATGTTCAAGTCTATATTAAATTTATTAGGCCAATAATATCAATTGTATGAGTTATAAATAACAGCAGATCGAATATTGTCGCAAGACTTGCCATTGAACATTGGCCCAATTTTTTGTGCTAGTTTTCAAGATATTTGAGTGATAATGGCGCCATTGCCAACCAAGTTAGTTCGCATTATCAAGAAATCGAGTTTTCAAGGATTAAGATTATCCCATAGAGGATCCGAATTATGTAAACAATATAATTAAAAAGAAACTTACCTTTTATGCGTCGGATGTAAATGAGCACCCGTCATGTTCACCTTTCGTGGATAAAACGGCATTCTTACAATAGCTTTCTTTCTGCAGCCGTTTCCAATCGTTGGAAGTATTAGAAGCGTATTTACTAAACAAAGCTAATAGTAACTTCACTTCTTTCTCAATATCAAATATCAATTGCAAACACAAAATATCGTAATGATTTTCGTATGTTTAATCTGTGAGTTCGAAAGAGTGCGATAAATACAAGATACAACTTATTAGTTTTGTCTAGCTAGATATCAGATCCGGCGATGCACCGATTTCATTTATAAAATGTTCTTTGCTTATGCGCGGTAACCATGGTGACTGTTATGCACAGATTATTTGAAGTTACGATATTGGTAGCAGTCTGGACGCGGACGATGTGAATCAGATGTGGCATGGGGAATTTTCGTAGTTCAGGATAAGTAACTAAATATTTGAAAAAATGGGCGTGATTTAGTTCCCGCCGCGCATGTCCATTAGCGATTTTGTTCTAACTGCAACCGGTCCATTATTTGTTGCAATATCTGTATCGCATTCTGTCTTCGACGTACGATGTCGTCATAGTGCCATCTATGTAAGAAGAAGCGAAACTACTAGCAAACATAGAGGTTGTCGTCACTGCTGTAACTCCATAAGAAGTAATGGAACAATTTTCCAGATTTAATTCTGAAGTTTCTGTTCATAAAAAAATAATGAAAAAAATTGAGTATTATCTACATTATAATCTTAATATTCCATACATTTTTGAATAAAATCGTTTGAACCGTTAGCTAAATAACTGGAATTTTTTATAAGAAAATGCAATTTCAGCTAAACGGCTCTAACAATTTTGTTCAAAATTTGAGAATACTTTTAGTAGAAAATCTAAAACTTACACGATTTTTTTCATTTTTTTTCTATGATTTTTAAGGAAAACAGGACTGAACTTGACTCTTTACGTTTCTAATAATTATTGTCGAACAGCGCCCCCTACTTTACCGAAACGCCACCTTAACAGCATAACCAATAAAATCAAATACGACATATCACAAATTTTCCAACGCCACCTATTATTTAGTTGGAACCAAAAATTATATACATATGTGTGTCTGTGTGTGTCGCATTGGTCGCTAGATTGCGTTTACTTTCGCTGCTCGTGGTTTGTGAAAACGTGAAAACAGAGCAACAGAGCGAACAGAACTTAAAAAGTACCAACATCTGATCAATTTCTATCGTTTACTTTTCATGTTCTCTATGCTTGTAATGCTCGTCTACTAGTAATCTATGATGAGATATGTGACTGATTTTTGAAGAAAATTGGAGATAAAAGTATGACATTTGTTATCTAGAAAATATGGTTTAAAATGTGTGGTTATGTTTAGTAAATTAAGCAAAATATTTCACAAAAATACTATTTTTAATGTCAAATAGATTCAATTTTCTTTTACTGTAGGTACTTCAGTTACAGAAATATATTTTTCGCGGTTATATTCTAACCTCTAAAGAAATAGTAAAAATGAGTAGGTCAGGTCATAGCAGAGGGCCTGTTCCCAGTCGTTGGTTACATTGTCCAAGAAAAGCATCCGATTTAATAGTTGGTAAATTTATGGCTCTTAAAACACCATTAAACTCAAATTTCGATAGCCAGGTTCCACCCGACTGTCGATTTCCTCCAAAAATGCTTTTTGATGTTTGTAAATCTAAGAAGGTAAGGTATGATATAAATATGTCATGTCATTTCTAAGTTTGATTTCTATTTTGAAGATAAAGTTGGGCTTATGGATTGATCTTACAAATACTACAAGATTTTACAATAAACAGGAAATTGAAGAACGTGATTGTAAATATGTGAAATTTCAATGTCGTGGACATGGCGAAACTCCGACAGCCGAACAAACAGTAACATTTGTTTCTCTAGTTCATACTTTTATATCTAAACATCCATTAGATTGCATAGCTGTGCATTGTACCCATGGATTCAATAGAACTGGATTTTTAATTGTTTCATATTTGGTAGAAAAAATGGATTGCAGTTTAGAAATAGCTCTTGAAATGTTTGCTAAAGTTAGGTGAGTTATTATTCTGTTAGGTAGATTATATTTGTAAATATTAATGGGTATATATGAATTTATAAATATATATAATATTATAGGGCTCCAGGTATATATAAACAAGATTATTTAGAAGAATTGTATCGAAGATATGATGATGTAAGCGAGGTTCCACCCGCCCCTGCATTACCAAACTGGTGTTATGGTTAGTACATATTTTTAAATATATTTGTAATATAGTGAAAATTGTACAGTGTGTTGCCGGATAGGTGTCCCAATAGGAAACACTTTTTTATTATGGATGTATGGAAAAAAATATTCTTTGTAAAAATTTTTGCTTGATCTGAAATACACAAATCATACTAGACTTCTAAATTATTATCATAATAATGCGTAAAATAGTTGGTTTTTGTAAATTTTGGAGTCAAGCTAGAAGAGTGCCAGCATCTTCATATATCATAGCATTGTACCGCACAAACATTTCGTGTGTCATCATTTTGACAATTAAATACTGCGTGACAGTAGTTCATCTAACATATGCCTAACACGATGCAATGCATTACGTTCAATGCAACTAGATGTGAGTACAACATCATACGGACTTAGAAAAATGTGACTCCAAAATTTAAAAACTAATATTTTACGCATTAATAATTTGGAAGTCTAGTATGATTTGTGTATTTCAGATCAAGCAAAAACTTTTACAAAGAATATTTAAAGAATTATCTCCATATATCCATAATAAAAAAGTTTTTCCTATTGGGACACCTATCCGGCAACACACTGTATATTTACTTGTTTATTTACTATAGTTTTTATTGACAATTTTATTTTGAAGATTAATACAAATTTAACATGCCTATACATTACACATACAGAATATGTAGAGCGACTAAGGCCAGTTAGAAAAACGATGATCTAGAGTGGGGCGGTTGTAAAACATGCGGAATAGCACGCCTGCCAATGCGTTAATTCCGTATGTTTTACAACCGCCCCAGTCTAGATGTATCTCTTCTCTAGCTGGCCTCAGTCGCTCTAAATGTTCTGATGTCTACTAGATATTTGAGTGTCGCTTGCTTTTACAAGCTCAGGCACCACATCCACCTTGATTGCTATAAGAAAAACGGTTACATATTTTTTAAATCTTTTTGTTGGAGGATGTGTAAGTCCATTAGGAGCACGTTCTAAAATTATTTTAAAATATACAGAGGAGCAAAAAAAATCGTTATCGAAATTTAAAGGGAACACCATACTGCACATTTTGATGATGGAGACTAAATAAAAGTAAGTTACTGTTATATTTTCTATACATAGGCTAAACCATTTCTGAGATATTTAACAATTTTTGAAAATGTAGATGAATATTTAAGATGAGTACCTGTTGTACATATTTAAGTAATGTGTTCTAAGTGTTTTGTTCCTTTAGCAAAAAAGAATGTGAAAATAAAAATGTTTTCTAAAAAGTTATACAGGGTGGTTAAAATCTTCCCTCTAATTGTGACTACCATTAATTCGTAATATCTTTCTTATTTTAAATGGAACTACCTGTATATAACATCGTGATACGATTTTAATTTTATTTCTCTTACTGTTGTTGAGTGTCTTACTAAAATTCAATTCAGTGTTTTAATTGACTATTATCCTTGTTTATATACACGTAGGTTCAGCTCGCATTGCACCATAGGAAGTTACAATATACGTATGGAACGCAGTGCGATGTGGCAACGCGCTAGTCATGTGTCATAAGTTCGATCATCGACTCGCACAGAACGAATATGCCAACGACTGCATCCTCGCTCGGTTTAAATTCAACTGAATTGTGGATGCGTGTGTCTCGCTAAACACAAGTTATAACACGAAGAGAGGGATACGCTGTTGCAATTCATACTGCCTATGGTGCATTGTGAGCTGAACCTATCTGTATATTATAGTTAGTCAACGGGGGTTATTGTACAGTGCTGCCCTCAAACCTGTAAATTTGCTACTAGGGGTTATGAATGAAAGTGGGCGTAGCTTTTTTTTTTATTATTTCCAGGCTCATTTTTAGCTTTCTTTCGATATTAAAATTTTATAGGTTATGTTTATTGTCTGGAACAGGTTATGTATAGTTATTTCACAATTATTTAATCTAACCGCTTCTTCCAGGTGCTAAGCAAAATTAAATTAAAAGAAAACTTGACAAAAATATATTATTTTACTGTATAACTATTTTCATCATTCTATCTTTTGGATTACAACTCAGTCAGAATATATGTATTTATTTTATATCATAAACAGCCAGAAAAATTGTTTTTAAGATATATTGCGTGTTAAAAAGTGATTATACAGAATAATAAACATCACGAATGTATTGCCAAGAGATATTTACATTGTAAATGGTAGTTACAAATTATGTGCACTAATATTTACTCCACAACGAGTAGAAAGTTATGAATTTTCATATTATCAAAAATAGTAAGAAGTTGTAGGCATTAAAAATTAAAATAAGTAAAGTCCAATAAAAAGTAAAACCTTTATTCGACAACATAAATATAACGGCAAAAACCAAAATAACAAATACGAAGTTAACTTAGATGATGATACACAGGTTTCTTATTTTACATCTTAGTAAAAAATAATAAAAATACAACAAAATTATTTTTATTTTTAATTTTTATAAACGTTCTATGCGACATTCAAATGAAATGAAATGGAATACACTGGCGTTTCTGAAACAGGAGAGCAGACATGATTTCGTAAACAAGTTTTGTGAAATGCAACATACTCTGTTTGTTGTAACTTGTTTCGGCTTACCTTTTTTTCATTGGCAGACTGATAGTTGGCTAATGCAGAAAACGAGGTAGTAAATACCTACACCTATGATAACGCCCAAAGAAGGATACGAACAGTACGAGGAAGTTGTTTGAGTTCGTCTCCAATAACAGTAGCATTATGTTGTAAATTTCTATCATTACTGGGTGCATCCAAAATTGTCTGTTTCTCCTAATGACTCTATTTCGCTGTCTGCGCTTTGCCCACCACAAGAAAAGCACGTCATCTTCCTCAAAAGATCTGCAAATGCTCTAGATAAATGCCTATACGCAACAAGTATATATAAGTTTTCCTGATGTGTACTAACCGGAAATTTTTTTCATATATCTTTCACGTACAAATTTCATGAAATTAGTTTCTCCGGTGTGTCCACCGGCCTTAAGATTATGTTGAATGATTCACTACACTTAACCGAATCTACCCAATACAAAAAAAGTTCTTAAAAAGTCTATCAAAAATATTGAAAACCAACACTAAATTTAACACCATCTAAAATAAATGAGGAAAAATCAGATTGCCGTTGTTTGGATATGAGATCATGATCTACCCCAATCCTGATATCACCATAAAGCACGCATATTGGCTCTCAGCTTTTACTATAAATCGTATTTTACGCCTACGCAATTATTATTTATGAATGGCGACACATTACCCAATGCGTCCTCTATCAATCACCCTCGCGAACTACCAAACGGTTGAATAACTATAAATATATAAACAAGGCTGTTATCTTGTAAAAATGTGGTTATATAGGCGTGTACTTTTATTCATCGCACTGATGAAGCGCTTAATTTATGATGGATGTCAAATGACGTCAGATACATCCGATGAGCACGATTACCGATTAGTAAAAGAACGCACCCGATGAGATGCCGATGGGTTTGACAACAGTTAACTTCAAATCATACAAGGTTATGATCATTTATGACAACAAACGCGATCAGATGTTTACTCCCACTACAAATCTATCGGTTCCATCGATTCCTAAATCCGATGAGCATCCGATGCACGCATCGATTTAAAAAAGAACTGTCCAATCTATTCATCGCATTTCTAGCGTTTACTAAACAGACGGCCTGATAGATTTCTGATTCAAGCGCTGCGTCAATCGATGAATAAAAGTACGCGACTTATCAACGTACTTTTAACATAACAACATTATTTATTTCAGATATTAATTTTGAATAAGGAAAAGTAGACAGTGACGCATAGAGCGTTGTTTTTTCATATTTATTTGAATCTAGACAAAAGTTAAAAGCAAATACATTTTTTATATTCCATATACAGGGTTAATTACGGAACTGGTTCGTTAGAGCTTTTCGATGTTCTTGAAATTATACAATTCTGATAACTTGTACAGGATAGTGTCAACAGGTTTCATTGGTGAAATTATTTAAGCTTTTGTGTCACTTCCGGTTTACCAGCAGTTCATGTCAACTTTCTTAAGTTAAATAGCATGGTATACTTTTTAGATCGGTTTAAGGTACCCGAAATTTAATATAGGGCCATAGTTTGTCATTCTGAACAACTTTTCTTAGTAATATTTTAGCATTCTGTGAACGAGAAAGGTACTTTATCTGAAACAGAAATAGATCTTGCTCAACTGTCAAGACCTACGTGATTTTACAAACTCTAAAGTATACTACAAATAAGTTTGATACCAAGCAGGGCTTACTTACAAAAGATCAAATTGAGTTTGGTTTTTTAGTTCCGCACACCTCTTGCAATATCAATCCTGGGACACGCTGTATATACTTCAAAACTACCATCTGTTCTAAAACACTGCTGGTATCATCTTTACACTGCTGATACTCTGTATTATTCTTTTCCACCGGCCCAACTAGCAGAGATGCGGTTAAGAATTAATGAAGATCTGTTGGTGCCCTGTATATTTGCAGTTAGACATCAACTCTAGTTGAATCTCATGACGTCATAGTTGATTCTCTTCCGCCCTAGGAATGCTCGAATGAACGCTGCAGCTAATCTGTCGTAGTATATTAGCGATCAACGAATTACCCCAGCGAAATGTGTGAGCAGTCTCGAATTTCTGTTGGATGAAAATATTTGGTTTTGAGAATATGTATCTTATATGATAAAAAATCGATGCCAGCCTTAACGCCCATATTTTTGCATAAGCAACTAAACAAGACTACTCGGAAAATGCTGTGTTGGGTGTCGAGGTTTCTTTCCAATTTTAATCGTAGACAAATGTAGCCCATGTCTTCCTATCTTGAGCAAGTTGCATTGCTTCTTCCCATGTCCTTCCCTTTTTATTTATAATCCTTCCTATGACATTTTCCCATACTTCTTTAGGCCTTCCTCTGCTCCTTCTCCCCTGTGTTCTTGCTCTCCATATTCTCTTTACCGGTATCTCATTGTTCATCCTTTGTAAATGCCCCACCAACTCAATTGTCTTTGTTCGATGAATTCTTGTAATGATTGTATTTCTAGTTCTTCTCTTATTCTATCATTTCGTACTCTATCTCTTCTTGTCAATCCTTCTATTCTTCTCAAATCCAGGATTCGCACCCGTACGTGAGTATTGGTCTAAATATTGTTTTAAATACTGTCATTTTCGTTCTTTTTGAGATTTATTTTCTGTTAATTAATCCTTTGTTCATTGCATAGTACACATTATTCGCTTTATGTATTCTATTATTTATTTCGATATCGTTATTTCCGTTTTTTCTATTGTAATACCTAGGTACTGATATGTGTCTACTTGTTCTAATTCTATTCCGTCTAGAAGCATATGCATGTCTTGTTTTTCTTTTCCCACCATCATTACTTTTGTTTTGGTCTTATTTAGTTTCATTCCTTTTTTTCCAATATATTTTTCCATATTATCAGGCTGTCCTGTAAGTTGTTTTCAGTACTCGCACTAATCACCATATCATCGGCAAATGCGCACTGCGAGGTTTCTACTGGTTGTAAATTTCTATATCCTACAAGCATTGGTTTTGTTTCTTTATCGCTTTCTCTAATTATCTCGTCCATGTATATAATAAACAGCAGCGGACTGAGTCCTCCACCTTGCCTTACCCCTTCATTTGTTTTAAATATTGCTGATTTTCTATTATCCTTGATTATACAATTATTGGTTTCTTGATACAGGCACTTGATCACTTTTATCCATTTGTTACTGACATTTCTCTTTTTTAATGTCTCCCATAATTCTTTTCTCGGTACTCTATCGAACGCTTTCTCCAAATCAATGAATGCAAAGTACGCCTTTTTATTATAAGTTAGTGTTTTGTTCACGATTTCTTTGATTGTAAAAATATGATCCTGGGTGCTTCTTCCTTTTCTAAACCCGCTTTGAGAATTAGATAACGTTCTTTCCGTTACTGCTCTGAGTTTCTTTTCTAATATTTGTTAGAATACTTTTACCACTGTGCTTAGTAGAGTTATTCCTCTATAGTCACTGCAGTCTTTCCGGTCTCCTTTTTTAAAAATAGGTAGTGTCATCCCTAATGTCCACTCCGATGGTATTTTTTTCTTTCCATACTTTGTTGTATATTTGTTTTAATATATCTTTTCCTTTTTTCCCATATTTTTAAGCATTTCTCCTGTTATTTTATCTCCTCCTGGTGTTTTTCAATTTTTCAACTTCTTTATTGCTTCTTCCACTTCATCTTCTGTTATAGCTTCTATATCAGTTTCCTCAGTCTTTTCTGCTATTTCACTTTCATTTCATTGTAGTATATTGCTAGCATTTAGTAATTGTTCAAAATGTTCTTTCCATCTTTGCATTATTTGGTTTTCTTCAGTTAATAACTTCCCATCAGCACTTTTGATAGACATTGTGTCAATTTCATTTTTATTTCTCATATTTTTTAGTGCCTTGTAGAAGAGTTTTTGATTTCCCTTACTATCATCTTCCAATTTTTTTCCAAACTCATTCCATGATTTTTGCTTCGCTTCTCTCACTAATTTTTTAACTTCTTTGCAATTCTCTTGGTATATTTTATAATCTTCTTGTGATTTACTACTTAAATATATGATATTCTTATGTTCTCTAATTTCACGTACTGTGAGACCATCTATCATTACTGCATTACCCAACAAACAACAAACTCATGCACTCGTTTAATCTGTGGTCTTCCTGTAGACCTGGTGCGAGCGCGCAGCTTCGGTTATCGAATACGGTAAATATGCGGTACATACGTACTCTCCACTCTGTGTTATTTTTTATTAATATTATCAAATTTAAAATGTCACCATATTTGTATAATAAAGTACGCTGTCGATACCAAGAACATGGACGTAATACGTGTGGCACTGGATTTTATCAATACCGAAGCATAACTTGCAAATTCAGTAAAACGAACTTCCGTACCTAACAAGCGCGTATTTAGTAGGTACCTTACTTATATTATACATATGTAAAAAAATTACAAATACATATATACAGTCGCTTGCAATAAATCTGCGTACAAGTCCTATGCTAATTTTCATCTTTTTCCGATGTATTGAAATGTACTTTTCAAAATGAGGTTAAAAATGTCAATTTGACAGTATAATACATATTTAGTATACAGGGTGTTTAAAAAAAGTGTCGGATTCTCTACTCGCTTATAGTTCTCGTCAAGGCAAACAAAAAAATCTTAATATACATAGGTCCGCAAATCAATTGTTTCACAGATAGAGGTGGATTTCTATTCTCATCAAAAAATTACATTTTTATAAACAAATAGTATGTACACATTAAATATTTTCACAAAAAATGTAGCCTAAAGAAGATGTTCTACATGTCCACCTGCCATTTGTATATATGTATTCTTTCAAGCAACCCTGAATTTTGTTTGATTGCGTAGCATTTGTTTTCTATTCACTGCTGTAGTTCACCCACATTATTAATTGGCCTTGGATATACCAGCTGTTTTAAATATCCCCAAATGCAAAAATCAAGTGGGTTTAGATCAGGGGATCTAGGTGGCCATGGCACAGGACCTCCCCGTCCTACCCATTTGTTGTAAGTTTCATTTAAAAATTACCTTATTGTGACAGCAAAGAGTGGTGGTGCACAATGGTGCAATTAATAGGTTATATAGACACATCGAAAAAAATCATAATTAGAGTAGGCTATGTGAATGGATTGTTACTTTAGCCACATTCACATAATGACATTTATTCCTTGACATTTAATTTGAGGTTCTAAAACTTATAAACTAAAGTTACAATAAAATGTCAAGTAATAAAAATGTCATTATGTGATAGTGGCTATGCCATCAGCAGATGATAATTTGTTATTGCAATAATAAGAGTGCCATGAAACAAGAAAACGATTCGCAAATTTTATTCAGTATTAAAGAACAAAATATCGCAACAATTTAACGAACAATATTTTAAATAGGATCTTTTTCAACTAGATCACCTTGAAGACGGATACATTTTTCCAATCGTCTTTTGTGATTCAGTACAACTCGTCGTAGTATTTCTGGGGAAATTTCTCGGCAGGCTTGTCGGATTCTCTGACACAGTTCCTGTATGTTTTAAGGTCTTGATGCATACACAACATTTTCAATAGTTCCCCAAAGGAAAAAGTCAAGTGGTGTAATGTCAGGCGATCTAGGAGCCCACTCTATTAACGGGCTATTACGACCTATCCATCTTAACGGAAAGTTCTCGTCTAACCATGCTCGCACTATTCTTGCGTTATGAACCGGGGATCCATCTAGCTGGAAGTACAAATCTCGCCTCTCATCCAGTGGTAAATCATCAAGCACATCCATTCATTCAGTATTTAAAAAATGTAAAAACCTTTCTGCATTTAGCGTGTCAAAAAAGAAAAACGGGCCAATGATTCGTGCATTTAAAATTCCGCACCACACATTAATTTTCTGTGAATATTGTCTTTTACAGTTGATGACCCAGTTTGGGTTTTCTGTTGCCCAGTATCTACAGTTCTGGGACGAAACTACACCGTTAGTAGTAAATGTAGCTTCATCACTAAACATAATTTTTTTCAAAAATTCTCTGTCATTTAGATAATTACCTTGAGCCCATAGACAATATTCCATTCTTCTATGGAGATCTCCATCTTCAAGAGTGTGTAAATATTTTGGCTTATACGGTTTCAATTTGTGACGACGGAGACATCTCCAAATTTTAGAGTAAGAGATATTTAAATTTCTAGCCATATCTCGTAAACTCGTGTGAGGATTATTACGATACGCTGCTAATATTACTGCATCTAAATGGTGTTCTCGATTGTTCAATCCTCGTGGACGTGGTTTAGTAACATTTCCAGTAGTGTTGAAAATATTATTCAAGTATGCAACAGTTCGATGACGGATGGGTGGACGTTCAGGGTGCCTCGCGTTAAACTCTCTAGCCGCCTCTCGGGTAGAACGTACATTGTCACCAACAATTCGAATAATTTCTACTTTTTCAGCAATACTTAAATGTCTATCGGCCATTGCTTAGCAAAGTTCGATAGTTGCAACTGAAGTAAACTGTTTAGTGAATTGACGTTTGATGTTTGACGTTTGAACTGATGAATCGTTTTCTTGTTTCATGGCACTCTTATTATTGCAATAACAAATTATCATCTGCTGATGGCATAAAAATGGAGAAAAATGTAAAATTACAAATTTTTCAGAGAAATTTGGTATTTGGAGTTCTTGAGTGATTTGTAATAACTTTTCTTAATACTTTTTTGCTCTATCTTAATCGCTACTATGACCCGACTTGAAACGCTACTTTTTATTTTAATCGTAGTTGGCTAGATTTTGACTTTATAAAAACTCTATTCATATGAAAAGATGCATTGTCGTGGCCTACATAACTGATACAAATTTTATATTGATTGCTTTCAAAATAAAAAAGTTATTTAGGTGTCCCCATGAAAAGTGAAACACACTGTAGATACAGAGAACTGTCGAGTTTAATTAATTTTTATATCTGTCAGATATATAGTCACGGCCATATTGAATATTGGAATGTCGCATTCCTATTGGATATAAACTTGTATCGTAATGAAAAATCTGTATTCCTATTGGATATAAGTAAACTTGTATCATAATGAAAATCTGTATCGTAATTGACATCATTCAAGTACAGATTCAGCATATATAATAATACAATTAAAGTATGGGAGTAGAAAAACAATTATTTTACAGCCTAAACTAGAATCACCTCTTCTCTAAAAGAATTGATTTGCGGACCTATGTTTATTACAACTTTTTTGTTTGCCTTGACGAGAACTATAAGCGGGTAGCAGAGAGATAGATTGTCAACTATCTAGTAACAAAATGTGACAAATTATAGATGATAGATTACATCCAAATCACATAGGTATAATAAACCATACGCAATTTTATTCCAAGCGAGTGTACTATCTCTAATAGCCATTAGGGATTTACTCAACTGCTGCTTTCGTGTACGTACATATGCGTGTATTATATCTGGTTCTTTTTCGTTTCGGTTATTATTCTTTGTTTTCTTTATTTTTCATTATATTAGATATTTAAGTTTTTTTTATTTCAGTTTGTATATTTATCTTGCAAAAAGGCTAAATGTAGAACGCTTACCATATGTTATTGATATAAAGGCAATTTAGTCTTATTGACTAATAATTGTATATGATTAAATTGCATATTGTATTTTCCTTTCTTTATGCCAATAAATACATATTATTATTATTAAAATTAATATCGAATTACGATGTTAGGTACTGAGTGTTCCATTTAAAATAAGAAAGTTATTAGGCATTAATCGTAGCCACAATTAGAGGTCTCATTTTAACCGGCCTGTATAATTTTTAGAAAACGTCTTTATTTTACCATTAAATGTAAGGTTTTTACTAAAGAAACAATACAACATAAAACACGTTACTTAAATATGTACAGGTGGACCACTAAGAGAGGTAAGCGGCTGTATCTCGGAAAGTATTTGTCCTAGATTCCGCGGGAAAAACATTGTTAGTAAAAGTGTTCAAGAGAAACTGGTGGAAATTATTTTCAAGTTCCAGATTCTACCGCTAGGGAGTGTAACTGTTATGCCCAAATCTTAGAATTTCTATTATCTCAGAAAATCGCCGAATGAGCTATAACGTTGATATCATCAGTTGAAAGCCCGTTCAATATTCGACAGTTCTCTTTAGTGACACACAGATGGGAAAGACCATCTCTTTGTTAATGTTTAAAGTTTAATATTTCCGTTACTATGTGAATAATCCTGGACTTGTTTGAAAAAGAATTATGTGGAAAGCGGTTATATGTATGTTGTATCCATTAGTTTCAAATTGATAAACTAGAAGTCTCTTTCTGCAGCGGTAACTTATTTTTGCGATATTCTTTAAAAAATTAAATGGAACATTGCTGTTACATTAATCCATTTTTAAGTAGCTTTAAATGATCTACATTTGATTGAAAACCGTGACTAAATGTGACTTTAAGATGGAACGAGTTTTTACCGATGACACGAATGTTTTTATCTCCTCAAATATTCAAAGTGCTCGCCGTTATTGCCACTTTTACTATCAATATTTTTTCCCGCGGAATCTAGTACAAATAGTTTCAGAGATACAGCCGCATACCTCTCTTAGTGGCCCAGCCTGTACAGTAGATACTAATCTTAAATATTGAACTACATTTTCAAAAATCTCAGAAATGGTTTAGCCTAGATGTAGGGGATATAACAGTAATTTACCTTTATTTAGTCTCCGTCATCGAAATGTGCAATAATATACATGGTGTTGCGTTTAAATGTTTATAACTTTGATGTGTAACTTTCTTTTGGGCTCCTTTGTATATTTTGGACTTACACACACTTCAACAAAAAGATTTTAAAAATATGTGTTTTAAAATACAACATTTCTCGTTTTTGTAGTCCCTTTTGGCTTATACTCACTTAAGAAAATCCTCTCCGCATTCCAGAATACTGTGGCCATCAGTTTTGCGTTTTTGCCTTCCTGGGCGGCCTTTATGAACTCATTGCGTGGACTCTTGTTTCGTGAAAGAGTCCTAATGGTGTACCCAAGAAGCATCCCCAATCCTATTTGATATAAAACAGCAAATTATTTTCACAAATTTGACGTTTACACATAATTTTTCTTTGGGACAGTGCAACATGCGAAGCCATCGTGCAGACACTTTGCTCATTCTCAAATCTTTGTGTAGAGATTTAAAAACGCTCGTTTCTGATATTTCTATTTCTCTACCAATAACTAAAACTTTTACTCGACGGTCAGTTAACACCAAACCTTCATCGTTGTTGATGATTTCTTCAGTTTGTCCTTTTAGAGGTCTTCCACACGTTGGAACATCATGAATGGGCTAATTTCTCCATACACTCTCCCCATTCTCTTATTGATATTCTTCGAGCTGCTGCCTTTTTTGGTAACAATTTTATTACACTTCTGAGTTCTAGTTTCAAATCACTTTATCTTTAAGCGAATGGAAAAGTAACAGACGTTACGCGCGTTCGCGCTATAAAATGTCACAGAAACGTCATGTAAAAAAAAATTGGCGCGACAATATATTGTCTTCATAGCTAGGTAGATAACAATAAAATCCCCTCGTAATTTCTACAGCATTATCTTCAACATTTTTATACCTATATTTACTTTTATAATAAAGCTAATATAACACAACTGAACTGTAATTTGTTGGAGGATTACCATAAAAAATTTACTTGATTAATATTAATTAAATATTTTCCACTTTATTAAGTTTGTATTAAAATCACGAAATGTTTGTTTTTGCGAATTTCCGTGAGAAGAATCATACAGTTCCATTTTGGCTCTAATGCTGTGATAAGTTATTATATAGACTTCGAAGTTATTCGGTGATATATTCAAACCTTACCTTAGTAAACGTGTAAGAGTACCTATATTTTGATGTATACAATAAAGTAATAATTGATTTGTATTCAGTGCTAATTATTATTATTTTTTTAATAGAAGACAGTGAAAACCACGAAGCGAATGATTATGAATCTGGCAAATCAACAGACTCATTTGAATCTAATGAATCTTCAACTAGTTCTTCATCGTAAGTTTTACTTTTATTACATCAGTGCGAGTTAACATATACTTATTACACAGTTATACAAATAAGAAGCCGCATAAAAAGGAAAAATGGCAAGACACCTGTATTTATGGAGGGAGTTCCAGGAGTTGAAGTATTTAATGAACAGCCTAAAGCATTTCAGTTGCAAAAAAAAGTTCAAGCTATGTGTGAATGGAAAAAGTAAATACATTATTTTTCTTATTATTAAAAAGTTAATCTACTCTATATTTTAGGGGCGGATTTCCAGGATCACAACCTGTTTCAATGGATGTCCAAAATATTCATTTGTTACACCAAAAACCGTACAGAGTATCTTGGAAAGCCGATGGTACGAGGTACAAAATAGCTTGTGTAATTGTGTTGATTAGCTAAGTACAATATTTCCTTATTATAGATACATGATGCTGATTGATGGAGAAGACGAAGTGTATTTATTTGATCGTGACCATAATATTTTCAAAGTAAATAGCTTACGATTTCCCCATAGGAAAGATATTCATAGACATTTGAAGAATACTCTTATAGACGGAGTAAAGTAAAATTATATACTAATTCAATTCTTTTATTTATATGTATTATGTGCGTAGGAAATGGTCATCGATAAAGTAAATGGCGAAAATATACCACGTTATTTAGCTTATGATATTATAAAGTTTGAGGGCCAAGATGTGGCCAAAACGCCATTTGAGCCTACTAGGTTATCTTGTATAGACAATGAAATCATTAAACCTAGACATCAAGCAATGGAATTAGGTTATATTAATAAATCATTAGAGCCGTTTAGCGTTAGAAAGAAAGATTTCTGGCATGTTACACAGGCAAAAAGTCTGTTAGGAGAAAAGTTTGCAAAAACTTTATCGCATGAACCCGATGGGTTAATCTTTCAACCTGCAAAAGAGGTACAAATTCACTTACTTGTTAGTTTTAATTTATTACGATAACAATTTGTCTTAAGTGCAAATATCTAATTATTTCATGAATCTTGGATTGAACAGAATTGTTGTGAGAAAAATTGACAAATTCCCTACTGTTTGCTAGAAATTTTATTTGTATTACAGGTTATGTATTTTGTTGGTATCTAATAATATTCATATGTAGGTATCACTTCTGGATGTTCTCGCTGTACTGTTTAAAATGTCTTACTAGAAGAGATACCCTCGATTAAAAAGATTTACTTATCCACTTTCTCCTGACTGTATTAGCCAACAGTATGCATAGGGTTTAGCTATCTTGTTAAGGTGTTCAGCATACGACGCCCTATACACAGCACGCGTGTAACAGCATAGCGTTCATCAAACTGTTATGGCATCCGTGTGTCCAAGTGTTGTAGGTTCAACGGAACGGTAGCAGCTATATACAGGGTTCTGCAATAGTGCGTCAGGCTTCCATAGCTCCTTAACGAATTAAATTAAGAATTTCATTCATTGCCGACTTATACTATATTGTAGGTTCTACCTTAAGAAAATATTTTCAGTAATGGTGAACTTCCGGTTGTACCGGAAGTAGATATCAACTTTGTTATTTTAAATGGAACACCCTATATATTATTGCACTTTTGGATTCCTAGTTAAATTTAAATGGCACTTTGTTACACATACATTAGGTATAAGTCTCATCGTGTTTGAATTACATGACATTTTTCGAAAAAAGAATATCTGTAGCAGCGTATTCGAACTTTGAAAATTTCTCCGAAACTGTGAAAGTTAGACAGATGAGGTTTGCAGTTTTCGCTTAAGCATGAAAGAGTACACGTCTTTTATTAGAAAATTCTTGCCTTTAAATGACATGATTATTAAATGGGGATCTGTAATTTTCGAACACTAAAATCATGGAGATCTTGATTTTTTTAAATAGAACGGTATAGTAATTTTTACATAAATGGATGTAAAATTTAATTTTATTTCAATTTTATACAGGTATTATGGTGTCTATCTGTAACGGTTTTCGAGATATTTCCAGTTCTTTTGGATTTTCACGACAGATGCGTATTACGAAGAAACAAAGGCGGCCATGGAAAAACAAACATGTTGTTTATTGATACAAATTTTGTGCGATTAAATTAACTAAAATATTTCCCGAATATATCAGAAAAAGTAGTGCTTACTTTGTGTAGAAATATTTACTTATAGAATTTAGACAATAAGTGTGCTTAGCACGATTCCCACATTACGAATATACTCGAACAATTTACTTATTAAAGATTAGCTTATTTTGGGAAAACATTTTTATCCGTATTGTCGGAAGTAAATTCTGCACCAACGGTCAATAATATATTTATTAATACTAGATATACATATGTACATTTTATTTGTCTCATCTTATTTAATTATCTAATGTACAAATCTAATTTTAGATTATTTGTGTTTTCTATAGCAGCTAACTTAATTTTTCTGTGTATATAAATATAATGGTAAAAAATAAATTTATGTTTATACTATGACATTTTGTATTTTAGCCTTATAAAGCAGGCAGGTGCGATGATGTCCTTAAATGGAAACCATTAGAAATGAATTCTGTTGACTTCCGATTAAAGATTGTGAAAGAAGAAGGCGCAGGGTAATTACTGTTGCTTAACTAGTTATTTATTACCGCGGTTTTTCGTTTGTAGAATTGTTGCAAGAAAAGTGGGCCATTTGTATGTTGGACAGTTAGATGCACCATTTGCTATAATGAAATATACTTCTGCACTTAAAGATTTTGATAATAAAATTATAGAGTGCAAGTTTGAAGCCAATCAATGGAAGTTCATGCGGGAGAGAACAGATAAATCATTTCCAAATAGTTATACTACGGCTAAAGGTAAAAATATGATTAATAGAATATGCATTTTATAATTTTCATGTTTTAGCTGTTTGTGGTAGTATTCAGGATCCAGTAACAAAAGAAAAATTACTAGACTATATTGAAAAATTCAGATTTGATGATGATGGAGAAATAATGCCTCCCCCGCCTAAGAAAATGAAGAGATGACTGTACTGATATGTAATATAATATATTTATTTTTTATGTTTATTTGATACTATATTGTCAAAAATATATCTTTTTATTTTGAATAAATCGTAATTATAACTGTTGTGTAATTTTTGCAACAAACTGAATCCGTTGTACTTCCGTAATCTTGCAAAATTTCTAAATCATTATTTTCTCAGGTAAAATTTATGCTACAAAAAGAACGAAAATATAATATTCATGAAAACATTTCATAAGCAGAAAATTAAAAGAGACTTAATATGACTACGTATACGTTAATATTGACGATATGGTAAAATAGTTTTTAAAAGCAGTTGTAATAATGTGTTAATCTTAAAAACCCTTTGTTGTGTACCTGGTGTAGAAACTGATCTCTAAAAATGCATGACGACTATATATAAATAAACACTTTGCAATGCGTGATCGTCGGCTCTTACAGTCGATGGAAATGTTCAGGAAGTAAATAAATAAAATATACATCATAATACTATACTCTCGTACGTTTCCGCTGTGTAAATATTGTTTGAATATTAAAAAATATCAATGTTGATTAAGATTTTTTTGTGTGTGGTAAGCTGAAGTTGCAGTGGTCTCTATAAGCTGTATCGCTTGAACGACTACCAAGCACCTCGTACCATGTAGTATGTGTGCATGTAATTGTGTTCAAATGCAAATGATAGATCGATCGGAATCCAATTCTCCGAGAAAAATGTCACCGTTGTCTCGTAGGATTAAACCTTGGCTCCTAACGTTCTGCCACCTGCCGCCTAATCACTGCTATCAAGCCGTTTATTAATTAATCGTAGTTATCTACGACTTTAGTAAATAGGAAGTTTGAATGGAATGAGTTGCCATCTATCTTTTATATAATTTTCACGAAAGATACATCAATCGCTTGTTTTACAAAACAAGAATTCTGCTCATTTGTTTAAGAAAGTATGTTTTGTTTAAGAAGAAATACTGTTTTAAGGAAGGTTTTTAGCACCGATTCTACGTCTAAATTTGTGGTTCACGTTTAGTAGACATATGTTTATTAGTTGTTACAATAAATAAAACAACAATATTACTACAGTTGCATAATCTTACCGTAGGAAAGTGACAGAATATTACTATGTTGTCTTATAAGGGTGGACATTGGCGCGTTCATATAAGCAATATTACAAAGTTATATATCAGCAATATTTCGCTGTATTAAGGAGTCTAGTGCACTTTACTTCGTAATCGTGGTGTTGATTATTTCAGCGCAAGTTTAGAAAATGCATTCATACTTCGATTTAGTACTGCTAATTCGCGTTTTTAGATCGATATGAGATATTAGTTCGAATAACTTATAACTGCGATCTGCTTGGTTCGAACTAGTAATTGCATATAAACGTAGTAATTGATGAAAACCTAGCATTCATGTTTACAGAAATATTTGTGTGACTAAACACTTTATTAAGACATTTAATATATATTTATCATACAACGAATAACTTCTTTAAAATACACGAGGGCACATAAAGACTAGTAGGTACTTGTCTTTATGCTAGTACTACAACAATTAGATATAAACTTAAAAGCAGTACCTATCTGCCTACATATCCTCTTATAAACACAAATGTAGCACTTTTTTAGGTTTCATCCATCGTTACACAGTGCTGATTGAGAGTGATTGCGGCAGAAGGCTAGACTACTGGTTTCTAGATATAATATATGACAATCTTCAATTTTTTTATCTCGTATATTATGGTTACATGAGGTTGTATTTAACTGCAGTGGTACAGTAAACGTTCGCAATTTTCTGGACGATGCAAAATAGATGTGACATTCTGTATATTTTTTATAATATTATATATAGCATGTGACACATGATACCAATCTTTCTGGAGTCATATTTGTTGAATGAGTAGAATAAATTAAGTCGATAGATACAAAGTATTTAAATTTTGCTTGAAATGACTAGAAATTGAAGTATGGGTTGGAAAGGGTGTCGCATATAATTACATGTATTAAATAAGAAAATATATTAAGGCGAATCCTACCCATAATCGCAACAGAAACGCCACTTATTTAACAGACAGAGGCTTAAATATGGTTGTTTTTACCACAAATCGATTAATAAGCTAAAGAAAAATTTAATTATATAATATTTCTTTCCCTTCTTAATTATCAATAACTGACATTATTTGCTGAAATAAAGAAATGTGGCCTAATAATAAAATAGAAATTAAAAATGCCAGCCTCATGCAAGCCCATATTAATTATTTTGAAACTACCCATTTTTATAATAGACATGTTTATACTGCTATTTTTAATGCCAAATAAGATAAAACTATAAAAATTACTGCTTCCCATTAAAAAAATTGACTCGATAATTTTTCCAATTTCGTTTTCAGGCGTATATTTCGCGCACCCTGTATTCATAATTGTAACAATTTTAGACAAATAGTATTTAACTAGGCCATGCATTGAGAATTCCAAATGAAATAATAAATTCCTCTTTATATATATGGAAAAAGCGCAATTGATTTTTTGTCTGCAAACCTCAATTTTAGCATACGATGAACTTCAATAAGTCAAAAACGGTTAGTCTTAGATACAAGACATTATACATGAAATATGTTTAGAATTTCACGTAAAATCTAAAAATGTAACACTATACAGAGTATTCCATTTAAAATTACGAAGTTGTTGCCTAGTTCCGGTATACTCCGGAGTAGTTAGTTTAGTACCAAAATTTCAGATCATTTCTAGCTATAGTTTTTCCACAAGCGATCGTTGCAGTTCCCAATGAATAAATATACTCAAATACTTGCTTCTGTTAATCGAATACTGCTCAATATTAAAAATTCATTAACCGCTTTTTCACTGAACCCACACTGAACCCATCAGTTCATTAAAATGGATTAACCAGTTTTGAAGTAAAGCTGACTTTAAGAAAGAAACGTTTTTAAAATCGGTTTTTTAATTATTGTTTTGATGGCGATCAATCTCCCGACATCAAACTGATTTCGATTCGCACTGCTAATAATAATTTTCTATGTTGCTGTTCATTATGGAGTAGATCAGTTTGAAGAATTTTTATTTTTCTTTTTAATGGGAAATGAGTACTCAAATTTGCGCTAACTGTCACCTACTATATTACTTCGCTCTTTTCTCAAACCATTATTTGCAAACGCTGAAATTTAAAACTATAAGAGACAGTTTATTTGCAGTTTTAGTAAAATCCCTTAGCAAATTTTGTAAGTCGCAAGTGATTACAAGTTGTCTGGGCACAAGTTTATTTTCATTTTGAAATTAATTTTTCTGCAATGCTATATACAGTGAAATACGTTTAACACGAAAACGCCTAAGAAGAAATATCAGTTCACACGAAACAATAAAGTGGTCCCGAAAAAGTACTATGTATTTGCATACATTTTTTTTCTCTTAACACGAAACAAAAATCGCTTAATACGCAAAGATATCGTTTCTCGGAATGAACAAAATATGAAAACAGCTGCCACGTTGGCGTGAATTAAAATAAGGCGTTTTAAATCAAAGCGAATGAAACAATGTTGTTTACCTAAAAAGGACAATACAAATAATATATCAGATCATTTTTCAAAAAGTTATAAACGTTTTATTTGTTTTTTTTAATTGCAAATTATGTATTAAATTTCAGAACTTCTTGTTAATATTTTTGTTTTATTGATTTTTTGAAGGCAAGCATACATATGTATCTATGTAAATAAATGTACTAAACCAAATTTTGTTGAGTATATGTATACAGCTCAAGTCAAAGGATACGCCATCAAATATATTAATGTTATTAGTGGGAATAGCTAAAAATACATTTTGTTTACAAAAATTGTGCGGATCAACATATACTTTAATTTTATTTACACAAATGTTATACATCGTGTAAAAAAGTTAACAATAGAAATATACATTTCTTAAATGGAATTAACTATACATTTTTATTTTAATAATTTTAAACAAAATATCTAAATAACTTTTTTTGTAAAGTTCTTAGTTTTATTTTGTAGATTTTGTCATCCAATTTTCATTATTATGCTTATAAGAAAATGAAAATTGTCTTAATAATAATTATGGAAATTGTTGGATTGGGCGCGGAGGACCTATTACCTGTCGCCTAGATCGCCTGACATAACACCCTTAGAGTATTTTTTATGGTGATATAGGTATCAAATGCAAAGCGTACGAGGTAGAACCAACAACACCGAAGAACGTGCAACAACGCATTCAAACTATCATTACGGAGATAGATGAATGATTTTATTTTGAGAGCAATATTATCATTGAAGACGATTAAATATGTGTAGTCAAAAACAAGGACATCATTTTGAGTCATTTTTATGATCTTTTGATTGTTTCGATTTTTGTTTTAAGTATTTTATGTTTAAATAAATTTTTGATCATTTATCTTTACTCATCTTGATTCTTCTAGATTAGTTTATTTCTAGCATAACACTATGACGAATATGACGAGTAATATTCTCTGACTGATATAAATTCAAATTCGACACTTGTGTACTTCACTATTCAGTTAATAGGTGCTAGGATTTTTGTATCGTTTTCTTATTTGCATGGAATGGAGATTTAGTAACACTAACTATGTAAGTTCCTTTTTTGGCAGAAATTATGAGTTTCACAAAAAAAAAACCTACTTAGATTTTTTTGTTCAGAATCAGGTGATCTTACAATCAAAATGAAAATATCTGGGCCATTCCATTTAAAAAAGTACACTTTTTATGACAACTTTAATATGCGACACACTGTATAAGATTTTTGTGCACGAAGTTAAAGTACATGTGTTGGTTGACATAACTTTTATTAATAAAATTTTTATCAAGTCTTAATACTAACGGTAATATATTTGATGGCGTATCCTTTGACTCAGGCTGTATATACCGGGTGTTCAAATTGAAGTCGGCACTATTGCTAACTTCGTTATTATTGAAGCTACGATGTCAGTTAAATTAGCAAAGTAGTAGGGTTTTTCCTTCCGAATACGATGATAAAATTTAAAAAACAATTGAACTTCGAGTTTTCGAGATATTAAAGAAAATTACATTTTTTTAAATGGAATACTCTGTATATTTTTGCACATTTTAAATGATAATTTAATTATAAATAAAATCTATTAATATATAGACATCCGAAAATTAACAAATAAACGAAATACAAGCGTTAATGGAAAATCATGTAGACATTGACTACTTACCGAAAAATTAATACACTTTGCTCTTTATTATTGTCAATATTAATCTTATTTGAGCAACAAAAAAGGAAATTCTGAATGCAAAACATTGAATGCATAACCACCATACTCTTAGAAACAATAAGGACGTAAAGGTAAAGCTAGTATTATTATTTTCTAAATGTGTAAATGCCATTGTTGGAGCAAATTCAAATAGCCGTGTACTTACGTTGTCTAAATTAACACTCATAACCTTGACAGATACCATGTATCTTTTGTTGATGCCCTAGTTATCCGTGATAAATTTAAAACTAATGGAATAAATCGATTCTGTCTACGCTCATAATAAAGATAAAATTGAAGTAAAAGCTAAATTGCGTTTTTATTATTACTACATTGGAACCTCATCTATATCCACGCTCACTTATGTCCACCCTCACTTATATCTGCACTATAGCACTCATTTATATCCGCTCGGCATCCACCACCCGATAGTGCACGTATTCACATGAGCCAATCAGCGCGTAGCACGGTCTTTCCGCTCCGCTAACGGGATAAGAGTGGGGACCCCTCTTGAGAGGATATGAGTGAATGTTTACGTTTCGCAAACGCTGATATAGACAAGGTTTCAGTATATTAGCAAACTATTAAAAACTAAAATATGATTACCATCAAAGCATCAACGACTTTTTGTTGCCTTAGATTATAGATGATAAAATGTTTCTTTTACTTGCCAATAATCGGACATTCATTGGCTCTACACGATATTCATATCAACTTGAACTGATACATATAAATCCTTGTAGTTCATTTATTTGTTAATTTTTGGGTGTCTATGTATTAATAGATTTTGTTTAAAATTAAATTGTCATTCAAAATGTGCGAAAATATACAGGGTATTCCATTTAAAAAAATGTAATTTTTTTTAATATCTCGAAAACCCGAAGTTCAATTGTTTTTAAAATTTTACCAGCGTAAGCGGAAGAAAAACGCTACTACTTTGGTCATTTAACCAACATCGTATCTTTAATAGTAACAAAGTTAGCAATAGTGCCGACTTCAATTTGAACACGCTGTATACATAGGTATATATATGCTTTTTGTAATGTCCTTTAAAACGAAAAAATATTTCGGTCCCATCAGTTTCGTGTTAAACGTATTTCACTGTATTTTGAAAACTGAACATTCAATAAATCTATACTCACTTATCCAAACGGCAAACGATTTAAGCTTGAGGAACTCGCTAGTAATTGTGAAATTCAACACAACACAAACAAAAAGTGTATGATGTTACCATTCTTTAAGCTATATATGAGTCCAGTGAGGGTATATGTACTATGGCGGAATTTAAAATTGAGAATATTTTCACTGCAACTCGACTCTAAAACTTCGCCAAGCTGTAAACGAAATTCAGTGTCAAATTTATGAATAGGGTATTTAAATATGATGAATACAAAAGAACCGCTGACACATGCAGATAATCGTCGCATCTGTTATATGGTATTAAGAGTTTTATATTTAATAAAGTTTGTTTTGCAAACAGTTCTCTAATATTCGACTATCTCGTAATGTTTTATTTATATATACATACTTGTTTTACCTTCTAGTAGATAAGTATTTATTTTTCGATAAATAAAATAATAGAAAAGGTATGCCAGACATATAGTGTTAGCAGAAACTATGTGCGTTTAAATGGGTAAAAAGAGTTGTTTAGGATATTCATAATGACGACGACGATTGCATATATTATTACCTAAATATTCAATAATGATAAATCATTTCGCTGTTATGATGCTAATGTATAAAATGAAATGTTTACTTATCACTAAATATTGCGTATATAAACTATAAACATGTATATGTAACACTAAAGCATATAAAAAATACGGATAATGAGTTTGTGTTTATCTCCTGAAAGCTAATAGGCCTATTCCTTCATTTAGTTCCCCAAAATCGAAATTAAATGAATACAAAACATTGTATTAATTTCATATAATTCAATTTGTGTTAATAGTATTTAAATATGGTGTTTAGCAAACGCAATCCTTAAGATACGTTATTCCCAAATATGTAGGTGGTATTTTGGTTGAATTTCAACAGAAAAATAACTAAACGTAAACTATAATATTTTTGCATTGAACGTGTAGCAATGATGAGTTGTTAATTTTCACAAGTTTATTTCCATAGATAATTAAACTAAAAGTTATTTACTGGTATATGTTTTGCAACACTTATCTCTCGCAGCGGCATTCTGCTATCCGCCATCCCCATAATTCCCCTTTTCGACGGAATTAACTTTTGGCATCTTCTAGGTTCCATGATTTCACAAAAACTATTGTAAATATCAAGCACCGCTTTGGAAATACATAAAAGGTAGACAATAACGGGACTTTTTCATCAAAAAATAAACAACATACCTATTGAAACTAAAAATTGCTGAATATGCTAACCTTGGTTAAAATTTCGCATGTATAGTTGGAGATTCATACTGATTTCGACATTTCTTAGGATCAATAAATAAACTTTTGTTAGAGATAACAGAAATTTAATTTATTTTGTCAACTAGTTTTGTAATAAACTGTCAAACCAATTTGCATGACCATAAAATATGTCTGCTTTAATTACAATTTGATAAGAATGAATAATTAAGCTCTATGCATATATTTCTTCAGTTATTACTAGGCATAAAGACTAGAAATTAATGTTACTAAATTTTATAGTTTTCCAGTTTACTCGTATTTACAGAAATAACCATTTAAAGACATACATATGTATGTTGATATGAAGAAATAATTACAAAGAATGTAATGTAAATACAACATACGTTGAGATGTGCTTTCTATACGATTTTTTCTACGTTTGATTTTCAGGTAAGGATCTAATTATTACACATTTCATCGCTTTCTCTATACGTATTGAAGTAGGTACGGCAATATTATTGTCAGTAAGTAATAACTTTTCTTTTCGTCCTTCCAATTCACCCTGTATAGTTTGTTTTGATACATGTTTCGTATATCGTTTACAATTAATCTAGTTGTTAAATACATATACATATGTACCTATGTGTGAATATAAAAATAATAAATACTTTCCATTACAAATATAACAAATATGAAACATGCAAATCATACAATCAGTTGCGGATCCAAAGGGGGAGGGGGAGAACGTGCCTCCCCCCAAACGACCCAACTGTATACTAGATAAAACATACTATTCCTAACAGAAAAATATTTTTAAATATCGCATTTAAACCCTAATGTTTAATGAAATAAAAACAATAGATTTACTACCGAGTAACCATTTTGAAACATTTCTTACGCTCAAAATAAGTTTAACCTGCTCGGCAAGTTCTTGCGTACGCCTATATTTTAGTTAGTTAAATACTTCAAAAACCACCTCCGTGGGTACTCGCTCCGTTTAAATTTCAAAAGTTTTTCCCGGACACTCCTCTACCCGGGGCGGTATTCCATACCCCTGGTTTTGCCCCCTCCTCCCAAATGTTTTTCTGGATCCGCCGCTGCATACGATATTATGGAGATATATATAAAAAACAAAATTCAGTAAAGATCTTAAACTCTAATACGATAACAGATGCGACGTAAATCTGTTTGTGTGAGCGTCTCGATTGTATTCATTTTATTTCAATATTTCTATTGATTCGACCAGAAGGTTCAATTTTGCTTAAAGCCTATCAGTCTGTTAGAGTTGAGTTGCAGTGAAAATATTCTCAATTTTAAATTCCGCCATAGTACATAATTCTTATAATAATTTACATTCTTTCAATACACTGCGTATAGATAATTTTAGATGTGATGACCATCCCAGACTCCTGTGCTCTTATATATTAATCAAACATTCAATAAGTGAATATGAAATATAGGTACAGGGTGTAAAGAGTTTGACTGCCATAATTTTCCCAGCATATAGAGCAAGTGTGTAAACAGGATTAAAAAAGTTTATTATGAAGTAGAGCCGTTAAAATAAATATAGTATTCCAGAAAAACAAAAGCAAAGTTTCAAGTTGCATTATCTTAGGCAGTTATAAGTATTTTAAAGTCAGAATTTTACAATGGACTCATCACGTAAATATAAAAAAATAATTGTTATAGAAGTTTGTTCTATAATCTAAAGTAAGGTTAAAAAAATAGAAATCGAAGTACATGTAAACTGTCTAGCTTTGGCAACGCTGAAACATGACCTACTATATACCTTTCTACAAACAGATGTGTTTCACAACAGCTGAAGGCTGCGGCGTCGATAAGAAAATTGCAGACGTTGTACTTTTAAAGAATAAACTGCTTCATACAATTAAGTCGTATGATTCCTGAACGAATGAATAAAAATGCTCTAGATTACATCAAACGATATTTTAGTGAATTATTTGACAAAATACTTTGAAACATTAGTATTGTGTAGTGGTGTTAGCACGATGGAGCGCTATACTACATGGTAATATCACGATATGCTGTTAATTATTGTAATCGCGGCAAGTCCTTCGTTTACGGACATTTAACTTTATTAAGCGCGGCGCCGTCGTTGCCAACTTCTGGTAACTAAGTATTTACTTATTTTGGAAACCGTGACAGACTAAAAATTTATAAAGGTATTCTGTTCAGATTTTCATTACACTACACTATAGTTATGGAATTCAAACCACTTACACCCTGTATTACAGACATGCACCTTTACCAATAAAACCTTTCATAAATTAATTGTAAATATATTTACATGCTTCTATTTATTTAAATAATCACAATATTAAAAATATACATTGTATTATATATAATACACTTCAAATATACAATTTCTTAAATGTATAAATAATATTTAATACTTTTAAAAATAATGAGTGTTAAGCAGTCTCTATTACATTTTATGTGGTGAAATATATTGAAATTGTAAATCTATTTGTTTTATTTTATTTTCTTTTAACAATTTTGTTAAATGGTGTTGTACATTGTAAGCTGCTGCTTCATACAAATTTTTTGGCGTGTTAATGTATATTTGTTCTACAAGGTCCATAGGAGAAAACATCTTATCCGAATGTGTCTTTAAAACATTTAAGATCTGTTCTTCTCTTTGTTTCCTATGATCTATATAAAACTGAATTTTCTCTTGAGGGCTCTGAAAGTATTCGACTTACATTAGTAAATCATGACTGAGTAAAGTGCTCACTTATTGCTATCCTAAGATGCATGAAAATTTAGAATCAAATCCATGGTATTGAGATATTTATAAAAAAAGAAAATACTATTTTTTGGTGTTGTACTTACATGAATAACATTACCATGTGCTGGATAAATAATTGCCGGTTCAAGATCCAAAATACATTCTAAAGAATTCATATAGTCATACAGGTCTTCAAATACTGCAGTTCCTTCACCTAATATACAATCTCCACTGAATATAGCATTTTCTTCAAGTAGTTGTAATACAACATGATCTGTTGAATGACCTGGCGTGTAAACTATTCGAACAGTAGCTCCTTCGACAGAAAATTCTTGACCATCTTTCAAATATTCAAATTTAACATTTGCAGGTAGTTCATCTTTTTTATCTTCTCTTGGATATTTCCAAACTTGACAGTATTCTAAACAATACAAAAGTATGTACATTATTAATTAAGTAAAACAATCTCATTGCATATAATTTACTCGTGTAATCTGTGAGTTCCATAACATCATTGATACCACCAATATGGTCATGATGCCAATGTGTTATAAATATATGGGCCAAATCAATATCTTCATGTTTCAACACGGATTTCAAGTGGTTGATGTATTGAGGTATATCGGCATCACCAGTGTCAATTAGTATTCTCCTAAAAAAAATAGTTAATTTACTTGTATGAGCCTTTATTGGCATTATTGTCTGTACCTTTTTCCAGTACCAATAATGTATGTATTGGTCCCTTGCAATGTCATAGGACTAGGATTACATCCTAAAATACGAATAATCCTCGAAGTTAATTTGGTAACATTTGGTATAACAGCAGCCATTCTCGTTAAATTTAAAAATACCTGAAATGTTTTAAAAGTGCATAGTAAATTTAAAATCTAACATTATTGTGTCTTATATATTATACTTTTCGGATTTGGATTAGTAACTGAAAGCACAAGTTACAAACAACTATAATTTTACCATCTTCTAAAATAGGTGGTGTTTCGGTATAATGTCACAATGCCATTATGTGCCAATACTGTTATCACTGTTATTTAATTATCATGTAGGTATCAAAAATTTGAAATTTTATTATTGTAAGACAAGCTTTAGCTTAACCCTAAGCGGCGCAATATATCATATCTGATACGTAATGAATAATTGTCTACCAAAGTATACAGAACAAGTTATTTGAGTCAGAGGCGCATAGTATCTATTCTGATACAAACCGTCTATGCATATACCATTGAGTGTAAACGCCATCTTACATCAATATATCTTATTACTCAGTTTAAATGCAACCGTTACGATATGACAGATACGTGAAAAAGTGTGATATTTTGAGGGTGTTTTTCTTATGTTTTTAGTGGAATTACGGCGAAAGAAAAAATTCGTTTAGTAGCAGTTACTGTTATATTCATACTTTATTTGAAACAAAACCAAAAATTTGGAAAATACTCACAGTGTAAGTAATAAATAGGAATGTTTCATTTCTGATACATAGCGCATTTTGGACATAAATTTTTAGATGTCTACACAAAATATCAAAGCCGCTTTATCGGAAAAACAATTGCAAGAAATTGCTGAAAATTGGATTGGTAGCGACGATGAATTTGAACAATCCGCCGATGAGGACGACGATGAAAGTTATTTTGATTTAAATACGATGCCAATTGTTTTTGAAGAGGATGGAGTAGAAATAAATTCTGAAGGCGATCGTACAGTTACAGAGGAATTGGAAGAAATTGTGGATGAATTGGAAAATAATAATGAGAGATATGAATCTATAAATTACAAAAGTACTACATGGAAAAAAAAGAATTTATTACTAAACGACGATGTACTAGAATTTAAAGGTAATACGGCCCTGCCACACACAATTACCGAACTTGAGACTCCTTATCAATTTTTTTCATACTTCTTTAACAACCAACTTTTCGACATGATTAAAGAACAATCTAATCTGTACAATATACAAACTGAACCATCAAGACCAGTCAATCTTAGCATAGAAGATTTAAAAAAGTATGTTGGTATATTAATCTATACGTCAGTAGTGCATTTACCAGGTATAAAAACCTATTGGTCTCAAAAAGTTGGCCTACAACAAATAAAGGATAGCATGAGTCAAAAGAAATTTCAAGCAATAAAACGATATTTACACTTCAACGATAATACAACACTAGGACCAAAAGATGACCTCAATGTAGATAGACTGCATAAAATAAGACCGGTGGTAGACTTTCTAAATGCAGCTTTTGAAACAGTTCCTTATGAACAATACCTATGTGTGGACGAACAGTTGTGCAGTACTAAAGCTCGTCATTATTTGAAACAATACCTACCAATGAAGCCTCACAAATGGGGCTTCAAATTGTTTGTTTTAAGCGGTGTTAGTGGATACGCATATAAGTTTGAAATTTATACCGGAATGGAAAACAAAAACAGATTAGATAATGAACCTGACCTGGTTGTAGCTCGAATATCGTTGTTCGAATAACCAGGAATGTTCCCTGTAACCAATCCTTTAGACTATATTTCGATAATTACTGTTCATCAGTTGGACTTGTCCATTACTTGACATCCAAAGGTGTTTACTCTTTGGGAACTATTAAAAGAAACCGTATCCCAAACTGCCAATTGCCTACTGAGCAAAGAATGAAAAAAAAGCCTAGAGGAACGTCTTACGAATATGTAGGAAATGTGAATGGAATTGATATCTCAACTGTTATCTGGAAAGATAATAAATTAGTTACACTCATATCAAGTTTTACAGGTAAATTACCTGTACAGGAGGTTAGCCGATACGATAAGAAGCAAAAGAAAGTAATTAAAATTGACTGCCCAAACTTAATAAAAGAGTATAATCGCCATATGGGTGGCGTCGACTTTTTAGACAGTTTAATTGGGCGTTATAAAATTCAAATACGGACGAAGAAATGGTATATGAGGATTTTCTACCATTTAATTGATTTAACTGTGGTTAACAGCTGGATCCTTTATCGCAAAGTAATGGTACAACGAAAAGAAAAGTATCTTGCGCTAGCAGAGTATAGAATTGAATTAGCTGATTGTCTGTGTAGAACAGGAAACCAAAATACTGTAAAACGTGGAAGACCATCTAATGACATCGAGACGCAAATACAATTAAAGAAGAAAAAAGGTCCTACAACCTACGTGCCACCCAAAGACGTACGCATTGATGGAATAGGTCATTGGCCAGAACATACTACAAATAGAATAAGGTGCAAGAAACCAAATTGTAAAAAACTAACATACGTTAAATGCAGCAAGTGCGGCGTGTCTTTGTGCTTTAACAAAGATAATAATTGCTTTAAGGATTTTCACATGTAAAAAAATATACAGTCATTAATAAACCAAAAGCGTAAACTTTTTGATTTTTTTATTCTTCAACGGCGCAATGTATCATATATGATACATTATGAAAAACGTAGTTTTTTCAAAAATTAATCAAAATATATTTTTTTTTCTAATTTTACCGTTATTAGTACGACCAAATATACCAATAGAATTTTTTTTTACCAAATTTAAAAAATTGCTCCGTTTAGGGTTAAGCTGCCCCCGGATTCCGAGATTACGATACGAACTCGGTTTCGAGACGACGATCGTTTCGATGTCGTATTGTGATTTACGATCCCGAACAACAACCGTATCGTATTATCCAAAACTTCGTGCATTTTCGGTGATTACTAATAAAAAGATTGAAAAGCTCGTACACATTGGGAAAATTTCTCAGATTTCACGATATCCTATTGGCAATACTGAACAAATGGTGAATAAGTTATTGTTATTGTTTTTTATCGTACATGTCGAAATTCGCGAACGAGCACTAGGATGTCGTTTTAGAGTATATGGAAAAGTATCCAAATTTATTAAAAGGACAATTTAGTGGGCCAAACGGTAGAATAGAACAGAAAAGGTTATGGGACGAATTAGCAAAAAAATTAAATAGCCTTAGGCATTCGATACTGACGCTTCTTTGCAAATTGGACACATGTATATCGTGTCTTAATGTATCTATTAACTCTCTAGCTTCCTGTTTTGGTAACCTAAATAATTGTAAATCTATCTTCACTTAAATGAAAAGCATTATTACGTGCTCGATTTTCTATGCACCTTCTCAGGAGCATTAAATTTTGCTGACGGCGACGAACAGCTCGTCGAAATACGGGAAACATATTTAAAAAAATGAGCTAGAAAAAACCCATAAGTCAAAATGTAGGTAAACGTATATTAATTAACGTTGGCTATAAGTTGGCTTACGTATTACGTATAGAAATTGTTTTCAAACACTATAATAATAATACTTTAGTTTAACTATAATCTTACGCAGACGTGCGCATAAAAA
>CM043017.1:88449634-88599161 GCA_023690525.1 Holotrichia oblita | reverse complement strand
AAGACCTTCATCTTGAAAACGTTCCGATTTTGAATAAGGCTATTTGTGGTCAATGCTCATTATTTGACACGCAGTATCTCCAGTTAAAATATTTCCCGTAATTACTTAAGCACCCTGTAGAAATGTTTGAACATGGAAAAAATACAGGAATTTCCGAAACTTAACAAAATAAAACAGATTGAATCATATGATTTGTTTCACTAAATAAATCAAACAAGCCGTATACCCAAAAGAAAAAATTTAGACAGTAAAATATAACGGTTAAAATACTAAAAGAGAAAACAAAATCACAAATAATAAAAATCACCGATACTGAACATTTGTACTGAAAATGTTGGTACGGACCACGGACAGTTGTTTCGTAGATTTCCTTTAAATAGAAATGCGAAAATATTACAGTAGTCCTGGACGCACAATAATTCTGTGCATGACTGTATAATTACTCCAATTACTGCTATTATTACATTAATTTAATGTTTTTATCAAAATTCTGGCAAGTGTATGACAAGTATACATTACGAAGCTTGTTTACCTAATTTCCTTTGTTTTTGAGTCTACATTTATATAGTATATATATATATCTATATTTAATTGTATGTTTCACTGAATATAATGTTTCGTCATATTTTATGTTTCATTGTTCACTTTTTTTAATTTGTAAATGTTACACTTTAAATTTTACCGGTCTGATCTTACTATAATTATATTCGTAGTGATTTCTTAATAATAATACGTCGATACTTCCCCTCAACAAAATAATAGTAATAATAATAATAATAATAATAATAATAATAATAATAATAATAATAATAACGGACTTTATTACAGAAGCGGAGTTCAACTGTAGCTGTTCAACTCAACCTCTAAAAAATAATACACAGAGTAACCAAAAAAATGTATGTTCTACAACAGAGCTTATTAACTAATTAGCTAACTAACGAAAATAAAAAAAATAAAAATATATTGACAGTCCTATGCTATTGTATCCAGTAATACATAGAATCAATGTAACAGTTTAAGAAGTAATGGAATTAAATTCGGAAGTGGCGCTCAAGATCTCCGCTCATTTATTAGTTGCTTCTTAATAGAGTTTCAAAAAGCATAGCTGCTCTTCGTTTTGAGATTATCATGAAGTACATTATAAAACTTGGATGAAACACACAGAAATGATCTTTCAAATAGAGCAGAATGGTGCTGCGGCACATCCAACAAATTCAAATATCTCAGGTTCCTATTGTGCGTTATATCACTAGTCTGTAGGTAGGAGATCAGTAATGTATTTGGGTGCATTTCTTTTAATAATTCTATGTACGAATCCGAACAAATGTAAATATCTATGATTATACATGTTTAACCAATCAATTTTGCATAAGTAGGGTGAGATATGTTCACTTCCGCTAAGATTATATATAAAGCAGATGCATGAATTTTGCACGCTGAATTTTAGTTGAATATTCGTAGTCAAAACACGGACCGTAGACAACATCACAATAGCTGAAGTGTGATAGCACTAAACTGTCACATAATAACATTCTAATATTGGTATTCATAATTTTTCTATTAGAATATAGATTTGATATCTTAGGGATGCGTACGACTTCTGAATGGCTTTGTTAATGTGTGTCCTAAATCGAAAATTATTATCTATAATTAAACCCAAATCTTTAACTGAAGTAGTCACATCCAGTATGACATTGACTTTTATAACTATGTCAGCTACGGCCCCGTGCCCCCGTTTAGAAAAAAATTATAACTGATGACTTGAGAGGATTGATCTTCAGATAGTGTGATTTAGAAACTTTAGCTAAATTATCGATGTCTCGATTTAACTGTAAATAGCGTTATGTGACTGGCATTGAAGTTACAATATTGTAATGTTATCGGGTTCAAAGCAAACGATATTCGGTTTAAAACGATATATTAATTAAATAAACACTTAATACTAACAATAAAAACAAATGACACGTATAACACTAACTAACTATGTATGCACAGATTATTTATATTTCCGATTTATAAATATTCATTTAAATCTTCGCGACGCACACGCTTTTCGATCCAGACTTACTTCCCCTCCTAGATGGGCCATATACAGGGTGGGCCACTTAAAATGATGCACGTATTACGGCCAAGCTAAATAAAAATTTAAAAATTCGACCAGGTAAACTTATAGTGTTCGATGAGGAGCACATTTTAATAACAATGTAAATTTTATAACCTTCACGATGACGTCACGCCGAAATCAATTTGCATTTTATTAAATAGCACATGTATGTTTTCTGTCACTGTATTGTAAGAAGATGATATTTCTAACACATCACAATCACTTATTAAATATTTTATCTAACTGTATTTGCAGTAACAAAGAATGAAATTTGATTATTTAAATTTCGCGGTTTCGAAGTTTCAAGCTTAATTGACCGAAATTTTACGTAACGCATGTTAATGTGTGTGACATTTGTCAGATTTGACTTAAATCACTACATGATTCTGCCATTTGCTTATCTTAAAGTGTAACTTGCTAAATTTAAAATATGAAGTGTAAACTATGAAATTTAATAATAACTATTTGAATATAATTTCCTAAGTACTATTTACGCAACAAAATGACTAAAATATTGTGTTTATAAAAGTCAGGGGAGTTGTCTCGCGCAGTATACGAGCTCATACCGCCAGCGGCAGATGTTTTTGCACTTGCCGATGCAGATTTAATGCAAGTTGGTTAGTAAGTCACACACTCAGCACCAAATTATTGTTTCTACATAAGTTAAACGTTAAAATTTCCATGCTGTCAGTATTGCAGTAAGTTTGTAAAACTATCTATTCCATCAATTGTAATACAATTGTTAAGCCAATCTAACAAACATTTTAGCTGAAATAAGGGTACTAATAGGAGAAAAAGAAGAATACACCGTTAAATATAATAAGACACTAGACACAAAAGATACAAAACGAATAATTAATTTTGAATGTTTGTCAGTTGCCAAGTGACATTTAATGACAGCCCAATTCAAATTTTGCATTTTACGCAAATATGCATCAGGTAAATAACAATATTTGCGCGTTTCAAAATTTGAAATATTGGCGACAATTTCAAAAAGTTGTTGATTTCATTTGTTATTAAAATCGATCCTATTTTATACAGTTATACGTTAAAAAATTAGCTGTTTCAGAAATTTACAATAAAAATACTACATTCCATTTAAATAAATGCAAATTGATTTCGGTATGACGTCATGATGGATGGTATATAATCCACGTTTCTATTAAAATGTGCTTTCCTTAGAATTCTATAACTTTACCTGGTCCGATTTTAAATTTCTTATTTAGTTTGGCTATAATTTCAATGCATCATTTTAAGTGGCCCATCCATATGCATCGGTGATTATTTCTCGATCATTCTGTATCGATCTGGACAAGTTCTGGAGGATTACTCATCGGTCACCGGTCACGATGGATGACGTCATAATCACGCGTGGCGCTGACCCATCACAATATAATTGACTATCGTCAGCAAAGAAGTGGGGTGTGCAGTAATCGATGTTTTTAGAAAAATCAGATGTGTATAATATAAACAGTAGAGGAGAAAGTATTGACCCCTATGGGGTGCCATTAGATAGTACAATATCTCCGGAGTAGTTCCCCCTATAAACACTTTTTGTGTTCTACCAGTAAGGTATGACTTAAATAAGTTGCAAGCACCCAAATCAAATCCAAAATATTTTAGTTTGGTAATTAGTAATTCATGGTTTAACGTATGAAATGCCTTAGAGTAATAATAAGGTCAGCACAGAGATCTTGTCTTCATCCATGGCAGAGATGATGTCGTTGGTCACCTTAACAAGACCTGTAGTAGTACTATGATGTTTTGTAAAATCCGATTGTACATTTGGTAGAATGTTCGTTACTTCAAGATAAGTATGAACTTGTTCGGCCATTGCTTTCTCCATGATCTTTGAGAATAGAGGAAGAATGCTTATTGGGTGCAAGTCGTTAAGTTCTATAGGATTATTTATTTTACATAATGGGAAAATCACGGCTTTTTTTCCAAATATCGGGAAACACGTTGTAAAAAAAACATTGGTTAATTAGGTACCTTATGTATTCAATAATTTCACGTAAACAGAGTTTAAGCATCTTGATGGTCATATCGTCTACACCAGCTGCATTAGTTTTAATCTCAGAAATATATCGTAAAACATCAGAGCTGTCAATACATTTAAAACCAAATTTATTACGCGGGACGAAACTACTATTTTCATATTTTGATATAATTTCTTAATCTGGAAGCATCATCACTCAAGTGATGTGGGACATTGCGATAATGTCTGCGAGTGATTGTCAAATTATGCATGGTTTGCCACAACTTTTGCTTGTTAATTTGATGATAAATAAATTTTAAATAGGCCTTTTTTTCACTACGTATGGCGTTCGTAGTGTAATTTAGTAGCTACATGAAATAAATTTAAATTGAAGTCACTCAAGCATATAATTTCATCCACTGCCGGAATAATATCGCAGTGGTTTCTATTACCACTAGAGATTGAATAATATCGGAGTGTGGGGCTCTGTAAATGCAGCCAATCGCATCTGACTTATTATGTACAATTTAAAGAGTTACGAATATACACCGCAACACCACCCCCACGCAGTTTACGAGCACATCTGTATATGTTGTATTGTGGAATAGATATCACATCATTGGAAATACTGTCATTAAGCCAAGTTTCTTACTGCTACTAGATCCAATTTCTCCTTCAATATTGTATTTTGTAATTCATCAAAATCAGTGATCTAGCGTTGATATTTCCGAACCTAAGTGACATATAAAAAAAATATAATATATAACGAACTAAAAATAAATCAAATTCAGCTTTTAAATAACACTGAACGGAGTAAGATTATATGTGCTCCATATACACATTACAAATTATACATCACACTGAAGAGGTAATATTGATAATAGAATTAAAAGAAAAACTAAATTCCAAAAAGGAAAACAGTATAGATACTATTTATAATGTTCAGTAAATCAGTATACAGATCGTTGCATCGCAAGTGCCGTCAAAATATTATATCGATAGTTGAACGGTATGTCTTAGTTAAGTCCATATGCCGCGCCGGCGCCGATACATGTTGCAGAGAATAGGTATGAATATTTGGATATTTGCAGTCTCCAGTTAGGCATTGTAAAAGGTAGTTGTCTCATATGTTCTAGCGCTTTGCGATATTTTATTACATTTTCTTTTTTTTATTATTCTTGTTGAAAAAATATTCTTTTAATTTTCATTTTCTTATTATATCCTAATCTGTTAATTGTCTCATTCTTCAAGCATTTTTGCTAAACATATTCGTTTAGTTAGTGTTTTGTCGTCGTTTCTATTAGGTTTTCTGCAGAGTTTAGTGTAAGATACATACATAAGTATTTATTTAGTTTGTTAGTTTGGTATTTATATGTTATAAAAATAATGGATGTTTATAATTTAGTTCAAAGAAAACAAATTATTAAGTGGTATCATCAGGAAATACCCTTAAGGCAAATAATAGAGCGCTTTTATGAGAATTATCAATCACGACCAGTTCTAAAAACAATTCAGCGAATAATAAATAATTTTGAAAGATTGGGCTGTATTATGCCGAACAAGCACAAACGTAATAGGCAACCATTTGTTCGCCAAGACGAAAGAAATCTTTTAATTTGTGCCAGTGTCGAACAGAACCCGAAAATATCTTCATTGGGTATTAGTGAGCAGCTGGATATTTCTAAAAGCACAGTATGGCGTGTTTTAAAGAAAAATAAATACCATGCCTACAGATTACAGAAAACAAATGAAATATTTCCCGAAGATGAAGAACAGAGAATGGAATTTTGCGAAAATATGATGCATATTTGCAATCAAAACACAAATTTTATTGCAAATATATTATTTACGGATGAAAGTACTTTCCCGTTGCACGGAAGACATAATCCCGCTGTACCTCGACACTGGGCAAGAGAAAACCCGCACCTAACATACAATGCTAGAACTCAGTATCCCCAAAAATTAATCGCTTGGGCGGGATTACTTGGAGAGCATAAAATTGGACCATTTTTTATAGATGGCAATTTAACAGGCGATAACTATTTTAACTTGCTCCAGAATCGAATTATTCCACGCCTCCACGAATTGGCGCTCAACTTGGATAACATATGGTTTCAACAGGATGGGTGTACCGTTCATAATAGTAGAGTTGTACGGGAATATCTTCATAATGTACATATTTCCAAACCGTGTTCTAAGTACCTGGGGAACTATTCGCTGACCACCTAGATCACCAGATCTCTCCCCTAATGACTTTTTCTTATGGGGATACATGAAAACTAAGATCTATACATTTGAAAACGATAGACCAAACAATTTGGCAGAATTGCAACAAAAAATTATTAACACTTTTAATGACATTCCTCCAGCAATTTTACAGAATGCGCAACGAGGCTTCTACGATCGTTTAGCATATTGCTTTGAGGCGACCGGAAGACGTTTCGAGCATTTAATGCATTAGAAAAGTGGTCGCTTTTACGTTAACTTATAAAATAATAATTTATGACTAATAATAGATTCCTTCTGTTGTAACATATGCATATTTTTTTAACGTTTATTCCTGCAAATATGAGAATATTCATTTTTTATTTAGCTACTAATTACAGAATTTAAATTTCATTATTTTACTGTGAATTGTTGTGATAATACATAGTATTACTATTCTCCACATTGCTTTAATATTTTACATTTTTCATTCGTCATAAACATCTTCTTACAATACATATTCTGTGCACAAGTTTGCTATTCTTGTTATAACTACATATTTAGTTTTTATGAAGATAAAAACAGCGGGCACATTGTGCACGTTAAAGATAATTGTATCATATGAGTCTAGCTACATTACGTATAATTCATACCACCGGCGCAGCTATGCACGTACATATGTATGTACATACTACAACACTAAGACCTGCTCAACGAAGTAACTCGTCAATCGGAGCGAGCGTTTGACGGCACTTGCGATGCAACGATCTGCATATTGTAATGGCAAGTTGAGAGAGCATATAGATTACAATAACTTCAGATAATTTGGCATAAATTGCAAGATAAAGTTATTATTGGATATTACTATTCAAAAGTGTTCTAAACCAAAGACGATATTAAAATCGAACACCATCTTTAGGTAATTTAGGATAATTGACAAGAAAAGGCAACATTAAATATTATTATTCCAAGGTTTTTTAAGCAACTAAATAAGATTCTGAAGCTGTAAACAACATTATCGATGGACAGAAAAAACATTAATTCTGTATGTTAGAAAAATCATTCCATGTTTTAAGTTTGTAAGTTCCATAATTCACTTTAACACCGATATTACCATTTAAGCACCTCTAAATATCTGATACCTCACCTTTGTTAGATCTTCGGTGATAAATATTTTCATACCCTTTAATTTGTTTCTATGTTTTAGTATATTTTCCTTGACATAATAACTCGTGAATTTTACCATTATCGGTCGTACAATAGACAATATACAGGGTGATTGGTGAGAATGGCCTATTAAAAGTATTACACAAACGGATAGGAATTTTAAAACAAAATTTTTCAGTTGGATATGGTTGAATATGAAGTATCACGTGAAAATATTTTTGAATAAATATCACTTCCGGTTAACCGGAAGTGGACATCAACTTCGATTTTTTAAATAGCATGCTATAAAATAAATTGCAAATTTAGCTTCTATGATAAATTTTACACATATTTTATGTATATTACCCTATACCTAAATACCATTCCTTCTGAGTTATTCGCAATTAAAGAAAAAAAGTGACAGATACCGATCTTACTTTATAGTAATATTACTTCAAGTAGGAGTAAATGAGGCGAATGAAATTTTGCATACGCACAGCTGATATTATGTAGTTATACAGCATTTGAAGTTTTTTTTTCTCTAACATTATACAGTGTGTTTAAAAACTTAGTTGCTTATAAATAAGTTCAATCTGCGAAAAGTAGATTTTCTTAAATGGAAAGGTATATATTTTATTAGATATTATGATTCTACAAAATATTCTCTTTGAATCCGTGTTAGGTGTTCCTATACCTAAAATGTAAGGTTAATAAGTTATAACCATTTAATTAACCTCCGTACCTAAAATGCTCAAATATGTCAATTTACAGAAGCAAGTGTGCTTAGCTCATTTGTTTTACATACTTACTTGCCACTTATTTTGACGTCTGTCATTTTGTTAATCGTATTTTCGAAAATTCTTCCCATTGAATTATAGGAATAAGGGATCCTTTAGGCAAATACCACCAGATGATTAGCAAGAATTATAGGAATACGTCTCCGAATATAGAATGCCTCAATTGAAACGGTTGCCATGTCGAACCATTTAGATCACTTATTTATTTGTGTTATTATTATTGTTGTTCTTATAATTTTTCTACTGTAGGTATCTTTTATACCTTTTTATTATCTTTTTTATTATTTTAATTTTACCTAATTTGTTATTCCTAATTATTTAGACCTTTGATGTAGATTTACTTTATGTTGATTATAATCTAAATTTTTTACTGATATCGTTACACATTGGGTTTTACTTTACACTTTGGATTTTACTTTTATTTTGGATACACACAAGACTCTTCAATCAACTAATATTTTATTGAGTGAACGTTCAACAAAATATTTTCTTTTGGGCACACTACAACTGTTTTTTAAATATCTACCTTCTTAAATAATTATAACTGTTATTATTACTTAACAAGTATTGTCCTTTCACCATTGTTCTACGAACATATCGGTTGCTAAAACTTTTTATATCTTAAAAATTCTTAGAAATTTTTGCTGATGTTTGCTGGTTTTTGTTGTAAATGTTAGTATCTTTCACTAAACGTTTAATACGTTTGTTTCACTATTTGATTACATTCACTTTGCATAATAAATAAATTCATGATTACCTGACTTGGTCTATTCTCAATGCTAATCCATTCTAACACAATATACTGAGAAAAATGTATTGCACCGAAACGAAAACAATGTTATTACAGAGGTAAAATAAAAATTGTAAAAAAATACTAAGATAATATGTTTTCGGCTACTCTTCGGTTCTCGGGTTCTCTGCCGCGTAGAAAAGTTGTGGTACTTAACGTTTCGATCATCTTGATCACGACAAGATGATCGAAACGTTAAGTACCACAACTTTTCTACACGGCAGAGAACCCGAGAACCGAAGAGCAGCCATCAACAGCGGCCGTGAAAGCCTGAAGACTACATAATATATTTTGTAACAAATAACATAATTTTTTGTTATTGTAAAGTAAATACTCGCATTGTTTACCCTAATTATTGTACTGGTGCAGATCTATTTCTCACAGTGTACGTGAGAACAACTAACTGACAGACGTCAAAATAAGTGGCAAGTAAGTATGTAAAACAATTGAGCTAAGCACACTTGCTTCTGTAAATTGACATATTTGAGCATTTTAGGTACGGAGGTTAATTAAATCGTTATAACTTATTAACCTTACATTTTAGGTATAGGAACACCTAATACGGATTCAAAGAGAATATTTTGTAGAATCGTAATATCTAATAAAATATATACTTTTCCATTTAAGAAAATCTACTTTCCGCGGATTGAACTTATTTATAAGCAACTAAGTTTTTAAACACCCTGTATAATGTTAGAGAAAAAACTTCAAATGCTGTATAACTACATAATATCAGCTGTGCGTATGCAAAATTTCATTCGCCTCATTTGCTCCTACGTGAAGTAATATCACTATAAAGTAAGATCGGTATCTGTCACTTTTTTCTTTAATTGCGAATAACTCAGAAGGAATGGTATTTAGGTATAGGGTAATATACATGAAATATGTGTAAAATTTATCATAGAAGCTAAATTTGTAATTTATTTTATAGCATGCTATTTAAAAAATCGAAGTTGATGTCCACTTCCGGTTAACCGGAAGTGATATTTATTCAAAAATATTTTCACGTGATAGTTCATATTCAACCATATCCAACTGCAAAATTTTGTTTTAAAATTCCTATCGGTTTGTATAATACTTTTAATAGGCCATTCTCACCAATCACCCTGTATATAATATAGACGATAATTTTTGCCATTAATGGAGTGAGATTTATAAGGTGACGACTGAGTATCTCTCAATAAAATCTCATATAATTTCTTAGTTTTGTTAGCTATATCTGTGGTGGTTTGTATTTACGAATATAATTGAAATCATTTACAGCTGGATCCACCACATTCTTTTGTTAAATTTAGAAAGATAAAGTATCACTGAAGCGATCCACTTGGTAAAATATCCGGTGTGTAAAAATTACATTCGAATGAAATCAGTAAGCCTTTGTCGCCATCTTGGCAGTTCATCCAAGCGCATTCTCTTTCTTCACAATGATGTGTACCTAACGGATCTGAACATTTGTTTTAATGTTAAAAATGTATATTTATGTATCCATTTCATTCACGAAAGATCACAAAGTCGAATGAAACAAATTGTTGAAGATCCAACCGTACATATCACGTGATTTTCAACTTAAAAATGATTCGAAATTTTCAATGGATTCCAAACCCGGGTTAATTTGTTAATTAAGTGTGAATTGACAGGCAAAATTTACTAGTCTGGTTATTAGTAGTCCTGTTATTCGAATCCGGATAATTTACAATCCGTATTTATTATTCGGATATCCGAAATCTCAAAGCTGCACTGTAAAAAGTGACAGTAAAATTTCAACTATATAGGTACCTGGTTATAAACTAACAGACAAGTATATAGATAAATAAAGAAGACATGACGTTGCTGTGGGAAACTATGAAGATGTGTTTGTTTTACAGCTAATTTTTTTTCTTTAACGTACTTGTTTTAACCTCCCGATCTTAATAATGCTGAAGATGAACTGACAACGTTGACATCATGTTGAAAAATGGTATTTTTTCCAATTGTTTTTTTCCATTTCACTGTTTGTACAGCCTGTCCGCATTTAAATCCAAATGTTTACAAGTTCTAACCAACATATAGGATAGTTATTAAATTTACCAATAGATTTTATTTGAACGAATTATAAACGCTTCAGGTATTTATGTATTTCAATGCAGAATTGGAAGTTTTGGAATACGTATGCTTTAAGTGTTAAACCAAAAAAATGACATTTATTTAGTTTTACATTGGTTATCCTCATATGTACGCGACGACGTGGGAGTTTCGTTTTGATGTAGAAGCGGAACACGAGTTACTTATAGTCTGAAACTATCTCAGTAAATGGGTATTTAAGATATTCAATTTATTTGATGTAACTAAATCACACAAATTACACAAATATACTTAGTAACAAAATTTACACAATTAAATTAAACCTTACCAGGAAGATACCAGTTCAGTTAGAGGGATTTTAAGAAGAGAAACGCATGTGGCATGTAGCAAATTTTAGCCGGACCTGTAGAAGTTAATAAAGACGGTTATTAATAAAAGAGTATCGCTAATGTATTTTTATGATTAGAGGAGTATCATCTGATATATAAACCGTGGAGATAGAAAAAAGAGCCCTCTTTGACTGTAACCACTCGTCCAGAGCATTATTTCGTAAGATAAATTTTCCAACTGCGTTTAGACCTTAATGGTGCTCCATAAATCATCGTCGGAGATGTCCGTATAAAATTCATCTTTGTGACAAAGGTAGGTCCATGGGATGTTCGAAGGACTTCAAACAGTTAGTTGATGGATATTTGCGTGCTATCTGGGTTAGTACTTAGAGTATTTGATTAGTAAATGTAATGTAACATCCTATTGTAATAATACTTTGCGTCTAATGATTGGCAACACTGAATTTTAAACTTAACAAGTCAACAACCAGGTGTTACTGAAAAAGCAAGCAACTTTTCTACTGGATGAAACAATAACCCCGTGTAACGCATCCTACTAGATTTGGTATCGATATATCGCAATGTCATGCTCGCAATGGTTTACTACATTTTTTTGCAATAAATTTTCAAGTGGATGTTTTTGATTGCAATTCAGTTGAGATGAATAGGATCAACCAACCTAAGTGTATATAAACCATCCGTAGATCAAAAACGATATAATAAAATGGATTTAAATGTGATTCAATACTTAAAAACTGATGTTAGTAGGAATGCTTTTGATAGACAAGTTGTGCGAAATGTGTACTATCCTACATAGACATCTCAAAAAGTTAAACCTCAAACATCAAATAATTATTACACAAGCAGAAGAGTAAACGGATCAATCATGGAAATGTTATTGAAATGCACTAGGTGCGAATATCCATTAGATAACTTTGATTTAAGAGTAATTGCTTAACAGTATTTAAATAAAGCTGGTAGAGAGGTTCACAAATTTTAAGATAATCTGCCCGGAAAAAATGTACATAGGTCATATCCTATCAGAAACGTTTTGTCAGTCTATTGAACGGGAAATCCGACATGAATTTCGGCGGGCGAAATTAATATTTCGCCCATTTTGGTATGAATTGGAAGATATTGAACAGCAATATCATAAAGTATGACAAAACAACTCTTTGTGATGATCGAAAAAAATCAGAAAGCGTGGACGTAAATATCTGCAAAGAACTACAGCAAGTCGTTAACATTTATATCTGCTGTCTCTGGATCAGGAAAATTGTTGCCTTATTATGTTGTTTACAAGGCATTGAATATATACAATTCTTGGACCACCAATGGATCTCCCAAAACCAGATACAATCGGGCTGGTCTGACAACTATTATTTTGAATAGGTGACAAGTTTTCATCACATCTATCTGTAGATGTAACCAAAGAGTGTATAATAAATAATATAATACTTGTATTTTTGCCAAGAAATTCAACGCACTTAACACAAACTCCGGATGGCATTTTTTAAGCCAGTCAAAGTTGCTTGGAGTAAAATAAAGTAATATAAGAAAGAGCCAGAAAGGAAAGACACCAACATCGCTAAAAATTATTTTCCCATTTTATCGAAACTGGTTCTACCTAACAAATAGTTATATATTGGCCGAATTAACAAGGATGCAATAATTTCCTTAAACCCGAATCGAGTATTTAATATGCTCCCAAAGAACAATTAAGTGATTGGTGACTGTTGTAAAAGCTAATGTAGATGAGAATTTTATCGACATCCTACGACAGACTACGAGACACGGCGATGAAAAGCAAACACAGAAAAGGAAGAAATATGAAAGAGGAGCAATCTCCCAAGAGTGACGATGCAGACTGTAATAGCTATGACCAATATTTCTATGCGATATTTAAATAGTTTTAAGTTAATACAATAAAACATTTTATTTTGTATTATTCTTAAATAGTAATCTCTGCTGATGTATTAGAAAAAAACGGTCATGCAGATGAGTAACAACCTTAAACACATCTGTTTAATGATTAAATGTGATTTTGTCCACCTCACCTAAGCGACCTATCCGACACTCGAACAGAATAGGATCTGGGTTTCAATTTTAGGCTTTACACGTACCAACAGCACTAAATTTGCTTTTACGACGCATTGATATATTCAAAAAATGATTACTGGCTTCAGATGAAATTATTTAGTTTTTAATTATGTAACTTGAGGAACTTACGAAGTCGGGGCAACTAGCACCCAGTTTAGCAAAAAAAATGTCATATGTGTCACGTGTTACTATTGAAAGTAAAAGCATCGTATGAATATATTACTAATATAAATTGCAATCCGAATATTTAAGATATTAATTTGAGAACAGCATTATTGTATTTTGTTACATATAAAACATACCTAATGTAGACTAACCGATATATATTACATTATGAACCTTGGCTGAAATATATACCATTATATATGCTTACAGTGTCGAGCTTTGGTTGAGTGATATGAATTTTTTATTAGAACTACCAATGATGTTTATTTAAGATGACTCTTATTACAAAGGCAACAATTTATAAACTAGTAAGATATCATATTCAGTTCTTAGTGAAATGTAAATCAATAATTTGCGTGTAATTAGTTTCTACTGTTATTACAGGCCATTCATTTATACTACATTCGGAGAATTTGTGAATTTTACTAAAGCAAACATTCCTTTGTATATTCTAGTCTGATAATCCTGTCTATGTTTACGTATGTACTGCAATTTATGAAACTCATTGACGTTAATACATATATATGTGAATGTGTAGCTACTGCAAATTAATCTAATTTTACTTAATGATAAATTTCTAGTGAATAATTCTGTTAAATTTGGTTACTTCAAAATAATTTCATCATATAGCCAAATATTAATTCACGTGTGGCAAACAAATATCAAGCGCGATTAAATGAAAGATTGCTTAATTAATAAATTTCAAGCATTTTAAATAAAAAGTTCATGTTGGGAGATAACGTTGAACTGTGTTCTTTACGCCTTTGAAATCTTTTGCTGATTAGAGATGGTCATGTTCTTTAATAACCTAATAATTTTGACAGGTTGTATGTCGTGGTGGGGTCATGGTATGTGTTCAAAGATAAAAATTTTAAGTTTAGAAAAAGCATTTATTGTATTGGATAAATTAAAAAGATAATAGTACTAAAGGTGATGCTGATAATGTTGTATGTTGTCCATTATTTTGAAGACAAAGTCGAATTCTACGCTTCATGTTATCAAAACCATTTACCAGGAGTTAGCTTATGTCAGCACAGGAGTCCCTAATAGCATTGCAAAGCTCTGCAATTGTGTGATATCTAGTTTTAAAAATGAGTTCTCTAATATATAAAAATAATACAAAACATAATCTAAACTTATCAAATTCGGAGATCTTGCAGAAAAATTCATTACGTTTCATCAAAAAATTATTCCAAAAAAGCTATTGTTTCTCGAGATTTGTCTGCCACTTTCATTATCTTGCTGAAAAAAAAATTCTTCTGTAAGTTCGTCATCATAAAGTTCATTAATAAAAGGCTGTAATAATTGATTTTGTTATACTTCACCAGCTATGGTTTGGCTAAAAATATAAGGCCAATAATTCGTCTCCTTAAAACTGGTGGTCAGGCGCCTATTTTTGTGGATTTCATAAAGTTTCTATGAGTTTGTGAGGGTTTTACTTTATTTAAATAGCTATAAAGATAGAAGCCAGCCTGATCAAAAAAAATCATTTGTTTATGTTCAAGGGTTTGCAAGGCTCCGTCAAGTTGGCCCCCCTCAACCTTGCACCGGGCTAATATCTATCCAAAAAGTTTGCACCAAGATTGTATCACCCTGCACCACACGTATAACAGCTTGCACCCTTCTAGTTGAGTAATTATTTAAAAAAAATTGTTACGGGAGGAACTTCAAAATAGGGTAGATAGCTTGCACCCATCTTACACCAGCTTGCACCACGAATTTTAGAGCTTGCACCCCTTTCCTACACCGATATATTTAATATTTATGTTTTCATGCTAGGCCCTATATACAGCGTGTCCCAAAAAGTTTTATACAAATGGAGAAAAAGTTTATATTACATTTCACAAAAAATTTTTTTGATAAAAAGTTCTGCATGACCTGTAGAGCCATAATCAAGAACAACATTTTTAAAACATTGGCTGGAATACAGGGAAGATCAAAATTATATGTACAGACTGTAGTGATTTTTCCAGATAAAATTCACTTGTTAGATTAATACGCTTTGGAATATGTAATAACTGTCAAGAAATATCAAGTGTTACATGAGTATGTGTTTACAATAATTAGAAATGCCGTTGAAATTGATTTTTCCAGATAAAAATTACAAGATATTGTTAATTACTTAGATTATTTATTGACTAAAGGCAGCTGCAAGTCATGCAGAGCTTTTTATCAAGAATTTTTTTATATATTATAGTATTCACTAGATGTGGGAACTTTTGTTGGGGATTTTCTCTGTTTGTTCTCCAAATTAATAAATAAAAATAAATAAATAAATAAAAATCTTCAGTCTTTTTTATATTAAATTATATGTGTTAAAAAGCATCCCTCTTTCTACATCTTCTTGCAATCCGTCTCGTTCCTGTTTTGGTCTGTGTTCAACTTAAGTAAATGAATTTAAAAAACGTGTCCCAGGGGTTTATGGCTTAAATTAAATTTTATTGTTACCTCCGTCAGCCTTGACTTTTCTTCATACTCTTATGTACCAAATATATGCATTCCTTCTGCATTTGATACCATATCAAACGACATGTAATTTGCGCAATTAAAATCTTTATTATTATTAAAATCGTTTATTCATTTGTATCTCTTAATTTAGTAAGATGTAGAAATTTCAAACCTAAGACAGTGTTTAAGAGAATAAATAGGCTTACCTAAAATAGTAGGGGACGGGGAAAGATCTAAATACAACAAAAATGCTGAACAGTGAAGGCGCATTGAAACCATAATGATGACTGTATTTATGCATATGAGTACCGTTATACATTACCTATTTATTCTACGTAGGTAACATAAACTAGTCACAATCGAAAAAAAAAACAGGTCTACATAATAAATAATAATGTTAATTAATAATAATACACAATTTTATTTTTGGTTTGTAGTGCAACTAATATGTTTATTTTAAATTTCTTTCTAATTGTAGGTTGCAGTTGGGCCATCGGAAAGCTGTAGTATATTTGAGTGTCGTCCGCATACATTTGTACAGATGAGTGGCATATATGGTCAGGGAGGTAAGTATTTAGTATAGATTGAAAATAGAAGGGGGCTCAGAATTGATCCTTGCGCGACACTGCCTGAAATGTAGAAACGCATGAGAGTATGAGCTGATTCACTAAGACCTATTTGGGAAAGTATAGCAAAAAACACGTTGTGATTAACCGTATCAAACGCCCCGTCAAATCGCTTCTGTCCCTAGCTGCCCCGGGTCGGCGTTCACCCTATAGCGTCGACCTTTAAAACTCTGCGGCTGCACTACCCAATCCCTGGTTTCATAGTTCCAGGGCAACGGGCGTGGCGGGAGTAGACTTCGTATATAGGGGAGGATGCTTGGGCGTAGGCATGGGCATACACTCCGGTGTCCGGCCGTTAACCGTCGGAATATACGGCGGGTAAGTGAGGCACCCTACGGCGCTTACCTAGAGAACTCTGCAGCTGCACTACCCCATCCTTGGTGGCCACACTCAGGGAAACGGGCGTGGCGAGAGAATTTGGCGAAGATAGTAGGGGAGGATAAAAGTCGGTTTGCCGAGGAGTAGTCCGCCCGCTGGTTGTCTGGTTGGGAAACCTTCGGTTTCATCCTAAAACAACTCGGTGATTCTGGGACCCTACTGTTTCACTGTAGCTGCCGCGGATACTTGATCGCCGGAGGGGCAAAAGAGTTGGCGCGGTTGGCATTTTGGGGTAGAGCTTTTGCCCGCTCGTCCCCGTAGTTCAGGCTTAATTCACGGGGGAAACGGGATTCCGTTTCCCACGCTTGGCCGATAGTAGCCATCCGCAAGGAGGCCTAGGCCCCGTGGGGATAGATGTGAGGTAGGAGTTCGCTAAAGCGTCTCCAACCCGTCCTGACCCGTCCAACGTTGACAAGAAAACTTGTCTAACATGGGTAGCACGGGGAGAGGAGCCCACCGGTTTGCCGGGCTTCTCCATGAGGTGTCGGTCTCGTGCGGGCAACTGGTTTCGTGCCTCTTTGTCCTGAGGAGTGTGTGCACCTTCCCTGACACCGTATACCTAACGGTCGGTCGGCAGCTGGGTGCCCCTCTGGGGTCCAGCAACCACTTACGTGTCCCTAGCTGCCAAGATATCATACGAAACTTTTAAGAGAGTTGTGGTACAGCTATGATTAGGTCCAAAACCGGATTGACAGGATGGTAAAATTGCGTGATGACACGTGTTGATATAACTGGTTATATATGATTTTTTAGAGCACCTTACTTATTGTCGGAAGGAGGGTAATGGATCGCAAATCGCCTAAGGTAAGAACACGAGTTTTTTTACTTTCCAGTAATCCGGAAAGGTATTTTCTAGTATACAAGAATTAATAATGTGCGTGATAAAAGGAAGTGTATGAGGGATTATCAACCTAAGCATTGTAATATTGATGCCATCGTGACCTATAGTCACACTCCTAATGTCGTTGATTAGTTGAATGATAGTGCTTTCATCGACAGTGTGAATGTGAAATGTGGAATCTATATTACCCGCCGTTGCAGAAAGGTAGTTGTGGACGGTGTCTGTGAAGTCCCCAGGTGTATTTGGTGCGTTCTTAATGAAAGTATAATTTAATTTATTTGCATCCATAAAACTGCTAGGGATAGATCGCGACCTCCCAAACCCAGGCGTCCAAACTCAGACCACATGCGCCTACTATCCGATAGACGCCGATAAAAAGCGAAAGTAAGCACACCGTTCGCGTCGAATCGCGGATGTTATGTAGTTTCGAAGTTGTTTATAGTAGTCAAAGTGAATCTGTGAACCAAATATTTTAAATTTCTTTTTAGCCTTATCTCTCAACTTTTGAAGTAATTTAATGTTATCAGTTATCCAAGGAGTCTTAGCTCTAGTGATCTTATTTGTTCTTAGAGGAGCGTGACGATTGAACAGGGATGATATGGGGTAGTTAAAGAAATTGAGTTTGGTGTTGATGTTATCCATGTGTATGATACTCTGAAGGGGCAAGGATTGCAGATCGGCAATGAAATTAGCGTGATCGAATCGAGAGAAGTCGCGACAGGTCACGAATCTAAGTTTAGCAGGTAAGTCGGCGAATGACATGCGACAGAAGATCATGTCATGATCTGAGAGCTCACAAGGTACGACACCCGATTCTTCGAGATTATCAATGTTGGATAAAAGAGCGACATCAATTAAAGTGCTTGAATTCCTTGTTACACGTGTAGGTTCGTTTATTACTTGTTCCATACCGAGAGATGTAAATAGGTGTAGGAACTGTTCGGTAGAAGGAGAGTTCCTATTAAGCATATTGACATTAAGGTCACCTAGACAGTAGACTGACTCGAACTCAAGCCTAGCAGAAAGCAGCTGTGTCTCAAGTTCACTCGAAAACATGGCAGAGCTAAAGTTAGGTGGCTTATAGACACAACCGACAATAATTTTGTTGGAGTGAATTTTACAAGAAATCCACACTTACTCGATAGTATTGCTTGATTCTAAAACGTGACCATCGCGATCTCTCCTATAAAAGTTAAAGTTATCGATGCAAAGTGCTTCATTATCAATGCCTCGCGTTAACCAGGTGTCTTCGTGATGCAAAGGACATATAAGTTTTCACGCCTAATAGCCTAATCTCTCCCAACTTTGGAACTAATGAGCGTACAGTTATATGCGCTATCGTTAAAGTATTAACCATAGATATAAAAAAAGAACTGCAGAAAGCAATACATAATGGAATTACAGTTACTTATATCAATCAAAATAGAAGAAATATTATATTTACTTTAAATGCAAAGCAAAGGCAAACAAGAATATCAGCAAAAATATATACTAATAAAAGTATTATCTGCACTCGTGTATTATCAAATAAACAATCTTACGCTATATTACAAAAGCCGCAATGCGGACGAGACAACAAAAAGTTACAGGCTGCTAAATCAAAATGTAAGATGAAGCAACCACGACAGGCAAGCTCACGCAGTAATCAATTTATATTTATTTAATAATGTCAGAAATTAGAAGTGTGAATTATCCAATGTAAAAGGGGTAGCATTTAGCGTAAATTTAGTTCTAATATAAATAAGAGAAAATCGCAAACCTCATATACATCTGTTTATGTATATAAATCGTACAAGTAATCATGCATAAGTAATAGTACAGAAACATCAGACAATTTAAAAACAAAGATCGCGGATTGAAATATGCCGCCACCAACTTAGGTTTCATTTTAAACAATAAGTTGATCAATAAGAATTAACTTAAATATACAAATTAGTTAATATTAACAAAGATCTAAGATATAATTAGACGCTAGGTCTTAATAAGATATCAGTTTACGAAATATTGCAACCTAAAAAACTATTGCTATCAGTTCAGATAGAATAAAATATAATTACTTTAATAAGAACGCTATAATGCAGTAATAAGCTCCTACAATAGAAAAATAATGAATAGCTAATTAAGATTAATGCGAACCAAAAATATTCCTACGAACTACTTAAAAAATAAGACAAATATGTGCCTATTTATCGAATATGATGCTATCGATGTTTTACAGCAACTAAAGAGTAAATATTTATACACAGATAAAAAGCAAAATTACGCACAAGCAAGAAGCAAATATAAACTCAAAAAAAGCAGTCCAAAAGCAAGACGACAAGGTAGGCTCATGCAGTTATTTCTTTATATTATTATTATTATTCATGTCAGAGTAGCTATTAATCTTATAAATTTTACCGTTTACCTTTGTGAAAATACTGCAATTATTAGTCCATGCCGCATTTAAATTTCTTCCTTGCACTTTTCATTAACTGAATGTTCTTTTCAGTGAGATCTTCTCTAATTACAAATTTAGTCCCCTTCAGTTTGCTTTTCTTTCCATAAATTTCTTTTTTGTGTTCCTACTGACAAATTTCACCAACAGCGGCTTCGAATGATTTTCATCTTTACCTAATCGATTACTGCAGTCAATCATTTCCTTTCTGACCTCAAGTTGTAATTTCTCCTTGCAGAACTTAATTACCGTGTCGTCGTATAGGGGTATGAAAGGGGTGCAAGCTCTAAAATTGGTGGTGCAAGCTGGTGCAAGGTGGGTGCAAGCTATCTACCCTATTTTAAAGTTCCTCCCGTGATAAGGGTGGAACTAGCGTCAAGTTAACCCTCCCCCCCCCCCTGTATTTTTTTAAAAATATGTAATTACTCAACTAGAGGGGTGCAAACTGTTATACGTATACTGCAAGGTGGTGCAAGCTTGGCGCAAATTTTTTGGATAGATATTAACCCGGTGCAAGATTGAGGAGGAGGAGGGGAGCAACTTGACAGAGCTGTTTTGCAATGCATTTATTATATTAAGAGTCTAAATACAAAGTTTTTATTTTAATTTTTCTGCTAATTTCTTGTAATTATGTCAATGCAAGAGTACAAAAATGTTGGATTTAGTTTTCGTAAAGTTTTGTTGACTTACATATACCTTTTTACACATCATATGTAATATTTATGGTGTGTAAAATGAATTACATCAAACAAGAAATATTTACCAGCTCATTGTACGCTAGCACTTTCATCAACTCAAGTTGTCTCAAGTAGATGCAAATATAATTAACCAGAAATGGTTCGGGTAGATTTTGATAGATTCCTGTATGATATGCAGATTACAGATTAATTGAAAAACAATAAAAGCATAACAGATAAATAGAGCAACCACATGACTGTAAGCAGCTAGAAATATTATACAATAAAAAACAATATAATATGCTCTCTTACGACAAAATTTAATATTTGGAGCTGGCATTTGCAATACCACTAGTAGCTAGATTCTCGGACGTAACACTCTAGAATTTTCTTCAACGGAATTACCATATGATAATAGTGTGTCATAAAAAAAACCATTTCATAAAATTATCACTATAAACATTATCACAAACATTTACTATAAAATAGTTCAATATGAGAAGTGTATAAACCAGGAATTTTGCACCAGTAGTATTTCATTTTCGTTTCCGTTCTTTTTTAGAATATAAGTTTTTCCAGTTTCGTCGCGTTAATGGAGCTCCTGAGGCAGAATGAGATTTCCGTTTCATCTCCATTCATTATTTGTTCAGGATCATCCAATATATCTAAGTTACGTTTTTCCAAATGTTCTTGTAGTATTATTGGTACTTGGACAGCTAATACTAATAAGGCTTTATTCGAGGTAGGTCGACAACGGATGCCATACATAGTATTAAGCAAATAATAGAAAAAAACACACGAACATATAATCGAAATGAATATCACATTTATAGATTTTAGGCAAGCGTTGAATCTCTTACAAGAAACAATTTAATATTAGAAATGGAGAAACTCAACATAAGTACCTATCTACAAGATGAAGATGAGAAAATTAACAATGATGACGATGAAAGAAACCAAAATAACAATAACCGATTAACAAACAAACGGCGAAAGCAGGAACGGAAGAATTGAAAACCAGAAAGGAGTCCAGTAGGGATTCACTATCATTGTTCAACTTGGCACTGGAATATATCAGAAGGTAAAGAGAGGCACACCAAAGACAAGAGGAGAGCCGATAATAGTGTATACAGATGATATCTTGGTAATAGAGAAAAGACAACAAGTATAGACGAAAATGGTGGAAAAAATAGTAAATGAGGAAGAAAAAATATGTATATAGAAACAATCGAAAAGAAACTCAAAATAATGAAACTGAGAAACAAACACACACGCCATAAAGATTGGAAAATACGTATTTGACCAAATAGAGAAATTTAAATATTTGGGAATAATGATCTCTAGTGATGGAAATAGAAAGATGGAAATAAAGGAAAAAATGTTGACTGTTAGTCGAGTCTCTTTTACAAATAAGAAACTGCTATAACACAAATGCCTTACAAAGACGACTAAAATGAGAATATATAAAACTGTTATATGCCTAGTGTTATTAAATGCAACGGAAACAACAATGCGTACAAAATGTGGAGACGATCTAAGCATAGTAGAAAGAAGGATATTAAGAATAATACTAGGATCAGGAAAAGTGAATGAAAAAAAAAAAAAGAGAACAACGACAAAATAAAGCAAGCAAATTAGAGAAAATACAGTGAAACAGATCAAGTGACAAACCATAAGATGGCTGGGGTATAAATTAGCAAGCAAATGACTCGATAATTAAAGAAATACTGCCTTAGAGGCCAAGTGAAAGAACAAGAGGAGAAAGGCCAAAGTTAAAATGGTAAAATAAGGTTTTGGAGGGTATGAACAGAGCAGTAACCACGAATTGGAAAGGGAAAACAAGTAATAGAAGAACATAGAAAGAAATCTGTGAGATAGTATAGAATTTAGTGATGGGAATTGGTTCATCCTGAAGAAAATGGATTTATAGAGCTTTAAGCGGAGTTACCACCTCGCGGTGATTATTTTAACCACTAGGTATATATGAAAACGTCGAGAAATGCCACAATATAATCAAACTGACAATCTACGAATTGGTCAAGCTAGAAAGATATCTGCTGTTACCTACCTGTGTCGTGTAATGCCTGGCGATGCCACTGTCGATATTGTTGAATAAATAACACGATCGAACTTAGAAATAAGATATTTAAAAACCGGTTTTGTTTTTTGTATATGGAACTATATTAAAAGTAAACAACATATGATTTAGGGATAATTGTGTTGTGACTTACTACTTTCGAAGGTTTTTTCGGTAACTCAAAAGATATTGCAATTTTGAATTATAAAGAAGTAATATATTGAACTCTTAAATGAACAGTCTGTATACAGAAATATGCGCATAATTTACAAGGACAAATTCCATATTCCATAATATTAAACTAAAACAGTAAACATGTTTAGAATAAAACAAAAGAAACATTCAAAATACATATTTAGCATCTACTTACGTACATAAATACTTTTGTATTGTTTTAAATTATTGTATTGACGTGCACATCCTCACGAGTAAACTGATTTAATCATAAACCAAATCTACTAGACTACATATTTTTCATACACGTTTTAACTTGTCGTTTCTTGCTTGATCCTACAGGTAGGTACCAATACAACAATTTCTTGTATTTTAAATTTGAAAGTTACGGTTACCGAAATATGCTAATTTTTTGTTAGAATAACTAACGTAAATTCTAGATTTGAACGGAGTCATGGACGTATGAAAGTAAATAAACATGTTTACAAACATCGTTGAGACTCCACTCAAACCAAATACAGGAAATTGATGCTTGGTCAACGAACCTGGTAAATTCGTTTCAACACACGGCATAGCCCCATCCCGAAGACGTCTGCCTCTCTCAGGTACTGACTCACGACATCTGTATTTCAAATTGCGATGATTCATCGTGGTTTGAAGAATCTTTTAAGTACCCTTAACGATTCTATATTATCGTGAATTGGTGAAAGTGAGTAATTGAAAGTGAACGTTAGGCAAATTTATGTAGACAATACTAGAAAAAAATCAAATATCTATTATTCCTAATTCGAGATAATGACATTTGAACAAATAACTTTTAAGTATATCGACATTCAAAAAATATATAATAAAATTTCGCGCAATATGTATAATATGCTCTAACATATTTTACAGCACGTGAAGAACAGCCATAATAATTTATATGTATTATATATATAAATAAGTACATCACTAGTTAAAGCAAATATGTATGAATTTTACATCCTTATTATACAGACTATTATGTTGACTATTATGCAGAATATTACAAAATGTCTGAGAACAGTAATTTATTTTTTGAGTGTTGTTATAATAGCGTTAAAATGGAAGATAGCAGTTTTGCTAATGCTATGTATCGACATTGTATAAAACGGAATTCGCCTGGACGCTTTTACTACTGTCTGAAAATAGGTTAATACAGAAATATGAAAACCATATAAGTTTGTATTCCTGCTTATTTAATACCCTTTGGCATCCTGGACAAAGTTATTATGATAAAAAATTATTAAATAACCACTTTAAGCTTTGCTACAGAAAGTAATTGCGATCGTTCATTGTTGTTTGTTTGTTTTTTTTTCTGTAATTCATTAAAAAAAAAGTCTCAATTCTCATTATCGAAGGCTTGATTAGTATATGAATTGGCGGTAATAATTTCAACAAATTTCACGAGAAATACTTGCATCTATATCAGCAGATACTACTTTACATTTCAGTATTAATTTCCTAAGAAACATGTTCGAATCTTTCAAATCAATCACATCTTGCTACTTCTAAACTGAACAAGTATATGATAACATGTCATTATGTTTCCATAAACTGATAACAGAAGTGATATATTATTAGTCCTCTGTTTTTCACTAGTTTTTTCCATGTTTGCCATTTAGTCGTAGCCATGACGCGATGCCCACAGAGGGGGGCACTCTCAACTTTACGGTTGTCACTGGTTGTAGACAAAATATTCAGTAGGGTGTAAAGCCCTGGTTTTGAGATACAAGGATGTCTGGATGACTTAGTAATCAGTGTAAGGGGCAAATATGGCAGTCTAGTATTAGCCCGTATGTAGTATACCCTGAATCAAATTTGATCATGGCGCTTGCAGAAGAACCTGAACAACAATCCACAAGAAGTAACTGTGGTGCTATTCACAAAAAGAAGAGAGCTATCTTTGGCTTTAGTGCAATGGAATATATGGGTATTTTCTTAAAAACCTACCTAAAACAATTACATACCTCCAAAAGACGTCGGAGAAGGCAAGTGTTATGGACTTGCCGTCGCTTATTGGGAAAAATCTAGATCCTCCGATTTTCGACTTTGAACTAAATGACAATAAGTTGGTTGTGGTTTCAATTACTAATAAACCGATTGCAATTTGCACATCCACACGGATTTAATGCAGACAATGTATAAATCAGCGCCTTTGTAGAAAGTTCGAAGTCGGTAATTGCAAATTGAAAATCGATTTAGTGCCTATTCAGCATAAAATAATCCTCTCGATCTACTTAGTTATAGTTAGACCATGGTCACATATGCGTCATTAGTACGGTGCCAAAAACAAAAGGAAAGCAAGAATAGAGAGGCACGGTTGCGTGAGTATTAACATGAATGATGATGAATACTAGACATCACTGCCTTGCACTTACAGAGGGATGGGATGAGGGTTGCTATCAGACTTGAATGAAACACAGCCCAGATAGCACGTAAGCTTACAGCAAGCTGCATTTTGATTCGATTTTCACTTGTTTATCCAGCTTAATGTGGTTAGTTTAAATCAAGCTTAGTCTACGCTTGAAATTCTAACAGACTGCAATCGCTTACGCAGCAAAGATGAGTCAAGTATAATATAAGCTTAAAGTTCGAGTCGGTAATGCGTAAAACGTTCGGCGCAAGTTTACCATGAGCTTGCAAAGCAAGTATACTTTAAGCTTGTCACGTGTAAAGTAGGATGCTTAATTCAAGTTGGGTACAAGCTTGCAGCTTTCGGTGGCAGCTTGAAGTAAGCTGTCACCGTTGTCATGGCAACTTTTATTCCAGCTTAATTCAAACTGTTGTTGCTATCGGGGAGTCTTCAAATCACGAGATCTAATTTGCCATCTTAAAATCGTTCAAGACTGAGGGAAGTTGCCTAAACTGGAAGACCAAATAAACCTAGGTAATCCAAGGTCGTCGAACGTGGGAGTTAGGTGGGCTTAAGTTACAGGACCCATTCATCTGCTGGTATACGGACGAACTCAAAACAGATACAGGAGTGGAAATAGGTATCTATGGTCTGGTATGCAAGATCTAGATCGGGCTAAGTACAAATGCTACAAAAAAAAAGTACTATTGAACAATGTGTTGTGTGAATGTCTGAAACGACTTTAACAGGGCACACGTATATATATTTTTGCAGACAATCAAGAAGTACTAAAGACTTTAGGGACGTTTACCTTTGAGTGCAATATGGGACTGTCTGTTTGCCCTCAAAACTCGGGTTCAAACACAGTTACACTGATGTAGGTACCAAATCATGACTTATTTAACTAAAAACCTCGGCACTAGATCAACAACTAATACAATGAAAAAACTTTTTCAATCATCTTCAGCATTACGCCTTTAAATACCAGTCACAAGTAAAGAAGATGGGCAAAGTGGACAATGATAAATGCCTATTCTGCTTGGAATGTAAGGAAAAAGCAGAAGACATAATATGCGACTGCGTGGCGACGGTCCAACAGATGTATCATCAGTGGCATACTTGGAACCAGTTGATGTCAAAACCAGAGCTCCCAAAGAAGTTGTTAAACTTCTTCAGATGCTTAGAAATCAGTTGGGATTAAAAGATTAATGGTACTCAGAATAGATCTTATAGGTAACAGAGAAGAGAGATACTGAATTCTTGATCGACATGTCTGTAAATACAGTGTAACTCGCTTATTGGAATACCAAAATTTAACAAGAAAATTATTCCAATAACCGGGTTATTCCATTATCCGTACCGTATACACATACACACATAATTCGCACACATTTAATATTACGGTATACAGTACGAAGAAATGGTTGAGGTCAGGAAGAGGAGAGGATAGAGAAGAGTATGAGAAAATTAGGAAAGATACTAAAAAAATGATACGAAAGCATAAGAAGGATTGGATAGAAATGGAGATGAAAACTATAGAGGAAGAACACAGAAAAGGGAATACTAAACGATATTATCAAAAAATCCACCAGCATAATAAACCATATAAACATAAAATGAGTGGTATAAGAGATAGAGAAGGTAAAATAGTGGAAAGTGAAGAACAGTATAAAGAAGTATGGGTAAGGCATTTCAAGGAGCTACTTAACGACAATCAAGACGAAGAAGTATTAAATATGTGAGGACAATGATCAATGACAATGATGACCAAGTGGTAATAGAAGAGCCAACACTGAAATAAGTGAAACAAGTGTTTGAAAGTAGTAAATATGGAAAGGCGACAGGAAAAGATGGGATAAATGACGAGCTATTAAAATACGGCGGAGAGTAGCTACAAGAATACATATATACATTGATACAAAAAATATGGAATGAAGAAAGAATACCAGAAGAATGGAAATTGGGTCAAATAGTGGTTTTGCACAAGAAGGGGGATCAGCAGAAATGCAAAAACTATAGAGGAATTACGCTGCTGAGCCAGCGTACAAAGTCCTATCCTCAATATTACAGAGAAGATTACAAAATACAACGGCAAAACTGATGGGGCAATGTCAATGTGGATTTATGAGTGGTAAATCGACAACGGATGCAATTCACAACATAAAACAAATATTGGAAAAAGCATACGAATACAATATGGAATTGGAATTAGTATTTATAGACTTTCAACAAGCATTCGACAACATCCAAAGGGGAAAACTTATAGAAATAATGCAAGAACTCCAAGTGCCAGCCAAATTAAGAAGGCTAGTCGTAATGACATTAAAAGAAACAAAAGTGTCCATCAAAACAGAGAAGGGTGAGACAAAGGAGTTTGTAACGAATAAGGGTGTCAGGCAAGGCGACTCGCTGTCTGCGATGTTATTTAATCTAGCGTTAGAACATGTGACAAAAAGAATAAATAAAGGGACATTAAGAACAAGGGGACGTCAAATAGTGGCATACGCGGATGATATAGTGGTCATAGCGAAAAGGCGAGAAATTATGAGCAGAATATTACAAGAAATAATCAAAGAAGGGGAAAAGGTAGGACTACAAATCAATGAAAATAAAACCAAGTTGATGAGAGTTGGGGAAAGCATAAAGAAGATAAAAGTATTAAGATGGGAAACTTTAAATTTGATGAGATTGATAAATTTAGATACTTGGGAATCATGATATCAAATGATGGAAGTAGAAATCTGGAAATAAAAGAAAAAAATGATGGCAGCAAATAGAGTCTTTTATGCTAATAAGAATTTGTTAAAAAATAAGAATATTAATAAAAAGACTAAAATAAAGATATATAACACTTTGATTAGACCAGTGATAATGTATGCAGCAGCGACGATGACAATGTCCAAGAAGGACGAGGAAAATCTAAGTATACTACAGAGGAAAATATTAAGAACGATAACGGGGCCAGTTAAGATAGCAGAGAATGAATATCGAATAAGAACGAATGATGAGCTGCAGCAAGAAATTAATGGTGATGATATTGTGAAAAGAATTAAAAGGCAAAGAATAAAATAGTTGGGACATATATGGAGGGCAGAAGAGGGAACCATAACTAAGATGTTATTGGACTGGAGACCTAGTGGAAAGAGGAGAAGGGGCAGACCAAGATCAAAACGGTGGGATGAGGTAGTAGAAGATTTAAGAAGAGCAGGCGTGAACAACTGGCAGGAAAAGACCAAGGATAGGGGAATGTGGAAAGAAATAAGCTAGAGGATATGAAGATACAGAATGGGGACCGATCCACACCGGAAAGGAGGATTTAGAAAGCTTAAGAAGCGGCGAAGCCCCAGAAGGGGTGTTAAGCCATTATATATATATACAGTACAATGCCAAAAAGTCTGTACCGTGTGGTACCGTACTGTTGAACCTAAAATTTAAAAAAACAAAAATCACGAGACAAGTTCCAAAATTGAATTCGACTTAAAAATAAATAAGTATCCTTATTTAAAAAATATAGAAAAATTTTATTTTTGAAAGCTTGTTTAGAAACAATATTTACACACATTATAATATTATACCTATGCGTACTAAAAACTTGAAAAGCAAAAATTTCACATTGGCACACTATTTGCTCATTATCAAATATAGTCAATCTCGGCGTATCAAAGTAATGTAAAAAAAGAAGCTATTGAAAATAAAAGAGAATTTCTGATTCTTGAATATAAGCATTCGTCATATAATCAATGGTAAATCTATAATAAAACCAAGATTTTTTTTTCCGCATAGACGAATATCCGAACGGGAATGATCAAAAGAGATTAATTTCATATACGGCGACAAAGATTAATTTGTCACGTTAGTAAAATGCCGCTATTTATTCTTTTATACCGGGAATATGAGGAAAAAATTATCTGAATTATATTCTTTTAAGCAGTATTATTCTATTATGCGGTATTCCAATAACCGAATAAAATATTAAGGAATACATATAGAAATAATTTGGGAGTTCAAGTTTCTATTCTAATAAATGAGGTATTCTTATAACCGATATTACACTTTACATATGTACATTATCTTTAGTAATTAACTAGACTATTTGTAGAAGAGATCAAACATAGTAATAGCTTATTTTAAACTTAATTTACAAACAATCATCTCAACAAGTTCTCACAAGAAATTGACATATATATTAAGTTTGTTCGATGTTTTAACATTTCCATACGTGATCGATGAAATATTGTGATAGTTGGAACAATTACTTAAATAGACAACAGATTTTGATAACCGGAACAGTTTTAGGAGGCGGAATCGCATAATCTCTATCTATATAAGCCCCTACAATTCATTTTCGCTACTTTTGATGGAAAAACATGACTTGATTTCTTAAGCCTTATTCGAAGTGGTGAAAAATTTTTAAATAACGACAGTGCGACATGTAATGAACAACTGAATTAATTTTTAAAATATGGAAACAGTAAACCTATATGTTTTTATAGTACCTACTTTATTAGATTTTATATTTTGACATAAATTTTCGAAACGAACTGAAATGTTTGTTGCCAATCCGTAACTGATGAGAATTATGCACAGTGGTTTGGATCTGAAGATTTACGAGCCGCGTCGTACGTACTTTTAAATAGCGTAAAGACTACAGTGCGATTGTATACTTATCCTTGGAACCGCCTAGTTCCTTTTTTATTGAGCTTACCTATAGTATGTACAGTTTGTGTATTAAGTAATGTCTACCCCTTTGAAGAGCATATTAAACTTTCTTTCGCTCACGCCGATTTGGTCGAGATATTCTTAATACCCAACTATACATCTCAAGGAGCATTTACGAAAACGACCGAACGGACATGAGAAAGTTTGATAAGCGCTTCAGAGGGGAAGACGTTACTTACTTTTATATAACATACCTGTTTATGTTTTCTTAAAAGGCAAGGTGAAACTAATTTTTTTAGCGCATTATTTATAGAATAATAATTGCAGCAATATGCGCTTAGCTAGTTATTATTTTTCAAAATCATCTGAGGATGTAAATAAATTACTGCGCGTTGGCCGACAAGTGTATTTTTTAAAACTAGCGCAATATGTGAGTGTGTTTAGAAGAAAAAAAATTTTTTTTACAAAAAGTGTTTCAACTGTAATTCTTTTTTTTTGATAATGGTGACAATTATAAAATGCCATATAATAAAATACGGAAATAAAGGTTCAACATATTCTCTATTGACGTACCTACAATAATACTTAGAATTTTCGAAAATTAAACTAATAACAATATTATCTGATTTGCTTGAAAAGGAATTCAAAGATATAAAACTAGCGTAAAACCTAGAATTCGATAACAGTTTAACTTTAATATGTATTTAATTTAATATGTACAATATCTGTTGTCTATTACTAGTTCATTTGATTTATCGTTCGTTCCATTACTATAAAAATAAATCTTAGTTAATTGTACATTGCTAATGGTACAAAAAGTAGTAGTAGGTAGTAGTATGTATATGTATATAGAAAAACGACTTTGTTTACATACACATATATTATTATTTCCTTTTGTTAAAAATGCAATGGAGTTAATGCCTGAGGACTTATGAATGCTTATTGTTTTCAATATACTATCGTGTTGCAGGCATACGTGCGATATATCTGGTCTCATGTATCTATCCAGAACTGACACGTATACATACATCGCTTATAAACAACATTGCACCATGCTGCAACACATTTGTTCGACAACCAGTTTAGCAGGAAGGAAACAGATATATCACAGACCTAGTTAATATCGTTATCAACGACGAATTTACGCAATGATAAATATGCAGACCATTTTTCCAATTGATAACTTTTATTTTCAAATAGAATACCAAAGAAATACGTCAATATTTACTTTCATTATGTTTACGTTGTATACATGTACAATAATGCATGTTATCACTATAAGAAAGCAAAATTTGAAATATAGATGCTATGTATATGTACAGTGAGTGACAAAATTGAGTGGACACTTGCGCAAAAATTACATATAGAATATTATTGTAATTTCTATTTGAATAAATGCTTAAACATATGTGTACATGTATAACATAATCTTAAAGATATTCTTCCCCGCAATCTGAAATGCAAATAGGCAAACTACGTAGATACACAAATTAATATTTCTCGGAAATACAATATTTACCTGGACAAAATTAAGTGGACACATGCCGGGGATAGATATTTATAGGGAGGTTCGACTATTAACTGAGTGGGGGTATTAGTAGCCGTAAACTGCACGTTTAACGAATTTAAATTTACTATTTAGTTCGTATTACTGCGTGTTTAAGGGAAGATGCCGCCGCGACGAGAAATTGCCGAACAAATACGGAAATTAGTGGTAGAAGATCGAAAAGCAGGACTTAGTGTACGGAAAATCGCGTCTAAATACCGTATTTCAAAAAGTGCAGTAGGAAAAATATGGACAAAGTTCACTGTTACCGGCGAAATAAAAAATAAAAAGGGTCGTGGTCGAAAACGAGCAACGAGCGCGAGGGACGATGCATTAATTGTGAGGCAAGTAAAGGTGAAACCTGCAATATCTTGTCGCGAAATACAAGAGACATTATTATTGAACGTCTCCAGAAAAACTGTAGGCCGTAGAATAAAAGAAGCAAACTTTACAATCAGGTCACCTCGGCGGAAACCTTACATTAGTGCAATCAATAAAAAGAAAAGACTTAATTTTGCAAAAAAGTTCGTTAATAAGCCACTTTCATTCTGGAAACGAATTGTGTGGAGTGATGAAAGTAAATTCGAATTGTTTGGACACAAATCGAGAAGGCGGGTGTGGCGGAGACCGGGCACAGCCTTTGAGGAACGACATACTGTTAAAACAGTCAAATTTGGCGGAGGATCATTAATGGTCTGGGGCTGTTTTACCTGGCATGGCATTGGAAATTTAGTACTGGAGTCGGGAGAAATGAACGCAGATATGTATATCGATATAATAAACGAAAATTTAGGAGAATCTATTGTGAAAATAGAATTAGAAGATGGGTTTGTCTTTCAACAAGACAATGACCCGAAGCATACTGCCAAGAAAAGTAAACGCTTTTTCAGCCATTCGGGCATTGAATTGTTGGAATGGCCTTCCCAGTCCCTGGATCTTAACCCCATAGAGCATCTATGGTCCGTATTAGATGGAAATGTACCGCCAGCAAGAAGAGGCAATAGAGCAACGTTTTTTAATGTTTTGGAAGAGGCATGGACGAATATTGACAAGGATGTTTTAAAAACGTTAGTAGAAAGCATGCCACGGCGACTTCAAGCTGTTATACAAGCAAAAGGGGGCCACACAAAATACTGAAACCCTCTTATTTAATATTTGTTAGAAGGCATATTTATTTCTTATTTTTCTTCAACTTTTTAATTTTTTTTTAATTCATTATTTCACTGTTATTTTCTTATGTATTTATTTATTCAAGTCTAAAATGTTTGTAAAAATTATTGTTTTTGTATTAGTTCATAAATTATAACCAAATAAATTGTGTATATATTTCGAAAGCCGCATTTATTTTATTTATTCTAAGTGTCCACTCAATTTTGTCACTCACTGTATATCCTTCAGAGATAAGTTGCCAGGAATATACTATTTACATTACTCTTATGTATTCTAACGTAGTTAACAATAGAACACCATTCACAATATTGTATTTCGTCATATTACTGTTTGTAGAGTAGGTAGAGACTGCAGGCATTACAAAATATATTTTTTTAGTATTTATATTATACATGAGTTTAAAAAGAGACTTTAAAACATTTACAAACATGTACTATTTGTGATACTAGTCCACAGTAGGACTTAGCGAAGTAGGAATATTTTACTATCACGGCATCTTCACCTGGTTAGGCTGCTAGGCCTGTTATACAGGATATTTTAGAAATGCGAGTCAACCATTTGTCAAATGAAAGTATATAACAAATAGTAGCTGATAAAGTAGAAATAGTAATCAAATATTTACACTTAAATAATTTCGACGAAATATTTGAAAAGTTTGGTATCTTTGCAGTAGATGCTAGAGATTTATTTCAGCACATTCTGCAAGGCGACAGATCTGTGAATCATAAATTCTGCAAGTAAGAAACTCTGACAGTATCATTAGTAGTAGCTACAGTACCGTGCAATCGAGTTAGGACTACTGCGTAAAATTTAGTTTTTTTCAACAAAACTTACATAAAAGAGACTAAGATTTAGACATTTTACTTGTATATTAATTTATTACTTATAAAGATATCATTAAAATAGTAATAAACATTAATTTTTCTTTAAACTACCCATTGCTTTGATAACGACAGCAATTCTTCAGGTATACTTCTTAAGCAACCAATAGCGATTTCTCTTAGTTGGGCATCGTTTTCCCAATTGTCTTCAATATTTTCTTTTAAAATACTAACGCTGACATTTGGTAAAGTAAACACACGACGTTCCAAACATTTCAGAAATATTTTATATCGAATTAAAATCCGGGGAATTAGCTGGCCATGGGAATACTCTAATATTTTCTATTTCCATAAGATTATGAATGGTTTTAGCCCTGTGACATGGTACACAATCGTGCATAATATGTACGAATATTATGCAATATTATCATTATCAGATCATAAGCTATGCATGCATGCCTTACTACTACTGCTTTACAACTTGCTGATACTGAATTTGGTTAATAGTCCCACTAACAAAATACAGTAGTCCAAGGCCATTTTGCTGGTATACACGACCATGTCATTATAGCAGGTCGGTGGCTTTACAGTCCTGATCACAGCAATTTCTAAAATTCGTTCAAACGGTCTCCTCTTAACGAAGCGAACCTGTTCAATGACAGCTTCTAAGTGAGACTCGTCGCTGAACACGACCTTTAAAAAATAAATATTTTATTACTTTGTTATGCATAAGTAAATGTTATTTTAGCAAGTGTCGATGTTTTTTTGTCCACTACAGTCGAGCTTTTTTCAGTTTAGCCGTCAATCTTGGCTTTTTTAGCAGGCCGTCGACTCCTCATATTCGCTTCGTAGAAACGTGATTTTAAAGCATGCTCCGATATTGTAATATTGCTTTGCTCAATTTTTTTAATTCTTTAACAACCATTTGTCAATATTCAAGAGCTTTGAGAATTATTAATCTATCTTTACGTGTATGTACTTGTTTTGCGAATCTCGAAGATCTAGTCTGACCGGTCGATATGGATGGTAAGTTCTCGGGGATAGATTTAGCCACTCTACCGACTGTTTGATGAGAAAACTCGTCTTTCGCAGCGATTTGGCGATGAGAATACAACCCTAATTCTACGAGAGCTTGCATTCTTGCCCTCCTTTCACTAGATATGTCTTTACGCTTTCCCATTTACACAAATGATCAAAAGCGACGGAAAAAATTTAATAATAATAACAAAACTATAAACACAAACTATTTACACAAAATCCGCAACAAAACAGAATGATAATATTATTAACACATTACTCGCACATCGACAACTAATTCAGAATAGGTAGAAAACTCCATGGCAAAATCCCTCGATGTTTAGTCTTAATGACATCAGTATAGTTACTAGAAGATATTCTAAGAATAAGAAAACTGATATTAGGTTTCTGTCGAATGGGAATTACCAATGCACTACCTAGAAATGTATTTACATAATTGTAAATGCGAATTTTGTGCTATACAAAGCGCTCACAGAATTGTACTGTAAATATTAGGAAACTTTCTAATGGTCCTAATTCAATTGCACTATACTGTAGTAGTATTAAATATTGAAAATATTTTGAGCTTACGGCAGTATTATAAGTGATCTGTTTTTAATTTTTGATCCACTTGAACTCCATCCATCTCGACTTGGAAATAACACCCTGTGTACTAGTTTATGGTTGAGTTTGACTAATTACCTTTCTTTGAAGGTTTCTAGAATCACTTGATGTCCAGTTAAATAGCCCTCTTTACAACCAAGTGATACTTTTATTTGGTCTACTTGATGAAATATTTAGAGTCATAAACGTAGACAAAAATTAACTACGTTGCAATTATTAAGAAAACAGATTGACGTTCTAATAATTTTTATTCAATAACTTACTCAATAAGCAGATTATTTCCTTTAATGTCTTTCTCGACCAGATTCCTCAACCTGTCCTAATCCCTAGAGATTTAAATGTTTGTAAAATATATCAATACATATAATCAATTGCAATACATTGGAATATATGTATCCTTAATGTCTTCGTTTGATGAATTTAATGTCATATTTTGTACAAAATCAATTATCTTGCTTATACTTACAATAGGAAATACGGTTAAAGGAACGGTTTGAAACAATGATTTCTTGAATTACATACATATGTATATAGCCCCCCTCCTTCCCTTCCCCCTTGGCTAACTTTTGATCGGCTTAATAAAGAGGTTTCAGTTTTGGGTCACTAATATGAAATATTATATACCTACCACATTCCTGAAGTAAAATTTCTTATTTAGTTTCAAAGATTGACGACAAGGAGCGATATATGTATTATCAAAATTTTAAATGGAATGGGAGCCGAGTAATACTTCATTTTAAAGGGCTGGCTGAGTATGGTAAACGTAGAATTCTATTTTATGACATTTATAAGGTAAGTATAGGCCTAATAAGAGACACACAGTTTAGAATTCATAGCCACCTAAGATTTTTTGAATTTATGTTAAGGAGTTGACTGCACAAAACATAAAATGTATAATAAAATAAAACTTTGTTCTAGAACTATGTTCATATGAGTTAGCCCTTTAAAAAGAGTATCACTCGATCCCCCATTCCATTAAACATGTTGATACTATATCGCCCCCTGTCGTCAATCTTTGAAACTATGTACATAAATAGAAATTTTACTTCAAGAATGTAGTACATATATAATATTTCATATTAATGAGCCAAAACTGGAACCTTTCTATTAAACCGATCAAGAGTTAGCAGGGGGAATGACAGTTTAGAGCCGCACTGTATAAAAATACAACGAAAAAATTACCAAACTTAAAAACAACACAATTAGCCGAAGTGAGAGAAATACATGGAAAAAACTAAAAAGTTCACCAGTTTGGCAACCCTAGCTCTGATAAAGAATAGCTAATATAAAAACCACGATAAAATAATAATAATAAGGTCGTATAGTAGAATTCGAAAATGAAACGAGTTGTGATGAGAACAAGACTTAAAATAATTTCGAAAGTTTGGCAAACCGAATTAGAAGCAAACTATTTTTGTTGTCGACAATCCCAATATCAGTTCTCTATCTGCGAAAAATCAAAAAACTAAATTTTATCATATCTTGAAATGTTACTCAATTGTTTCTGTTAAAGATCTTCTGTTGGTTCGAAAATATTACTTAAAATTCTAATATAACATTGCAAACGTAAATTTAGGTTGAACGTTTAAATTTCTTTAACTCGTCTACTCTAGTTAATACATATAATAAAAGTAGTGTTGCAGATAAAAGTGACTGAAATATAAATATTTAAGCTCTTTTTGGCATTCTATTATATATTTATCAGTAAAAACAGTGAAAATCCTTTGGGTAGATAACTAAAATATGTTTGTTTTGTAAATATTTTGGAGAAATCATTCATCAATTGAAATAATCCTTTACTGATTTACAGCTACTTTCGAATTCTACGTAGTCATTATAAATAAACCTAGGGGTGGCTATTAGGATGAAATTAGTGAATTTAAAGATTGCACGTATCCTATTTTTTTGTGTTTTTATAGTTTTAGTCTAACACAAATTTATGCAACTAACACTTCTTAAGCTAATATATACCTTAGAGGGAAAGTAACAGCTGTCACAACGTGAATTAAACGTAGAGACGTAATTGAATAAGAGTAAGAAACTAGCAGCCAAAGAATATAATTTCGTAATATGTATCATTAATATTAAGTAGTCATAATAATAGCTTTGTTTTTGCAGCCATTTCCAACGGTTGGAAGTATCAGGAGCATGCCCATTACAATAAAAGCGTTCGGTTTTATTGTAATGCGCATGCTCCTGATACTTCCAACCACTTCCAACCGTTGGAAACGGCTGCAAAAACACAGCTAATAAGTCCTTTTAAGAGGATTTTTCTGTTGGCTGCTCACCCCACTAACTCTACGATCATCTTATCTACGTATAGCTAATATATACCAGTAGTTAACGTGATGATAACGTGTACTTTACCACAACTCATTTTAAATTTTGTATTCACACCATGTATAGTTTTCACACGATTCTCATTTTTTAAACTGCGGTCTAAAACTTTGAAGTTTTCTCATGTTGGCCGTATTTTGTTCACTTAAAAAATTAGTTAACGTTATTTAACTGAGGAAGCGTTAAATGGTGTCAAATGAGGCAATTTCTTCAAATTGGAAAGCACGATAAAGAAGAAAAAAAAAACAATTTAAATTTGCTGTGTCCACAGATAAACTGGTTTCAATATGTAAATGTTCTGTTTTGATTATGCGCACTAAGACAACTACATAAAATGAAATTGAAAATGAATTTAGTTTTGATATTTAATAACGTACATTTTTATTGAGCTTCATTAAAATGGAGAATATAGTGTCCTTGGATATATTTTTAATAGTTTATTTTTTCGCCTCAATATCTATTTCGAAATCTTTCATACTTTACAGGTGGTAGTACGTCTAGTAATATTAGCAAGACATTAAGCATATGATTACTTCTAACAATAAATAGATGTGATTATTGTTTAAAATTTTGCAAATTACCATTGGAATCAACCGTGGGAGATGTACACATATTTTAACCATTTATAAATAGTATTGATAATTTCTAAGAAACTACCTAGTTTGTATAACACTTGGTGAAGTTAAATATTAGATACTACTACTAACTTCAACTATGCACTTGGTTGCATCAAGAGTTAGCACATTACAAGCATTATAGAAACTTCAGAAACGCGCATTTTTTAAAGTAAAAAAATTAGTGTACGGCAGAAGCCTCCGGAAAACATTTTCTTGGGGCAAGTGCAATAAACTTTGGACCATTAACTTACACGTTGAGAGATAGCTGCGGGACACTAGCAGTGGACAATTCTTTCGACAATAGCAAAATACCGTTACTGATGGCAGGCCTTAATTGCTGCAATTAATATTCTTGTTGTGTCAACTATATCGTATGTTCAACTTTATAAATGTTATACAGGCTGATTTTAAAAGTCATTTGGGAGTTATAAAGGTGTCTTCATTGTTATTTGTAAAATATTTTGGCCATAATTATGGATAACATCATAGGCGAAATATGGATCCAAAAAAGTAACCCATAATATAGAAACGTATTTGTGTTCAATATAATTGTATACGTTAACTAGGCTTTCATTTCTCAAATAACAATTGCCCTAGAGTTCAATTATTTTTTTATTAGAGGTGATCGAGTTACAGATCTCTATATCGAAAATTAACTATTCAGAGAATTTCGTAAAACTGACGTCTTTGTTTAATATAGAACGTTGATCATACGTACGCATGTACGTTGCCTAAATTTATCAACTTATCACAAATTAAATTGCTTCATGACCCGTTACACTTGCAAAATTATAATTTGTTGTCGGAATATTGTCTTTAAACGAAGAAATCGTACTGATTTACATTGATAAAATGAACGTAAAGAGTTTCATCACTTCGTCTGCTTGCATGTGGTAATTCATTGATATGTTTAGCAAATCTCATTAGCATGTGGTGTGTCTGCTGAATATGTCCGAATTAATTTCTAGATTCGCTTAAAGGTTAAATTGCTAAATGCTTTATCACCGTCATACTGTAATTTTGCAACAACGCGTGCTCTTCAATAACATACAGATAAGTACATAGAGACTCGTTTCCAATTTATCGTGTCACGTGCTTCTCTACTAATCTATTGTCGCAAATTTGGATATTGATCTATAATTATGATTGAATTTAATTGGGCAAAATTTCGTACTGTCGTACGATGGAATGGAATTTAAAGTTTCGCAACCTTTATCATGATTAGAATTTTAATCGTAATCTCTTTTGAATTTTTTTATACGAGATGATAAAAAGCTTTATAGTCTATTGTTATCGTAATCGTGAACAAATTTAGGTACAAGTACGAATTTTAATCTAATCTGACGACCAGCTGGTCATATTATCATACTATACAGCGTATAGTATGATATACTATACTATTCTATATACAGAGTTATAGAAAGCATTTCATACAATAAAGGAATTTTTTTGTTTTACTCTAACCCTGTCATCTATTATTATACATAAAACGATTTATGTAATTCTGTATACATATGTACCTATGTCGTCTGGAGTATATATGTAGGTATGTATGTACCTACATATATACCTCGAAAACATGTGAGGAAACTTCCCCAACATATGTGGTATTTAAGGTTAGTAATGTTTTCATAAAAAATATACGTTCACAAGGGTGTATTGTGAATGTAGCAGCTTTGTAATATGATAGTCTTATGGTTAGAGACGTAATAAAAAAAAACCTCTTTATACCAGATGATAGATGGGTTAATGGATGTTGTAAAAATGATTGACAAAGCTACAGAGACATCTATATATCTGAATACTGTACAGTTTCGTGATTTATATACATATACTTACATATTTACAAATTTTATACAAATTTTAAATTTCTGGGTTAATACATTTTTCTCTTCTTTTAGAAAAATGGGAATGAAAACAATATGCCTGCATCAAATAGTCGTAATATCTAAAGCGAATTTATGAAAAGAACAGAAACATTGAAGTTGATGGTAATGATATAGAATAAGAATAAGGAATAAGGGGCTTTTGGAAGTCTCAATTGTGAATACCTTGTTTAAGAATTTGGGAAATTATTGAATAACGAATTCTTTTTGAATTGTGATACTTTTTAAAGAGGAAAAATTGTAACACAACTCTTAATTTAAGTACGTCTTTCTGGCTACAAGTTCACTCTACGTAAGATCGATTATATCACAAAAACTAACGAGGTACAAAATGTTTGCTTTGTGGTACAAAACGGTACAAAACTAGTACAATACGATGGCATAACTGAAATTTTGAAATTCTGATATGGGGGGAGGGAGGACGGAGGCTAACCCTCTACTTAAGATCGACTATATCTCAAAAACTAACGAGGTACAAAATGTTTGCTTTGTGGTACAAAACGGTACAAAACTAGTACAATACGATGGCATAACTGAAATTTTGAAATTTCGACATGGGGCGGCTGGTATGTCCCTGGCCCCCCTATCTAAAATTGCGTATATCTTCTAAACGGGCGAGGTACAAGATTTTTAATGTTTGTACAAAGCGGTACAAAATGGGTACAAAACTTTAGTCCAGAAAGAATTTTAAAATTCGGTTATAGGGGGGCTGGCAACATGCAGCCCGTCTTTCTGCCTTTATTGTCCAGGTTATGCCTAGCCAGTGAAACCAATCTTTCTTAGTATCTCCAATATACTTAAGTACCTATCTATAAGGTCATTACGTTCAAATCATTGGTTGAAAAAAGCAGCCATTATTGCCTCTAAAAACGATTAAACAATTATCATTAATATGGCATTTAATTAGTACCTAGCAACCAGCACCCAGTACAGATAAACATTGCATTTTAACTAACTTAATTATTGCTACAACGATGAAAACGTGCATATCATTGACAGTAAAATTACAATTAAACAATACTTGCACGTGTTTAAAGTAGAGAAATTGAGTAAATAATGATAATAAATAGCATATTCACTTTACTTGATAATTATTTATACAACAAAAGGAATAAAAATACGCAACAAACTGAGATATAGTAATTGGCATTATAGCCGACGACATTGTTACATTTACATTAATCACGCTCTTAGCATATCTGCGGTACTGAGGCATGTCACACAGGTATAGATAATCACATAAGCACTAAATCTTAAAAACATACGTTTCTCCCATCTGGCCAACAGAACATTGGCCATCAAATCATCATCGAGGTTCTTTATTTTTGATACTAGTCTCTATCCACTCGTTTGGCTGTCCATGCAGATGATACCATATCGTCTGCATACACCACCTCCAGACACGACGCGACGCTCTGGCATGTCGAAGATTGCAAAGATCAGTCAATAAGATCTGCGATTGAGCGTCCAAATAGCGTCTAATCACCAACATGCTCACTACGGGTCAAAGGTTATTATGGAAAATCCGTGTGCGATATTTAGGCATAACATTCCATACAAGGTTGACTTTCAAGCAGCATTTTTCAATATTACTATCAAGTTTCTCGGTTCCTCTCTTGTGTTGCAAGAGTTTTTTGGGTTTAAAGATAAAGCTCGTGACCTACGCGATGTTTGTTCGGCCTATTCACATATGGTTTCCTGATCTGCTCGAGCTCCTGTAAATTGTAAGTGAAAAAGCTCAATAGCCCTCTACACCGGGAGCTGCGGATTATCGTCGCAACATTTTGATTTGTGAGCAACACCCAAATTCGCGATCTGAACTTACCGTCCCTGAGCACGATGGCGCAGGCCAGGAGAACTCTTCAAAAAGCCTCCTGGCCTGATAATCCGCTAATCTAACACTCGGGGGAGCTAGATCCCAATAGATCCCCATCCTGCGTGGCAACTCTTATAGATGGCAGAATAACAGCCGGCCATGATTTGGTTGTCCTCTTACAGAAACCTCTGACTATAAAAAAGTATATTTTAAATGATATCGAAGGCTTCCACGGTCTGAGTCTCTGTTATGAGGGCTTCCGGGTTTTGACCGCGTCATAGTAAAGTACATATATACAATACAAAAAAAAATAAAGCAAAAATGAAAAAGAAAAATTACAAAAAATATATATACAACTTATTCAAACTCGACGTTTCGCCACTAATGTAAGTGGCTTCTTCAGGAGCAAAACTAGGTGAGGGGCGCCAGAAGGTCACGGTAACTCGACGTGTCAACCACGCTAGAGGCGAAAACCTTCTGACGACCGTGACCTTCTGGCGCCCCTCACCTAGTTTTGCTCCTGAAGAAGCCACTTACATTAGTGGCGAAACGTCGAGTTTGAGTAAGTTGTATATACATTTTTTGTAATTTTTCTTTTTCATTTTTGCTTTATTTTTTTTTGTATTGTATATATGTACTTTACTATGACGCGGTCAAAACCCGGAAGCCCTCATAACAAGTATATTTTAGTTTTATATTATAGTAATACAGTAAGCACTATTTAAACAAAGAATGTATAATACCAAATACATACGTATGATATAAATATTTACACAAAATACCTTACGATAAATGTACATATATGTTAGTTAAGTATTGAATTGTTTTTGATGAATTCTGAGTTGTTGTTAGTACTTTAAACTCGCATTTCTTGTTGGTCTATGTAGTGCTGAATTTCGCAAAAACTACGCTGGATAACTACGAAATACATGGTTGGGTAACACAGTTTCCAAGCAACATGGCATGGTATAATAAACAGTTAAGAACGTAAGTACTTACGACAGTTTGTAGGTCTATATCTATATTATCCTGATACGAAATGCCAATCTTTACAGCGCAAGACTCCTGAAGATAAGAAAGTTATCAGAGCGTTAAACAATACTCACTGTTTTCTCAGGCCTAGACGTATTGTACATATGTATACATCATGTAAATACACACCAGCAGATGGAAAGAAAACAGCCACGAAAAGTTATTCAACGAGGTTGATGAAACATAACGCCGTTAAAATAAACTTCGTATAGTCCAAATGAGGTTCCATCTCGTTCTTGGTTGTCCCCTAAGATTTGTTAGGAATATCAAATACAATATGACGCAAGTTTACTGATATAACAGAGATTTGCCGGAAGAAAGTTGTAGCTTGTACCTTGCAAATGATACCATACCATACCACACACATGGTTTTTGTGCGCATGACTGGCAGACGCCATTTCTAAAATATGTCCAGTTGTGAGTTTAGTGATTTTGTGATGTGTACGTTTTACCTACTTGGTTTATGTATGTTGGCATCTATTCTAATTTAGTAAAGCATAATTAAATTTTATAGTTATTTCTAGTAACTGCAAAATTTGTGTTTGATTCTTGTTTAAAACCTATTTTTATATATAATTATCTTATACTTGATGTACATACATTTCGAACATATCTAACCTAGATACGTGAAATCAAATTGAAATTTTTCCGCCAACATTCTTGGACATATTTTCAAAATAATAATAATAATAATAATAATAGTCTTTATTTCCAACAGGTAGCCCCAAGAACAGGAAATTTAGTAACTAAAATTAAACATATAAAGAGAGTACACTTGATAAGAGGTATATTATATACTTAGAATAATATTTGAAATCGTTTGAATTGTATCAAAATTAATATCGCATAAGTGAGATATAGAATTATAATTATTACAAATAAGTGACATCGGTGATTTTACCATTATATTAGTTCTACTTGAAGAACAGTAAAAATAGTTGCTTTGACGACTATTGAATCGAGGTACAATAAAATTGATTCTGTGCAATAAATCAGGACAGTCAATGTTGTTATGCAAGATTTTGTATAGAAATTTTACACTACTTATGTTTCGTCTAAGTTCCAAGGAAACCAAATGGTATCTGTTAAGCATCACTGAAGTATCAATGCCTCTAGTGGGGTAAATTCCATCGTCGATAAACATCATATATTTTAAAAAACGTCTCTGTACTGCTTCAAGATTTTTAATATGCATATTGTAGATTGGATACCATACGAGACATGCGTATTCTAATTTTGACCTGACAAAAGCACAGTACAATGCTTTTAGGCAATCAGTACTGCGGAAATCCCTACAATTTCTGTATATATATCCATAACTCCTGTAAGCAGAGGCTATTGTTTGGTTGATGTGTTCAATGAACTTCAGTTTACTGTCAAAAGTCACGCCCAGATCTTTAATCTCGGTACAACGGTCCAATGTTTGACCATTAATTGCGTAATCAAACATATATTCCTTGCGACTAAACGTTACTACTTTGCATTTACCAATGTTCAAGGTTAAGCGGTTATTTCTACACCATTCCTCAATGTTAGAAAGGTCTTTCTGTAGCTTAATACAGTCATCCACGGTATTAATTTCATAAAATATTTTCAGATCATCAGCAAATAATAGCTGCTCACAAGAAACAACTGCTGATATATCGTTAATAAAAATCAAAAACAGTAAAGGGCCTAGATTCGAACACAGCGAACATCAGACTCATTACCTAAAGTTACTTTGATGGACCTTGGTCACATCTTACTTGCATCATACCGTCCTAATCTCTGTGGGTTAGTTGCAGGAGGGTCAATAGTGGGAGAAACTGTTTGCAAATCAAGCGAAACCTCTACCTTATCGGACACTACACGAGACTCATTATCAAGATTAGGAGCAGGTTCAGGCAGACCAAAAATAACCACATTCAGTTGTCGTGATTGCCTATCATCAAGCTCATTCAAAATATCTTGATAATGATTAATAGTTTCCGTTTGATTACTGGCCAATTGGGTGTCCATTTGCTTTCTGAATGATTCAAATTTTTCATTACATTCTGCTTTCAATTCCTTCAAAGCAACACTAAAATCATCTTTAATCGAATTCATGAGAGTCTTAATGTCTTTATACTGAGTCATATTGCTGTTACAGGAGTTACAGACCACTTTAACTGAACGTGATTTAGCACGTGTCATAATTACATCATTCTCGAACAATCCAACGCAATTACTGTGCAAAAAACCTTGACATACATCACATTGAATAACAGCTGAACTACTTTTGATGATTTGAACACAATTAACACAATTATTCATTATAAATTCAGGAAAGAATACTAGAGTGAGGGAAAAAAGGAAGAAGGAGAGGAGAGAAAAAAAAATCTTCTGCACCGAGGGGCCCGTCACGGTGTCTATGAAAGGAGTAGAAGGCCGCGGAAAGAACGGGACGAAAATTTGGAGTGGAGTGTACACAAATGTTTCCAAGAAAAATATAAACTTACAGTCAATTGTTGACAATAATCGTTGATTAATCAACTTGTAGATGACACTATGAAAACCAGCGCAACAAACTACATACAATAATATGAAGCGAAAATTAGATTTTATTTACAAATAGTAAATATACACATTTATCTTGCACATAAACTTTACACGCAACTTACAATAGCGATGCACTCTCAGGCTCTGGCATCAATAGCCTCAAGGTCAGTCAGAATCGTCATTAAAATATCAAAGGTTCCGACCATTGAGATAGAATAAGTAGGGAGTCGCTATCACGTGGCTAAAACGGCGCAGGTCGGCCATATTGGTACTCCACTTTACGTCAAATACGTAGATTCTAGTGTATATGTCATGTATGGTTGTATTATTTGATTATTTCAGTTCTTACAGTTATATGATATAGCAAACTACTACAAGACATAATGGTTTCTTGTGCTCTACCTAGTTGCAAGAGTAGAAACAGCGTTAACAAGAAGAATTCATCGAAAATAACATTTCATAGGTCAGTGTTTGACATAAAAACAATGTGCAGGGCCGTAATTGGAAAATTTCAATTGGTGCGCCTCTATATAGGTACATATATAAACTATTACATATTGAGCGTTTATATTGTCAAATTTTAAATAAAACCATCTGTTAAGTGGAGGCTTAAGATTATACTTACATTATACAATTTTCAGTAGCCCGAACCTGACGAGGTAGCCATATTCCTACACCACTTAAGCCCCGCCCAGTGCGCCGTTTTGAACATACAGGAAATATGCGTCATAGCGTCTCCTTAGTATACTAGCTCAATGGTTCCGACAAACTTGTGCTTTCTATATATATTCTGTCAGACCGTGTAAATCTAATGTCTTATAATTTATGATACACGATTGCCAACTTCTCATCTTCAATATGGCTTTTATATTTAACAAAATTTTTGAAAGCCTTGCACCTGATAATAATGCATTCTAACTATTACTACTACTACTTGACTAACAATAAATTAAATATTAACTCTTTACGGAATACACTGAAAAAATTGTTTAATTTAATGCCGTTGACATGCCACCACCCCTACCAATGAAATCAAAATCTGTAAGCGCCAAAATGGTGCCGTGTGTTTGTAGTGTTTTGTGCTGCAAACCGCAAGTTTTGTGCTGCTTCCATTTTCGAGATATTGATTTTTTTTTTCTAAAATACTGCAATACTAGAAATTTTCCATATCACAAGTAACAACCGAAAATGGAGTTGGTTATAGGCTGTGCTACTTCCACAGAATTTTGTGCCGTTGAGATCGAATTTTGTGCTGCCCTCGTTTTCCAACAAAACATTTTTGAATTTGGCATGTCTATAGCACTCTATAGACACAAAACTTTTGCTATATTGAATTTTCGTTCGTCGGGGTGCTGGCGTATCCACGGCACCCCCAGAAGTAGCACGAAACTTCCGGTTTGCGGCACAAAACTTTGTGCTATCTAAAATTTTAATTTGTCATTGTGGAGACGCCGTTGATATAGACACCATTTTGTTTATAAGGATAGGAAAAGGAGTCATCAGGTCAGTGTGGTCATTTATTGCATGCTTTAGAAATCTCTATTGATTTCAGAAGGTTAAGCTTTTTTCTTTTCTTTTTACTAGCTGTAATATTTTTATGTTTTTATTATCTGTTTTATGATTTCTAGAAGATCTGAGCAAATGTGGAGTCGTCATTTTTTGAATGAACTTGAATGATTTGAAATATTCTTTTAATCTAATATTGAAACTTCTTCCTGCCTGACCGATGTATAAGTACACCTTTACACTGATTACATTCTAGCTGATATACACCCGATTTATCTAAGGTACCTACTAATTCCATCTTTAGCATTAAATAAAACATTGGACAGTTTGATATTTGGTTTAAAAGCTACGGTAACTTCTCTATGAAGTGCTGTTTCCGAAAGTGGAAGATATAGAGCTCTACATATGCATCATTGAATTAAATGCGACTAATTTGTGATTTGTAAGGTGATATAAAGCAATCAGTATACAAAGTAAAGTATTATTTGTTTTATCTTGCAAAATATTAATTCAATGAAGATGATGTAACATATTTTGATCTTTATTGCCCACTAAATTATAGAAGCTGTATTAACGAAATGTTTTTCAAAAGCCTTTAATAGCTTCAAATAAACACCACTTAGTGTTTCTTTTTATATAATTTATAGACTTTTTCAGTTAATACGCAAATATGTTAAAGCAACGCTACTGATGCAAACAGAATACTAACAATAAATAATCTACGTAAAGCAATACTAATTTATATGGACGAAACAATTTTTGTATATTCTACATAAATTATAATGTAATAAAATAAAATAAACAATAACTTTATGATTCTCTGACTACATCTTTTTCGTTAGTGTACATTCAGTGCACACATGCATTTCGAATGAGATTTGAAGTGAATACAAGGAAACAATTTTCGTTTAGCAATTCAAATTTGATAATAATATTTGATTGTAAACTGAATCAATGACTAATATTAATAATGAATTATTAAGTGGATACTTTTTTTGTATTCACAATAATTAAAATGCGACTGAAACGCCAGCCTTCGTTTTAAAGTAATTTCATTTTAGAAAGATATTATATACGTTAACTAATTCCTAAGCTACGCTTCCTACGCTAAGCAATTCATATCAAACAATATTAGTTATTTATTCAATAGTATAATTACACAAAACGACTAAATTACTATTAATCCAGAAAAGCGTTCAAATACTCAAATGAAATACTGAATTAGTTAAAGTCGATTAAAGTACCAACTCTACCTAAGAAAAAACTAAGTAGTACGGCGTTGATAGTAATAATGATAATTTTGTAAGGGAGTAACAATATAGACAATTATGATCACAAAAGCTGTATCAAAACAAACTTTCTTCTATACAAAAAAAAATTCGAAGCAGTTTTCTATCGTTAAATATGAAGATCGACACAGATTGCGAATGAGTGTTAATAAAAATTATAACTTAGATGCAAATTGGAAAGATTAACTACAGATATCAGATAATCTTTATAATTTACCTAATAAGAGCACAATTGAAGAAAATTTATATCTGTTTAGAAGTGTGTTTAGTGTCAATGTTCTACGTGATCCTCTAATCACTTGTTGCCTATTGTTGATACGTTTCAACCGATCTATATAATTCTCGTCTGATACATTTTATTTCATTATGCTATCTATCACTTGATTCAGATTAATTAATCTTTACTTAAAATTTTTATTTATTAACTTTATCTAATGTTGCCTAAAATTTGTCGAACTTTACTAATAATTCAGGTGAAGTACTGGGTGTCTTCGTTGACAAAAAGGAGAGTCCATAGAACATATTGGAGATGGCATCAGCTAATAAATTTAAACAATTTAGAAGGAATTACATTTATTGTGCACGGGCTTTTCACCTGAATTTTTTTAAGCCTGTTTGACACAGCGATAAATTTACCGTAACATTTTTTCCGAAAACGGAAAACTTTTTCGCATTTTTTATAGGATTTTGCAATATTCTGCATGTATCTATAGCAATTTCTTTCAACAAACACGTACATTCAGAAAACGTGAAATGTAATAATATTTTTTGAGCAACTATTGCACGCCAAAACAACAAAATTTCAAGTACCTACTGATACATTTGTGCATTGCAGTATTTATTCTCGAAACAGGTATGTTTCTAAAAAAAACCTTCGTACGTTTAGTTTGGAGTTCACTTCAAAAACTAAAAAATGAAATTAAAAAAATTGTTCAATGTTCAAAAAATAAATTTATAACAAGTTTATAACAAGTTTTATTATTACGGTTTTGTGAATACCCACTGGAAAAACACTCAACAAGAAAAATTTTGTTACTAATGTTTTTTTCATGTAGATTCAAAGTAAATGATAAAAAATATGAGTTTGTATTTAAAAAAACAAAGTCGCTTTCTGTGCAGAGGAAATGTAACAGCCTGTACAATCGATATTATTTTAGGTTTGTAGATCTTGAGAAAACTAAACACATGAAATAAAAAAAGATTCAATTATCTCTCTTATCAAGCAAAATATTGGACTTCCGCGTACTAGGTGGGCACCTGTATATCAAGTTGTTCCTCGTTTGCTTTTAGTACAAGTGTGTAATTAATTATTGTTTTGTAGTCAGTTCACTTCTGCAGGACCTACTAATAACATCACCAATTTTTCACAGTGATACATACATAATTATATTCATTTTAAACTATAGTGAGTATAGAAATAGGCAGTAATATTTGTGTGTGCAAGTTAATCTGTTTCACCTAAAGCGTTACACACAAATGCATCTCCGTAATAAGCAGGCCACGGACAATAAATTAAGATAAGTAGTTCGAAAAATCGTTTATATTTAATAAAGTATTGTGAAATGTATGCAAATTTGTACTTACAATAGTAAAAGTAATAATACACCATATTATACAGTTCTTTTCAAATAACATATAGTCTTAAGAATCAATGTAGATACTACCTTAATGGATATTTTTTGATAACGATGTGTAATATGATACTATTACCAAATTATCCTCTGTTAGATTTATACTTTCCGAAATTGCGCTCAATTGCATAACACTAAACAATGTTTATAAATTACACGTGGTTAGATCATTACTAATCAGTATGTTTTTCAGAACACACAATACGTCAAATCTTTTCATTAAATGAGCACATGCAGGTTTCGTATCTATTTAATTAGTGAATAGTATTAGTGCTCTGATAAACAATATCACAATACCTGTAGCAACTAACTTGAAATATTATGCAAATGCTTTATTTGTATGCTACCTTTTTACAAATGAGTCACACATTACTTATATGAAGTAGTAATTTCAGGGAAAGCATATTTTTTTCAAGCAGATTTATATTTTTATTTAGAATCATAGATAATTGTAGCGGTTTTTCTTAGAAATTACTACACAAGTAGAGATTATAACTAGAGATAGCAAATTCGACACACATGCCAGCAACGTATGGGTACAATTTTGCATTTAATTTAAATTGTAAGAAAAATTTACGCACTGTATTCCACATTAAATAGTTGAGTGAGCTCACCGATCGTAGTATATTTATACCCGACACAACTGCATACTATAATTTGCAATTCAAGGCTCCTTTCATTCGCACGGCTAGCTGCTAGTCGCAAACTCGATAACATTTGAAATACATACCTTTGACTATGTATGTGGCATCAATATGCCAGCTATAATTATAACAGTTGTAGCTCTTAGACGCGCAATTATGTTACTTCGTCAAAGCACTGTACCCTATGAACAACTGAATTAAGCGCATACGTCATACAAATTTTTAAAGAAATCGGATAACACTCAATATTGTGTGAAAAACTCAAACAATATTGTATTTGTGAATGCAAATCCGAGAGCAGCTTATCTTAATAGTTAGTACAGCAATAACTCCTAAGAAATGCGGATTCGGGAATAATTTTAGAATCATTTATTAAAGGTACCTACAGGCAAGATAAGATTTTTGGTATTGATTATAGAGTTGCTTTACATGTTCATGATGTTAAATCGCCCTTCTTAGAATAGTTTGGAAAGTTTATGCTTAGTAGTCTCTGTTAGTCTACTAGTCTGCGTTGCGCATATTTTTAAGATAGTAACTTAGAGGGCCACGATTAGTTAGAAGGCCGGTAAGTATCCTTAATACTGACTTTTTAACATTCAAAAGCTTATTTCAATTTGGCGAGTTAATTTCTTCTTGTGCGTTTTCTGCGTGTTGCAGAGGAATGTACCTTCCTCTGTTTTTCATTGTTCAAAGTTCACCAAAGAGCCAAGTATCCTGTTATTTGTGGCAACTTGTTAAATATTGCCTCTACTGTCTAGACAAATTTAAATTCAAGGCTATATCAAATCAACACTCTTAAGGTTGAAGGTATAGATATGTTTCCTCTTTCCGTGGCTTGCTTTTTATGGCGTATATTCAGACTGGAAGATCATTGGGGTTAACATTAAAATTTTTAAGAAGTTGATGTTGCTACCCAGAACTCAAACTGCCGCACCATTATCCGTCTGTATCACTCTGTGTACCAGATAAATGATTCATTTTCAAACTTTTGTGCACCAGAACTCCATACTTGACGCCTTGAAAATAGCACCTTCAATGGCCGTTCAGGATTCAATTCGACAGATATGCTGTCTGTTGATTTGTCATTCTACCTTATTCTAGAGATCTTCTAGAATCTGTAAGCGCTTTTTTAAATGTTCCAATAATCTTAAATGCTGAACTACGATAGTTGGGCTGGCATCCACTCCTCTCATAGGTTCTCAGATAGGCAAGCCATTGTAGTTTCTGTTATTTGATTTGCGCCGTCTTTATGTTAGTTTTTAATTACGATACTAGAGAAATGTAGGTTACCCCGCGGCGTATGACCGTTTGAAATAACTAATACATAATTTTTGGTGCGAGTTTCCAGGCTTTCTCAGAAAACCTTTGGCATGGCCAAAGAGGCCTTATGGCGCTTTTGAGAACTCCTCTAAGTAACTGCTGCAATGTACTCATTGGTCAACGATTACTTTCAGATATTTGGCGTTAAGACCATTTTTGTGTAGCCGTGCGAACAATGTAGTTCTCAATGACCTTTTGCATCATTTTTAGAATAAACGACGAGAGGTTAATAGGGCGGGAGGGTATAGGTATTCTTATATCGTGGGTTTTGTATAAATATCTTAACATCTCTCCACGCCCATGGGCACAGCTTGCCCAAAACAATTTGGTTACCGTCGATAGAAGTACATATCTCCCTTCCCTGTTGCAACAAGGTCGAAAAGATCGCCGAAGATCGCTTCCTGGAGGTTTGTAGAACTTAAATGAGCTAATTGCTCATTTAATCCTTTCAGTTGTGACGATGCTACATTAGTCACTCAAGACTTTCTCGCGATGTTGTCACATTCTTAAAACCTACTATGCTTTCCGTTTCCACTGATCGAGAAAAACTGGTCCGCAATAAGACTCTTAGGCTTTGGTTGCGTTGTCAAGGTAACTGCCGTCTTCTTTCTGTACAAGCCCTGTGCCGTTTGAGTGGTATTTTTATTTTTTGTCGTATTGCTGGAGTTGTATGTAGTTACAATAGTTGCGTGTTTTTAAATCTATGAATATACCCAAACACCAATACCTAGTGGGAAGGAAAAGAAGAAAGAAATGCTTTCGCATTGTATACTAATGAAATTATGATAATTAGATGTATTACACATATATGTAATATGAACATATGACCATACGTACATGTGGGTTCATTGTTAGCACTGAACATGACATCATCTAAAGAGAAACCTGTATTTCATATTTGTAAATATTAGTGTGCAAAATATAATTTTATTTATACAGTTTATAGTTACACGAATAAATTATTAAATTATTCTTAATAACAGAACAAACAATATCACCAATATTTCCCCATATCCCCATGCTTTCGACAATGTATTTCAAAATGTGGTACATTAATCGTTCGTTTTGTAATTGCTGATATACTGTATTTTAAAGACGTGTGTATAGAACATGTGTATATTTCTTGGGTGGATAGATAAAATATAATTTGAATTGTGTTTGTATAATCTATATAATATCTTCTCTAATGTGTATTTATAAATTCTGGATTCCAAGTATTGCATTATTAGCACATTTCCTACGTAAATAGATACTATGCGTACGATATAAAAATCGTTAAGTTAGTAAACAAATTTTAAAATAAAAAGTACTTAAATAAGTGAAATGTATGGTAACTCCGCTCTTAACACCTACATATACACTTTTCAATTACCATAATTTGTATATACACATCTTTGTAGATTGAAAGTTAGAATTGCAGTAAATTATAGTAGGTTTGTTCGATTTGGACATGTGTGTTATACTGTAAGAAACAAATAATTTGACACTACGTGAAATTTTTAAACATCAGCTACAGAATAGAAGCGACATTTTAACACTGCTGCAAGATGTTCGCATTCGATTTGCATTATTGAACTCATAAGGTTTGTTCCTACTTAAAATCTATGATCGATTTCGGATTAGTATGTGATAATCACACTGCGCATGTTCTATCAACAACCAGTTTCAGATCAAATTGCATTAATAATTTGTTGGAACGAAATAACTTTTTTTACTTGACACCAGATAGCGTGTATAGAAAAATTGATAAGCTAGACAGACTAGTATTGAAGTACGCATGCGCTAAAAAATCACAGCTTTTGGTTTGTTGAAAATCCTCAAACTGCTATGACTGTCCTCCGACAATCCTCAAATCGCATTTTGTTATGTTGGAACTACGTACTATAGTCACGAATTTTCGATTTGTCGTTGTTGGAATGCTTATTTTCTACTGCGCTTGCTCCGGTTAATCACCGATCAATTTGCACGCATATAGGAACAAACCTAATGTAAATATTTAGTTTATTTCCGAATGTACCGGTCGCTTTGAGAAATAAGATAAATAACGCTATAAGAAGTGGGGTCGCGTATGAGTATATCACAGCGCTGTAGACTAGACTGTGATAGACTCATACGCGAATTTTTACCCCTTCACTGCGTTATTTATCCTATTTCTCAAAACGACCGCTATGTAGGATTGGTATATCTGGACAAGTTGGCAGTTGAAACTCTGTATTGAAGATACGACATAGAGCACAAATGCTCGTGTAGTATCGTTAAGATGTTGGTATTTACTTTGTTAACAAGAAAAGGCGCCAGATACCAAATTGAGTGTAAACAGTGGCCGAAGTACCATTCACTTTTGCATTTTACTGCTGTTAAAAAACGAATTAAATGCCAATTTTCACATTTATAAGCTGTTGTATTTTAGAGATATTGGTATTCTATTTTAAATTTATTCTATTCGATTCTATATTATTCTAAGTATTCTTTTAGTCTTCTTTTAATTTTGTTATAGTTCACGCTTTTTTTTTGGAAAACTGCAAATCATGTGTTCTTTTTTTATTACAGAAAAGAAATCTACATACATAAGTACCAATGATATATCATGATTTTACTACAAACGTTTTATTGAATGATAGTTAGCTTATGTCTAACCTCAGCAAAGAAGACGAAAGTTCAGTGCAGTGGTGGAACTCTATAAAACAGAATTCTATTCTGTAGAATCGACAAAAGCGATTCTATTGGCTGGAATAGAATCGTATATGATGTACTCAATCAACTTTGCTTATGCTATAGAATTGTGTTTCGACAATCTTCGGCAAATTTGTCAAAATACACGAAAATCTCAAGGTAGCCAATAGTTTAATCGCAAAATTACTACAAATTTTTAGGGTTTTTACATGTTTTATTCGGTTTTGTTTTTGAATTTCAACTCGATTGTAAGCAAATCACTTGTATTGTAAGATATTAATAAACGGGAAGCATTAAAAAATTTTAATAATGAAAGGAGAATGATGAGAAAAAATGCCACTCCCTCCTCCTGATACGCACTTTATAAAAATATTTTGACTCACAAAAGAGATGGTTGATTATTTAATTATTGAATTAGGACCTTTCTTTCCCATCACTAGAAATAATATAAAGCTATAGACATACAAACATTTTCGCAGCACTAATTTACTTTGGAACAGGAACATATCAGCGCAATGTTGAACAATCATATATTATAGGTATCATTACCGTAACAATGAATCTCTAGGTGCATAAAGCAAGTAGGTAACTGATATTAGGGATCATCTCTTCCACAGACATATTATATTTCCAAATACAGCAAGAGAAAAAGATCAAATTAAACAATGTTTCCTGGAGTTATTCGGGCTGTAGACTGTACCCAATTTGCACTAATTGCTTCGAAGATAGAGGAGCATGATATATAAACCGCAAAGGTTACCATTCAAAAAATATTCAAATAGTACGTTATATGTCTATATGTATTTAAAACAAAACAGATTTTAATTTTTAGATTTGCGATCCAAATCTAAAAATTCTTAATGTTAATGCACTGTATCCAGGTTCATTTCATGATGCATTTTACAACTTTTCAATAATATCGAAACATATAGTAGAGATATCAAAGTTCTTCCGATTTTGATTTTATTGGTTATGTTACCGTTGTCGACACATTCAAAGCTGTAGAAACCAAGCGAAGCAATGGGGGTGAAGTGCGGTGAGACGAAAGAAGTAGAATTGTATATAGAGTACCAAACTAAAGAATAGAATCGCATTTTGCGATACGATAACGCTTCTCTATTTTATAGAGTTCCACTACAGTATGGTAAACAATGTAGGGTGAACTGCGTGGCACGGAAATTCGAGCGTCTGTATCAAAGCATACTTGTTCAGGATTATTCTACTGGTCGTTGTGAGTGCTTATCAGTACACATATACTTAGAAACTGTCGTATTGAGATAAGTTTCACAAACGGCGTATTTCGAAGAAACTAGAAAACGTAATAACGAGTATGCCGCATTTAGAATGCGAAGGCGATAGAATTAAACTCGACCTAAAAAGTATAAAACACTATTCTGCAATCCGTGGCTAACAGCGAACAATTAATTTGATATAGGTGTTTGTTTTATTCCATGTAATCTACCCTTCACTTTACACATTATACACACTTTATCCATTACCAAGTCGGACATCGATAAGAAACATTATGCCATTTGCTCGTGACTACGTTGAAAGAAGAATTAAAGCAGAATTGAAAAATAGAAAATTGTGGTTATGTGTTTATTTGAAAGCGTTATTGGCAAACAATCATATTTTCTCATACTAAGACAAATTTGTGAAGGGATGTCGAAAGATCCATTAAGTTGTCACAAGGATTGCTTTAAATTTGAAAATTACTCGATGTGGAACGGTTGTTTTCATTATTAAACAATATTTATCCCGTACGCCGTACTCATTTGACTGAAGCAAATGTGGAAATAACATATTTAATGATTGAAATATTTAATAGATGCCATCCTGTTTGTGATTTCATGGAAGCTTCTTAAAACGTAAGTGAACATAAATGATGCGAGTACGTAAACGGTACTGAACACTCGCCTTGATACGGCTGCCCGAAATCTCCACTTTGTTCTCCGCGCTGCACTGAAACTTGCTCCTCTTTGCCGAGTCTAGTTATCACTATAGTAAGCATGCATCGGTTCTGATACGATATACTACATACCTGTCATAGTGAATTATTATTACCAGGCCTACTATAAAAGAATCTAAAAATAAATAAATTTATTTCTTTTTTTCCAAAAAGTAATTTCCAAAACATGTATAATGTGTGTGATACATCGTTGAATTCGTAAAAAAATTCGTAAAAAATTCGAAAAATGCAGTATGTACTTTTTTCTCCGTCCATATAAAAAAAAAGTTGATGATGGTTTCTCAAAAACGAAATGAAAATATAAAAATACAGTCTTGTAGAGCTATAAAAGTGCCAATGAAAAACTTTTATTTATTTTTCGATAACTTGTAAAATAAAGTCAGAAAAAAATAAAAACGAATATTGAAAAAACACGCTACCCGAAATATCTGACACACATAGTGATATTGTAATCGTGGGTGATTTTAATGTACCGTTATATAACATTAACTTAAGTGATTCTAAATGTATTGTTGTTAATAACTTCCTACAATTTAATAATTTTTCACAAATTAATACGTGGTCTAATCACAATAATCGCTTGTTAGATTTAGTCGTTACTAATTTATCTTGTACTGTGGAAAGAGACGAAGTGCCTCTGCTGCCGGAGGATTCTCATCACCCGTCTCTTAACATTTCAGATGATTAAGATTAATCTCCGTATTAAGCATTATGCACATAAGAACTACAAGAAATTCAAAACTGATTTTTACTATCAAAAATTTAAAACTGCTAGAAGTCACTGTAAGGCTGCTTTTGCTGATTACTTTAACAGTGTTTACACATCACCTAGTAACATTGGCAATGCTCATGACGTAGTAGATACGGATTTACTTTTAAATATTAGTGTTTTTGAAATTGCAGAGAATGACATTATTGCTAAACTGAAATCATGTAAAGATTCTCTCTTGAGCGGTACCGATGGAGTTCCTAGCTTTCTCTTACGTGACTGTGCTATACCATTTGTAAAACCTCTATGCCATCTGTTGAATTTAATTTTACGTTATTCGGAATATCCCATAGCATGGAAATCTTCTCGTATCTGCCCGCTTTTAAAAAAGGGGGATCATACAGATATAACTAATTACAGGCTCATCTCCATCCTTTGCAATTTTTCTAAAGTTTTTGAATCCATCATTTATGATTATATATTTTCCTCGGCAAGACATCTGCTTTCGCCTAGTCAGCATGGGTTCACTGACAAACGATCAACAGTAACCAACCTATCTTGTTTTACACAATATGTCTCTGAAATCTTAGATATGCACGGGCATGCATATTTCCAATATTAAATTTTTGTTTAATCTTTTAAATAACAAAATTGATTGCCCCTTTCTATTAAGTAAAATTTATTTTAATGTACCTCGCTTATCGTCACGACATTCACATGCATTTTATCTATCTTCTGGTAGGACTAATATTATATTACGATCCCCATCATATTTAATGTGTAATTCTTTCAACAACATTTCTGATGTCTGCGATATTAACTTCAACTCCTTTTCCACCATTAGGAATGCTCTATTGTAACTATTTCCTTGTGTTTAGTTTAAGTAAGTTATTTATTACCTATTGCATTGTTGTATGTATGTTTAAGTTTTTATTCCTTATTGTATTATGTATGTATGATATTATTGTATTCGCGAATCTTCTATTTTTCCTGTACTTGGGTGTTAAACCTGTTGGAAAATAAACTATTATTATTATTATTATTATTATTATCTCAAAAACGAAACAACTTAATTGAATTAAATAAACGCCATATAAAAAGTCACTAAAATGCGCAACTTTTCGCCAATTTAAGCAACTTTGTATCTCTTACCGTTCCCGAAATCCCATGCAGTTCCTTCTTATCTTCGACACAGTGTATACAGGTAATTGTCCACATGGTACTTACTAATGTAATTAATACCTTTGTATATGTTAATTTCACTATTATTGATTGTTATATAAACGGTGCCTTCACTGTTATAAGAAGAGTTATATAATATGAGAACGCTATGTTATATATTTAAATATGTTTAACTGTTCTTTTAGAATGCGTACGTTAACATGTAGGTAGGTATAATTAATTTATGCATTTTATTAATCATATGCATTTGTAGATAATCGTGCTTACACGTCACTATAAATAATAAGAGACACTGTTAATCCTCTAGCCTTAATCGATTATGAAGTGGACTTAACCTTTATATAAATACGTGTTAATGAAATAGTTAAATGTATATTCATACAGGGCGATTGGTGAGAATGACCTATTAAAAGTACTATACAAACGAAACGGAATTTTAAAACAAAATTTTTGCAGTTGGATTATGGTTGAATATGAACTATCACGTGAAAATATTTTTGAATAAATATCACTTCCGCTTAACCGAAAGTGAGCTTCAACTTCCATTTTAGGTATAGCAACACCTAACACAGATTAAAAGAGAATATTTTGTTGAATCAGAATATCTAAGAAAATATATACCTTTCCAATCAAAAAATCTACTTTCCGAAGATTGAACTTATTTATAAACAAGTAAGTTTTTAACACCCTGTATAATGTTACAGAGAAGAACTTCAAATTTTGTGTAACTACACAATATCAGCTGTAGGTATGCAAAATTTCATTTGTCTCTTTTACTCCTACGTGACGTAATATCACTATAAAGTAAGATCGGTATTTGTCACTTTTTTTGCGAATAACTCAGAATGAATGATATTTAATTGTACGATTTGATACAAGAACTATGTGTAGAATTTATCATAGAAGGTGAATTTGTAATTTATTTTATAGTATACAACTTAGAAAATCGAAGTTGATGCCCACTTCTGATGAACCGAAAGTGATATTTATTCAAATATATTTTCGCGTGATAGTTCATATTGAAGCATATCTAACTACAATTTTTTTTATTGCATTTCGTTTGTATAGTACTTTTAATAGGCCATTCTCAACAATCACCCTGTATACTTTGTATACCCTAATATGATTCCTTTCCTATTTTAAAATTAATTTTGATCAATTTATATCGCAAAGTAAACTATTCCAAATTAACATTTAATCCTTAAACCAATTACTACATGTTTTTATATTAAGCTAATGAATATAAAATATTCATTAAAAAAGGGATAGAGTTTGGAAGTTCAAAAATGTAGTATTTTCTTAATTATTTGCAAACATTTTTCTCTTTAATACATACTCCATAATTACATAACATGTTACTTTCCTGTCGGCATATACTGTCTTTGTCTATTTGCTTCTTGCGTGCATTTGAGTTAGATATGATATTGCGTACGATTTGATGTGTAATATTTGTTCTTAATCAGCATTAACCTTGCAGTAGTTACATTCTTTTGATAAATATGGTGGATTCATTTAAGTTGTATTAATAATTGTGAAACAATATTCTTAAATTGTAAAGCAGAGAAAATGTTACGCCATATTTTTTATGGAAAATCACTCTCACACGTCTTTTTGAAAGTTGGAATCGAAATTTGTGTTTACATGCGTTATCAGAAATTGGATATCAATTAAATTATATATTAATTGCAATTTCAATACTACTATTAGATACTATGAAAAAAATATTGAAACATATCAAAATTTCATAAGCTATTTCAGATCAAGCAAATATTACCCAACCATCAATAATTACATGCAAAAATTTTCATTTATTATATCATGTTTTATGTCTGTCTAATGATTATCAAAATGCCTTATAAAAAACCATACAATTTTTACACTTTTGCACGCTTCTGCCATATTAAATTATTATTAAGATAATTGTACAACAGACTTTATCAAATAATGGTACATACAATATTCATACATAAATCAGGATGTAGGTATAACGAATGTGTTAGTTAATACGTGTACAAACATGTAAAAGCCACCAGATAGTTATTAAAATGTACATCATAAACATAACCGCAATGTTTCATAATTTGCGAACGGTGTATATGTACGTATTACCGGAAATGTTAAATAACAATTTTTATTTTCATATACCGTTAGATTTATACTTTGTCTTGCGGACAGATTCTATATACAAATAACTTAATTGTACTGAAAATTGATTTGACCATGTGTAAATTCGAAAATGAGAAGCTCGTTAGATTTTATTTTAGTTTAATTAACGGTAATTCACGTCATCTGTAGATCAGGTACCTATTGTTAGTTATGCTTCACTGATATTATTTACATGAAAACCTTAGAAGATATTAGGCATTAATTTTGGAAAAAAATTATTTAACGAATGACCTAAGCGTGTTATTAATTTAATTATCAGTATCTATCTATATATGTAATTTTAATTGCTTGCATTTGTTACTGCCAGGCGCTTGTTATTTTTTATAAACATGTTTAAAACTAACCGATTTGCAAAATACTCGTTAGTTGCAGGTCGATAACAAACTTGACAACAATCTAACTTGAAACAACTTAAGGCTCTAGATTCACAATTGTAAAGTTTTTTTCGCACGCGATGTGGAACGAGATAGCTTCTACATCGTTATTTTGAAAGGTACACTCTGACAAAAAAATTTTGAGTTGTTGAAGTTTGACATTTATCATGTAAACAATGTGAATGTAAGGTTATTACTATTGCTCATTAGTTATTAAACCACAGAGCCTCTTGGCGGTGATAAACTACAAAAATTGCAGGAAAGAAAAGAAAAGAAAGTAAGAAATACTAAATAAATCAAACTCGAAATATGTTGCCAATATAGCGGTACAATACGTATTGTTGTACCAGACTGTAGTAGAGGAGTATATAGGCCAAGGAGGTGAGGGGAACGGAGTTTCTTCCTATCCCGCATTCGTTATTATTTTCGTTAATCGGAAATTAATAAAGCGTATCGGATTGACCGTACACAATATTTTTACTTGTTATTTGAAGGTTTTATTTTAATTTAGTTTTATTAACGCCTTCATAATGACTGCTTTGCTGTCGAAACGCGTCGGTTTTCAGTTAAAAGTTTTTGGTGGTTAGTGGGTTGAAGTTCTACTTCTGCACCAAGAGATCCAGTGAAGAACTAAGTAAATTTATATTGAAATCTCATACACAATCTAATAAATAGATATGATATGAATGAAATAATGTGCTAAATAAGAAATGGTGTTATTTATAATTCGGCAATATTCTGTAGTCTGAAAATGCCACTAAACCGCTGAAGGGAAATAAATATACATATGTATATTTATTAATGGCCATTGACGTTATTACATTCTAAAATAATGCCATTATTGTCAAATAATATACCAATTAATTATACATAGTATAATTAGCATATTATGTATGTCTGTACATGAGGACGATTCCAATACATATATTTACTGAAATGCTTATTATATTTCATGCAGAATGTAATTTAATTCTGAACATATGACGAAATTGATAATTTCGTAGATTTCAAGACTGCTTTGTGTATACATACATATGTATGTTGTATATACTTTTCACTTTTACACGATACGATATACATATAGTATGTATCTACTAACACCTAAGTGCTGTAATGTAAAACAGGAAGTGCATATTTATATGATGCAATAACTGATTGAAAATAGAATCTGTACTGACTGAAATTATGTCGACATAATTTCTTTTCTGTATTAAGTATATGTTTAATGGTAAACCCAGTTAACTATAAACACAACATCGACTGCTCCAGAGATATCTTGGTTATTTTGCAATGCTCTCGTTAACCCATTTATATGTATTAGATTTGGTTGGTGCTTTACATTCCAGACCAGAAAAAATGCCTACGCTGCAAACTGCAGAAATACTCGTAGTAATGCAAAAAGACGTGAATTGTTATTACATCACACAAATGTTGGCAGTACTTGTTACTTAAGTGTAGCTATTCTAAATTTTAGTCATTAAGAATTATATGCCAACACATTTTAGCTAATATATGAGGAAAACCTAGTGATTTAAAATAAGTGGTATAATAAGGTTTTATTAATAATAATGTAAGCTTGTGTTTATAACAAAAGCACAATTGTTAAATCAAATTTTAACTATCGCCATGAAATGAGCCTTGGACTATACTTAAAAGAAATTATTTCAGAGAAGATAATTGCAACGATAATCTCAGCAATAATCCATATTTTTTATTGTACATATATTTTTTTCTTATATAATTATAAGCAATATAATACAGCATGTTGTATCGACTTTATAAGAAAAACTTTACAATAGCACTTTTATACTAGTATTATTGCAAACAGTGGCGTAAGATTTTACAATATCTAAAACTGTCAGCGATATAAAATACAAAAGAAACATATCATCACTTTATTGCAATAAAACAACGGTATTTTACTTTTTTTTAATGTGGTGGGTGCTTAGTTGCAGTGACTCCGTAAACTGTATCGCTTGTCTGGCTATCACAGCAACTCTCGCGGTGTAGTTTTTATGTGTGTATGTTGTGTTCAATTGGCTTTGTGACAGCATCATGTTGCCTTTTATGATGCCGCACTGTTAATCACTTTGCTCCCAACAGCGAATGGCAAGTCGATCCGGGATTAAATTCCCTGAAAAAATGTCACCGTACCTCCAGAGAATTGAACCCCGGCGCCTATCGTCCTCTCACAACAATAGTCAGCCGCCTAACCACTGCGGCCATCGACCCGTTAAAAATTATATTTATATGTTAGTAAAGTAAAGCAATGGAATTATGCACCAAATTTTCCAAATTTCCATACTAGAAGGGCTGTTATCTGAAGATAAAATAGTGTTTGGAACACACCGTTCAGCATTAGAAGAAAAAGTAGGACTACAGAAAATTTCCGGTGGATAATGTTGACATAATATTAAAATATAGTATATCTATCAACAAAAATATCTATAAGCAAATAAATCATTGATATATGGAATTTTGATTCATTCCGGAACAATATTAAAACACTTCCTAATCTAAATTTAATACAACTATGATTTGAAGTATCCCTATATCAATATATTATTTTCAAGTTCTACCAATTGTCTTCAACGACGGCAAAAGCATAGAAAAAAACGCAGACTAGAACTTAATAAAATTCATGCTTGAATTAAATTATTGTAAATGACAACTAAATCAGGCGAATAAACTCTCTGGCGAAGCGTTTAGAAAACTTCGCAACACTTCACTTGCGGATGGTGATACAGAAAAAGTTGTTTGCAAAATAGGTAATGATTCTTTTAGTGCAAATCCGGTTAAAACATCGAATTTATATAGCGGAAGCTGATAAAACCAGTGAAGAGTAAAAACATCATTTCAAGAGTTTATAATAGGGTTCCGGAATCTGTTGATATACAACATATTTTTCTATGAAACATACCGATGAAGACGGTCAATGGTATCCTAAACCTGGAGTGTTTTGCCAGCTCCTGGAAAAATTAATACTTGTGCCCGTGAATATGTCAAGAAAACCAGTAAATACTCCATCATCTTACAAACTTATTTCTTGGCTATCAACTTTGTCCGAGGTAGCGAAAAGAACCATTATGGACAGAATCCAAGACCATCTTAGCGACCTAATGTGTTACACTGTATTAACACATTAGGTCTCTAAGTTTGTGGCATGTAATTCAGGGAACCATAGAATGTTGCTATTGATGGACGTGTAGAAGACATTTGGTTAAGTGTGAATTATTGGGCTACTTTAAAAAAAGATTACGACGGTGTTCAGCCCTACTGGTATGTTTTAAATCTTCTTACTTAATACGCTATTTAATCCAGGAAATGTTCCAGCTAATATTTCACCGAGTGTTATTGAAACTGGGTGAAAGCAGTTCTTACCCAAGTAATGCTTGATCAATATATCTTAATTTTAAAAGTTAATTTTACTTATAAACATTGGTATGGTTTCACATAAAAAAATATAATACGATAGCTCTTCTTCAAATTAGATCTGTAGGCTTCAGATTTGAATGAAACTTGGCTGAAAAATAAAATTTGTCATGTTTCAAATGCCAGAAGCGTATGCCTGTTTTTGGTATTACAAAGTGTAACAAATATTATTATGATATTCTTCCATATCTTTGTAGCTGTACATAATAGAAGACATATTTAAAAGTACCTCTTAATTTTGCAGTACTTGGCTTCATATAAAATAATTTTCACCGTCAGATATTGATGTAAGGTATTTTATAGAATGGCAGAAGTATCTGGAATAATAATAAGCAGAAGAGAAATTCAAATACAAAAACTTAATTTTATTTTAGTGAAACCATTGTATTGCAGAATATAATTGTATATCAATTTAAATACGACAAATGATAAGAAATGTGTTTTCATTGTAATTAATACTCTAATTTTGAGAATGAGTAAGAAGGTTAAAACTGCAGTAAACTGCATTAAATAAAGTGGTTTAACAAAGTAAAAGTATTTTTCTATTTTATATTGAAATACTACTTCCATAGTATGTGACTGTTAAGTGTTGATAAGTTTGCTGTTACTTTTAAATTTTGTAAATAGATATTTACAAAATTTAAAAATGAAAATATATTAAATGAAAATATATGATGAAAATATATTAAAACTTGATCATCTAAGGTTTTGTGATATTTCTACGTAACCCTACGTTATTAAAACCTCGATTTACACCTTGTTTTTTGTGGTAAATGGTAGCAAATTCTCAGTAGTTCTAATAAGTACCCACACCATATATTGGCCTGCGTATCATTTTTTCAGCGAAATGGGGATAGTTCGAAGTTGTTACTGATAATCGTAGTAACATTTACATTTCGCTGCGGTTATCGACTTGTTTAGTATAAAAAATATATACCGTTCCAAGGTGTTGTATAATTCATAAGCCACCACTACCATTATGCGAGTGAACAAGGCAACCGTCATCGTTATTGCCAACGCCTTTTTGCGTTATAAGGAATGAATAATCGATGCGTGGTATCCATTGGTAGCTGTGATGCGATATTTACCCAGTGCAAAGGCGTTCTAATAAGGTTCGTAATCCCATATTTGCAAATTTCATGACGTTCTACACATAAAAAGACCGTTTCACTTGTTCAATTAACCATCTCAGCTGAAATAAATTACAAAATAACCGTCTCCTCAACTGGCATAGGAACACACGTTGTCATTATTGAACTTTGTGTAAAAACTTAAACCGGGACTTAAACATACAATTTTAATATACAGGCATACTAAAATATAAATTTAAGATATTATTGCGTACTTGAAGGTAGATTTTAAATTGCTTAAATTGATCTCAGCACACATTTAAAAAAGTTGCGAAACAATGGCATTACATACGGCAATGATATACATAATAATATGTTCCGTATAGGATAATCGTATTTAATTCCACACATTTCAGATAGAACTAGATCGAAAATTTCAAATGCAAAATGAGAGAAGTCTTCTAAATTCATGTTCCAAATATAAAATTGAGTGTCATATTAGATGTGAACTATATCGCTGTATGTGATTTATGAATATATTTAATTTTGTGACTTGTATAAAATGGTATTAATATAACTATCTTACTTATTTATTGTATCTATATTAACAACATGAACTTGCCAGTTTGTTACCATTGATGATGTAACATACTGTTGGAAAAAAGAGATGAGCACGTCCTGTACAATCTAAGCGCATAAAGATACATGCATAATTTTAGCGGTGCATAAAGATTTCCCCTAAACGAGTTGATGCTTTACTAAATGGCCGTCGACATGGAAACCGAAGCGGGTGGGAGAAACCGGCCGTTCTTATTATGGTGCGAAAGAGTACTGAGTAATAATACTTTGTGCATAACCGTTCGCGTTACCAGAGCGAGTTTGAGCGAGGAATACTTGCGGGTGCGCATATGGCAGCTGTATCTTTCCGTAAAATTGAGCGCCGTCTGGAGCGGTCGTTGTCAGCAATACAACGGACACGGCGAGAATAAAATGAGGAAAGACGTACGCGTCTTTAGCCGCAAGCGGGACGGCCCCGAGTAACCACAGCACGTGATGACTGCACCCATGTGTTATAATATAACAGATATCCATATAAATGGATATCTGTCGTCAAATACTCTACATGTAGATACTATTCACAATTCTACTACGTTCTCCATGAATGGAAAATAAATCTAAAGTATCGTTTCATTTCTGTAATGTATTTCATTTATTTCGCTTGACAGATATAAACTACATGTGTTTATAGTACAAATACATACAATATAAATTATTTCCAGAAATACAGAATGGTTAATATAACGTTCCAGTTGGCCCTATTTTTGAAAAAAATTGAATAACTCAGAAACAGCTGATTTTGGGTATAAGGTACCTCAATAAGTTTTGATGCAAAATTACATGAGCGATCTAAAAGACTCATAAAAAATATATCATGCTATTTAAATTAAGTTGACGTGAATTTCCGGTAAACCGGAAGTGATACAAAAGAGAAAATAATTTTGCCAATGAGAGTTGTAGGATTTCAGGAACATTGAAAAGTTCTAATAAAACCTGTTCTAATGTACATCTGTGATCAGTAATATTAATGAGGAACTGAAATATTTTTTTAATTATATGTAATCACATAGACAAATTACCATACAAAAAAATAGACCCGTATTTTTTGTTTTGCTATAGCTTTATTATTTATTGAGATATAAATGTTTACAGTGTCGTTTTTCAGCGCCATTATGTGACCAACTTTTGAAGTACAAGGACTGTACCACAGCATATCTTTTGGTGTTGGTTTGCCTGCAACTTCGCTGTATATTTGTTTTTCAATTATTAGCTACACTGAAAATATGTTTGACATAACAAGGGTGCAATTTTTTGGTTAAATTTATAGTTTTAATTTGTGAACCCCTAAGTAACAATAAGCGTTTACGAAAATGGGAGCGGTTCAGCCGGTAAATGTATTAAGGCGGTCTTAAATAATCGATAATCGTCTAAATATTCACGGTATACAGAATGTCTCAAATCGGGTGGGATTGCATGAAAATAAAGATTTGTTTAAATGGGTAATGTTTTGCAGTTTTATGTTCAGACTTAAAATCTGTTTAAAAAAATTCAAAATATCGAACCAGAAAAATTAAAAATCGCAATTTTCTTGTAAGTCAAATATCTGCGTATGTATAAAAATTACGAAAAAGCTTCATATAAAAAATAATAAGCTCGATACGATCAATTTAAAATGAATATTAAAGAGAAATTCAAGATGCCGGTTTTCGAAATATCAATAAAACAATAAAATACTAACCAAATTAACAATTTATATCTTAGTCAAATAAACTTGCATGAATTAGAACAAAATCAAATGAAATACAAAAAAGAGCAAATCTCTATTATATCTATTCACATATAATGTTCAAAATTCTGACCATTGTCCGCTATACATAATTGATGTTTGATAACTGTTCGGGTAACTTGCCGCAACGCATTTCAATTAATACTTGCGCTCGCTTCTAGCACTATTTCGCGCAGTTTTTCAATATTATTATAATTATCATGACTTCCATATACCTTATTTTTTAACATACCTACCCCCCAAAAAAAATTAAGAGGTGTTAAATCTGATGATCTGGCTGGCCATCTAACAGTGGTGTTGATGGCAATAACCCACGCGTAAAGGTGGGTGAATTATTTAAATTCTAACATTTTAATAAGTATTCAAATGTGTGCTTCTCTAATATAGGTTTGTCACTGACAGCTGTCACAATTTAAAAGTATCACAATGTCGTCAATTTTACTAAAGAAAATACATAGAGAACAGCCTACTCTAATCAGGAGAGATTTTGAAGACACGTTTACTCGGTTGCAATAAAATCTCGTACACTTAGTTTTACCTATTTTGTTTTCAGCTTTTTATGACATTCTAGTTTGACGTTTCATTTTCGAAAGTACTACTTTTATCATTTACCATAACCTCCACACTCCATGCATAATCTATTGCATGTGTCAAATCTAAAAAAAAAATCTTAAAAAATTAGGTTGCTTGACATTTAAGGTGTACGAGGTTTTATTGTAAGCCAGTGTACAGTGACGTGCTTTAGTACTGACTCACCCCTCGAGGGCAGTCGGCTATATATCGTCGTACATAAGGGTTATATCTATAAAGTTTTATGGCACTTTGAGTCAGTACTAAAGAACGTCACTGTACATATTCGCTATAAAGTTACATTTTAACATAATGTTACAGTATAGCTACCATGCCACACTATGCCCAACTGTTAATAATAAACTATTCCCTCGGTTTTAAACACGTAAAAATGCCATGTTTAATTTTTCGTTTAAAATTGTGAAGAATTTTAATCTAACAGTTTTGTGAAACGACGTAACATAAAAATAAAATTTACGGATTAATAGATAAGCTATTGCCTATAAGTCACAATAATATTATCAAATTTTGGTTTTGCTCTTCCCTATTGTTAAAAAGAGAAAAAGAAGAGAAAAAATGTAAAACACTTTTAATCAATATTTATGATTACATTGGTATTAAAAGTTAGGATATTATTTAGTTTTTCTTGATCAGCTTCATTTTGCTTAACTGCATCATCATAATTTCATTCTAGCATTATTATTCGCTATTTGAAAATCAAGGGCATTGACTTAATTTCATTTGCGTAACAAGACGCAGCAGGCTGGAATGAAGTGGCAGATGGTTTCTATATTTCCTATCTTTATGTAGTTAAGCTGACTGAATATCTGGTTGATTATTTGAAAGTATATTTCCAGGTATGCTATTAAGACACATATTTAATTATGCTGTGCGTATCTGTAATACAAGTAATAGCTACATTTCATCCGTATAGAAAAAAAATGTTTAAGAATATTTATTTCAATTAAATAGTATTTGTTATTGTTAATATAAATAAAATAAAATAAAATGAAAGCCAACATATTCCCATGACTTATCGATGTTAACGTGGGTACCGTTAAGACACTTCTAAAACTAGTTTTTTAATACACAAGCCTCCGTCATGTAACTTGTTTTTGAGCAAATTTCTTTAACTTGGGTACTCTTACAAAAATGTCTCTTATGCCTTTTCGCACTTCCTTCAACTGGTGGCTGTGCTACAAATTCAAGACTTTGCTATATTATATTATCATATCGAAATCTGAAATTATGAAACAAGAGAAGCTGTCCGTATTTGAATTGTTGTGAAAAGAAAGAGTTGTATTGAGTATATTACCCATACACAATGAAGTGGTGAAATACGAATTAATCTTCAAAAATCTAATATTTTTTGTGCAAATTTGCAAAGACATCTAGTAATTCTATACGATAGTGGATGCTACTGTGTATGACAATATTTGCTGAACATAACGCAGCTTAAGGTGACGTTTCACAGTTGTGCGGGAAGTTTAAATTTTCCTCATTTTTAGAGTACCGTAGATTTCTAAACGTGCAAGAATATCGAAATTATTATAATTTCTATAAAATCATAACTGCATTAGGCAGTTGCTGATTAACAAAAGAAAATTGGAAGATCTGTAGTAAAAAAATTTGTAAAAATTACTTGACGAAGTAAGGCTTTTTTAACGATATCTCTTAATCATAACCTAGATATATACTTGTAGTTCCATAAAAAAGACAAAGTAGCTAGAAATATAGTGTAATTAAAAAATGTATGGTATTTTTTTAGTAAAAGCTCAATAATATGATGCCGATGAAGTTCAGCGATTGTGCAACAGATAGCGCTCATTAAATGCCAATAGGTTTGTTCAGAAGACAACTATTATGAGACGATAGGAAAACACAGCCTCACAAAGAAACTAACGAAAATGAAGAAATTGCGATAGATTTTGCCACAAGCAGAAATATGATTATCGGATTCACCTTCTACCCGCACCGAGACATCCATAAAGCGACGTGGCTGTCACCAGATGGACTCACTACCAACCAAATAGACCATGTACTTATAGACAAGCGTGGAGGTCAGGAGCAGAAGGGGCGCGTCATGCGGTTCAGATTACTTTCTGGTGGAGATAAGATTTAGAAATAAAATTAGCAGAAACAGACCCAATAGAAGTACACGACAAATTAAATTTAATTTAGAAGTGCTAAAAGACACCCAAATAAAGGAAAAAATATGAAAAAGAAACCAACAAATGCCTAGAAAATAGAACCGAAGAAGAAAGGGAGGAGCACATCGAGAAACAATTGAACAAAATAAAAATCGCCACGTTGAACTCGGCGGAAAAAAATCTTGGTTAGGCAGAAGCAGCAACGTAGAAAGGCACGGTTTGACGATACCTGCACCAGAGCAGTGGATAGAAGGAACGAGCTGTATAGAAGATACGTACAAACACGAACACGAGATAGAAGAGTTCGAAAGGGCGAAAAAGGAAGCCAACAAAGTATGCAGAGAGAAAAAGCGGCATTTCTTAAACCAGCAAGTCGCAGAAATGGAAAATAACTTCAAAAACGACAATTCGAGAGAAGCCTATAAACACAAGAAAATTGCGTACAGGCCATAATGCCACCTTAATGAGAGACAAAGAAGGAAATATTAAGACAAGGAAAGCGCAGTGTGCCATGGAAAATAGACGTTCTCAAACATTTATTGTCAAAGTCTAACGTCAAAATCATTCTTCGTCGTTTGATGCTTGTCAGTTAATAATTATCTGTTAAATGCCTTTACACTATTGCTGTAAAGAGTTAAAATGGATAACAATAACGAAAATAATGTTTACACAAATCAAGAAATTCTTAATTTATTTTTTATGAAATGGGTGTAAAAAGCTAGAAAGAAATTATTTATTATATTATTTTATTATATTTATTAAACGCGAAGAAACACCCTCAAGTCTTGCTCTTTGTAGATCTTGAGAAGACAGTCTGTCGAATGCTGCTCGGACACATGGTCTTCAGACGAAAAAGTCCACATGTGTCATATCCAGAGATCTTACAGGCCAATTCCTAACCGACTTACTCACCTGTTTTTGAATATTAAGGTGTACATATTGTTGTCGTTATTGTTATCCATTTTAACTCCTTATTGCAGTAATGTAATCGCATATTTAACGCGTAGGGAATTATTAATTCACAAGTATCAAACAACGAAGTGTGATTTTGGCGTTAGACAATAAATCTTTGGGAACGTTTATTTTCCATGGCACACTGGATAAGTATCTATGAGTTATGTGTGTATTTTTCAAAAAATCTAATTATCTCCTAAACTATTAATTTTAGGCATAGTACATGCGGGACATAAAAGATGTAGAATTGGACTCCGAAGCCGACTCAAATATGGGGAGTTCCATTTGAAAAAATGAAGTTGTGGTTCTTCAAAATTTCGAAAAGTTAACGTGCTATAGTAAAATAACCACGCAATGCAGACAGCCGTTCTCGGCGTTAAAATATACTCCAACATGTTGTTTAAGTATATTACGAATTTTAAATTGATATACGAAAAATCGAGTGTCCTCTGATTTTTTGAATAAATGTCTGCTAGAGCAATTTTTTTCAGAAAAAATGGAATAACTACAAAACGCCCTAATCAAATCGCAAAAAGTAAAGATATTCATACAGCTTAAAAATCGGTGAATTCAAATGTGTAAAAATATACAGGGACAAGTAGCGATAATTAAAAGAAATGCGTGTATTTCATTTGCACTATCAATTTAACAATGCTGTAGTGAGTAGGCAACATCCTTAAAACCGTTTAAATTTTGCAACTATATTTTAATAGCGATTTATTTATAGACATTTTGCATAATAAACCGTACTATACCGAAGTATTAAATAGAGAAAGTACTACTGCATAACTCTCGAGCATTTTCCATACCTTTCTTCATTGCGGAGTTCTCACACTTTCCAAGTCTTGTAAAATCGATGTAGTTTAACCAATGGCCTAATGCAGAAAGTGTATTGTTGCAATCGTATATTCTAATCTTACTTAATTTTCACTGTAAAGACGTACATATGCGACAAATTCTTTTATTAACAACGTTTCGGTCCTTAACATTTAAATCCATTAGACGTTTGTGTGTATGTATGTATCTATATACGAAGATCGTGGCTAAGTAAGTGTTTATGCATCATACAAACTCAATTGCTTTCAAAAATAAATATTTAAAGTTAACTTCATGCTTGATCTAACCGAATCACATAGGGGTGCGATACGTCTACTGGTTTGAGGGAATTTTGGTAGGAGATGAACTACATGATCTTTTATAAGACATTTTTAAAGACAAATGTGTGAAGGTACGTCGAAAGATCTATTAAATTGTCACAAGAATTACTTGCAAGTATAACATCACTCGATGTGGAACGGTCGTTTTCATCATTAAGAAATATTTATTCCGTGCGCCATACTCATTTGACTGAAACAAGTGTGGAAACATATTTAATGATACAAATATTTAATAGATGATAATAGATTGTTATTCCATGGAAGCTGCTTAAAAAGTAAGTGTTTCAGCATGTTATACATATAATATATTTCTTATAATTATTATATGTATGTGATATTTCACGAGACAGGGAGTTATGAAAACAGACCAAGAATAGGACGAAACAGGTCAACAAACCCCAGAACTGATCGCCATTTGATACGAGTGACTCTTCAAGATCGCAGAAAATCGTCAAAAGAGCTGAGAAGCAATCTTTGGGAACAGCAGGGTATTACGATTTTACCTGAGACGGTAGGAAAACGTCTTAAAGAAACTGGTTTAATAGGACGACTGGTGCGGAAGAAACCCGTCTTAACAGACGTCCACAAGCAAAAGTGTCTCACCTGGGCGAAAAAGTATAGAATGTGGACCACTGACGACTGGGCTCACGTGATATTTTCTGACGAGTTTAACATCGAGATGTTTTTAACCATTTTATGCGTCTGATTCTTGAATTGAATATTGTTTACAAAACACAGTTCTTCGGGGACACAACTACATGGTAGTTATTGGACAGGGTGAGGTGTATCAGCCCGACTGTATACTGCCTACCGTCAAGCACGGCTGTGGTAGTATAATGGTATGGGGATGTATGTATGTCGGCGACAGGGGTCGAAGAATTAAGTATGTGCGAAGGCCGCATAAGGAGTTAGCGCTATGTTGCGATGTTGGACCAAGTATTAGAGCCGTCCATCTTAAAACTTTTTGATCATGACACTCCTAATTATTTATTTAAACAATACAATGCGTCATCGTGCACAAGCAACAATGCGCTGGTTTAAAGAAAACAACATGTCTATGGTAGATTTTTTTATGTGTGGTGACTCGGTAAGCTGTATTGCTTGTCTGGCTATCACTGTAACTCTCTCGGTGTAGTTTTGTGTATGCAAATTGTGTTCAAATAGCTTTGTTACAGCATCATATCGCCTTTTATAATGCCGCGCTGTTAATCACTTTGCTCCCAACAGCGAATGGTAACTCGATCCGGATTTCAACCCTTTGAAAAAATGTCACCGTTCCTCCAGAAAATCAAGATCCGGCTCCTATCGTCCTGCCACAACGATAGTCAGCTGCCTACCACTGCGGCTATCGACCCGTTTAATTGGCCGGCACAATCCCCTAATATATCGCCAATTGAACATTTATGGTCGATTCTAAAGAGAAAGGTGGCAAGACACCATTGTGGCTCTAAACTACATCTGCAACAGTAAATAGCAACAGAAGCTCATCGGTAGATCTGGGTAGAAAGCTACTTTCGACAATGCCAAAACGAATTAAAGGGTGGTACCATCTAAATAATATTAAACTATAAAATAAATAGGTTTTTGTAACAATTTTATACCCGATATTGTTTTATTGAAAACATCTTTTCTTTTCAGATATATTTAGAATTACTAGGTACGTTATATTTATCTTAGCTGTTACATACATATTAAGTAAAACCACATTATAATTATAAAACATATTTTTTAAAGATATAGAATAGTTATATTTAAATCGGAAATTTTCTATTAAATACATTATCCTCCACGAAAATTACGGGTCTAAAACAATCGTTAAATATTACAATAATTTTTTAACAAAACAGGGTAAAGATGAAATAATTTTTAATAATTTCTTTGTATAAGTACATCATGTTATATATTCTATTTGTTTATACATTCTGCTTCGACATTGCGTGATGGTAATTTAACTTTCACTTTTAGTAAACTCGCTTCATATTTCTTTCGGCGGAACATGCTAGAACATCTTAACTTAAATTGTCGACAAGACTGATCATTAGCATAACTTAAACTGTCGAGAGGATTGGTTATTAGTATTTTTCTTATAGCTGACACATAATTATGTATTTAGCGCTTAATTTGAAGCATAAATAGAAACGTAAGTAGTTGAAGCTGTTTATAAAGTTAATAGTGTTTTATACAATTTTACTAGAAATAAAAGCTGTTTTTATCAGAAGCTTTGCAAATCGATTTATTGCAAAGTGATATTTTTTCAACTGACTAAACTTTCTTTGGTACAGATAACATGTCATTCTAAAAACGCTTTGATTCCATTAAACAAAATCGAACGGAAATGCGTAAAGATAGATTCTTGCAATCGACAAGACAATTCAAGCCATGAAGTTTTGTTGATAAAATTTAAAATCAAAATCGTATTAGCAAAAATAAAACAAGTGCCATGTTATTAAAAAGAAGTCAGTGACGTACTATCTTATCTATTGATGGACACTGCTCCTTGTACATTACCACTTAAGAAAAGAGACATATGGAGTGCTGAAGATATTTTCCAAAACTGAGAAAAATGAGATTATTTACTACATAAAAGAGTGTTGTTTTTACTTTAAAAGTTAAAAATTCATTTTTCAGTAAAAAACAAGCTTTCCGCGATCTAGTATCGTCTGTTTTAAATTTAACACATTTCACTAGGTGGCACAAAAACATGCCAGAAAATTTTATTACAAATCTCCAACCTACAGAGAATGAAATGTACACTGGGGAGCATGGAATTCCAGACAACTAATATAACAGTTTTGTCAAAATATTTACTATTGTGAACCGGTATTTTACTGTCACTTGTAGCTTCAGGTTATGTATCAGTGTAATTCGTACGTAACTCTAAGCATATTTGTAAATGTCGATGAAACATTAACAAATGTCAATAAAAATCTATATATATTTACAGTAACCAATTATTGGTGACTGGAATTCCAAGCTCCCGACTGTACATATACAGTACGGTCGATCGTCCTAGGGTCAGTCGATGTCATCCGAAAGCGTATGCAATAAACCACAGACGCGTTCAGTAAGAAACGTAATGACATGATGCAATGATATAAATTGCAATTCTTATGGAAATAAGAACAATTTTAAAAAGAGATAAATATTCTCAAGCTGCTCTTAACAGGATGAAAATACTACTAAATATATTCCTTTCAAAAAGAAAAGCCCTTCCACAAATAATATAAATTGCTTTAAAATTTTTTGTTTAAAATATAAAAAAATATAAAAAACAAGGTGTTATGGAAAATCAGGATAAGGGGAAATTTAAGACAATAAATTCTCAACACGATATCCAAGCTGAAATGAACAATTCGGAACAACAATACATAGTAGTATAGTAAATACATACAAAGGAGCGTGGTGTTTTGCATATCCGTTTAGATGACATCGACTGACCCTAGGACGGTCGACCGTACTGTATATTATTTATGGTTCCATCTTCGACTATACAGGACGATTGGTGAGAATGGCCTATTAAAAGTATTATACAAACGGAACGGAATTAAAAAAAAAAATTTTGCAGTTGGATATGGTTGAATATGAACTATCACGTGAAAATATTTTTGAATAAATATCACTTCCGGTTAACCGGAAGTGGGCATCAACTTCGATTTTTTAAATAGCATGCTATAAAATAAATTACAGATTCAGCTACTATGATAAATTCTACACATAGTTCATATATCATACCCTATACCTAAATACCATGCCCTCTGAGTTAATCGCAATTTGATATTTAATAAAATATATACCTTTCCATTAAAAAAAAATCTACTTTCCGAAGACTGAACTTATTTATAAGCTACTCAGTTTTTAAACACCCTGTATAATGTTACAGAGAAGAACTTCAAATGTTGTGTAACTACACAATATTAGCTGTGCGTATGCAAAATTTCATTCATCTCTTCTACTCCTACGTGACGTAATATCAGTATAAAGTAAGATCGGTATCTGTCAAATTTTTTCTTTAATTGCAAATAACTCAGAAGCAATGGTATTTAGGTATAGGGTATGATACATGAAATATGTGTAAAATTTAATTAAATTAAAAAATTAATTAAATTAATTAATTAAATTAAAAAATTAAATTATTTTTCTATTTATCATAGAAGCTGAATTTGTAATTTATTTTATAGCATGCTATTTAAAAAACCGAAGTTGATGCCCACTTCCGGTTAACCGGAAGTAATATTTATTCAAAAATATTTTCACGTGATAGTTCATATTCAACCATACCCAACTGCAAAATTTTGTTTTAAAATTTCGTTCCGTTTGTATAATACTTTTAATAGGCCATTCTCACCAATCACCCTGTATATGATATTAAAAAACAAAAACAGCAGTTAGAAAAATTTGTGTCACAATCAGCTTCTGTTAAAAGCCACATTGGGCACACTCTCTAAAACAACCTAAATTACAAACTCTAGATGAAGTTCTGTATAAGTGGTTCAGTGCTAAGAGAACAGAGGGAAAACCAATAACGGGCTCTACGATAATTGAAACGGCAAAATTTGTCAAAAAGAATTAAATTCGCCTGCAGATGAAATTCTGTCATTCTATAAAGGGTGGCTTCATATTTTTAAGATTCGTCATGGAATCCATAAACTACATTTCAAAAACTTATTAATGAATATAAATTGTCGCTACCCCAAATGTACGACGCTGATGAGACTAACCTGTTATGGCGGTGTTTGCCAAATTTGACCTTAGCTGGAGCTGAAAAGTCTAGGGCAAAGGGTTTTAAAAAGAATAAGTACAGAATAACGGTTTTATTGTGGGGAAATGCTTCCGGCGATCATAAATTGACTCCGTTTGTAATTGGAAAGTATAAAAAGCCTAGGTCTTTCAAAAGTACATTTGCCGATTATTTACAGTGCCCAGACTAATACCTGGATGTCAGCCGACTTGTTCAAAGACTCGTTTCTTCACCGTTTCGTTCTAGCTGTAAAAGAAAATTTTGAAAAACTAGGGCTGCCTAAAGATTCAAAAGCAATTCTCGTACTCGACAATTGCAGAGCTCATCTTCCAGAATCTTGTTCAGATAATATTTTTTGCACATATCTTCCCGCCAATATTACGCCACTAGTACAACCCATAGATTAACGAGTTATACAAAATTTGCAAGTACAGGAGTATGTTTACACAAAAATTGCTGAGCTCAGATTGCAGCGTCAAAGATTTGCAATGTAATTTTTACATTAAAGACGCTATTTTTAGAGTTGCAATTGCTTGGTCCGATGTGAAAAATTTAACATTACAGAGTGCCTGGAGAAAATTATGGCCTAAACTGACCGCATCAATGAACTGAGTGCTCTCTCAGTAGAAGATATTGATGGATGGATCGATATTGACAAAAATATGCCCATTGAAGAAGAGCTGTCTAACGATGTGATAATACAAAGTGTGCTCAGCCCACAACAGGTACGAGGAACTGAGAGTGATGAAGAAGAAACACTTACAACTCACATCTCTTGCGCTGAGGCTGCAGAAGCCCTAAATACATTTGTGAAATTCGTAGAGAAGAGCCCAGCATTATGATGTTGCTGAGGTTATGAATCTGCACATTATACAGAGCAATTAAAAAAACAGCTCAATCCAAGAAACAAGTTAAAATCTCTATAATGTTTCAGAAGGCTCAGCAAAAACTTCAAGCTCTACCATCAATGATAGGTACTAGTCCGACATGTTCTATGGCTTCAACATCATCAAACAACTATGCTAATGACTTTTAAATCTGTCTTTAAGTATATATGTTTACAGCACGGTACTACACATGTACTTCTAATTTTTTATACTGTAATAATAAATAGCAATTATGTATTCAGTTTTGTAATGTGAAACTGTAGCTTTTATTTATATCACCTTGCTTTTAAAAATCATCCTGATAATTCGGCATATTTTATAATCCGGCATTTGACAAATCTCCAAGCATGCTGGATTATCAAGGGCCTACTGTATTACCATTTCCTTTTTTGCAAATGTGGTTTATTCGTGAAGTTTAGTTAAGCATAAAGTACAAATAACAGATGGTACGTCATTTCATAGTAATCGATCATATGTTCATTTTCTCACTGCTACTTTTATATTACCTATACATTCTAAGAATATGTTAAAGCATCTCGAGTATGCAGGGGCGGATTAAAGATTTACGGGGCCCGGGACTAAAATGAACACGGGGCCCACTTAAGGACAGAAAAATATGATTATTTTGTGATTATAAATAAAAGCTGTTATTCTTTTTATAATTTGTAAGTTTTTAACAAATTAAATTGTGTGTGCACAAATACTTTTTTTTTATTCGAGTCCGCGGGGCCCTTTGGATGTTGGAACCCGGGGCTATAGCCGCTGCTAGCCCCTCCTTTAATCCGTCACTGCGAGTATGCGTTTAAATGTTATCTGGATTTGGCAGTTTTATCAAATATTATTTTAAAAAATGCTTTTCAATTTGTTATAAATTGCTTTTATATTGGTTATTTCATATTTATTATTCTATATACATACATCCGTTACATACTTCATATCTGCCAACATGTTGTTTAGGTATGTATACCTAAACTCTCCCCCAACAGTTGTCGATGTAGCGTATGCATCCAGCAGAGACGTTTACAACTGTTGCCCACAGTTTCCACGCTTCTGGTTTCTCTGAATAAGTGCATAAAACAGCGAGTACATGTGTAAAAATTATCATATGGTATAACTCTGCAAATTCTTACAAAAATCATCTATCTATCTCGCATTAACCATTCATTTTACTGCCATTTCTAAAATAAACTTCAGCGATTTCAACGAAGCAAACAAGCAAGCACTTCCCATTTTAGCACCTAACCTATGTACATCAGCGTTCAGCATCATATCATCACATGTTACCACTGCTGCCATATGTTATTTTCCTTTGGTTTATGTAGGAGTGATTAACCACAATAACAAACTGTAGGTATAGAATACTATTTATGACTTTTTGTTAGCAGTTTGCATGTTACCAACAGACACACATTTTCAACAAATTCATCATACAGCGATAACCCCTAATACTCCTTTATATTTATACCTACTTATATTTTGTTTTTGCATTCATTTGCTACTACTATACAACTCTATAGCGCATGCACAATGCAACACACGCGTACCTTGTATAGAAACCTAATATGTTGACATTTGTCATATTGAAATGAATTCAACTTTGGATGTGTTTGAGTCAAAATTTCTGTAGAAATAATTTTGTTGAATTACTAATAGTACGTATTAATTATGACGATTTATATTTTATAATATTAAACCTTAAACTGTGCGTCTGTCATTGTACATACAATAGTGCGATCCACAGGAATTGATTTCATTCTACGGTAGAAAAGCACTTCAAAATATTGAAGAAATTCACAAGATTAGGTACTTGGTTTACTGCCGTTACTTTAAGTTAGGTAAGATATTTTTAAATTACTATCAAATATTACATTAGTAACTATGGTAACACGTACTTGATCGAAACTATTATTAATACTTACGTGATGGATACGTGATTGCTTATAGGTTAGGTTAGTAGGTTATTTACGAGGTTATTCATTTTCATCTTTGTACTTTACAAATGCATTGTACATGTGTAGGTATATAAGTACATAATCTATAGGTAACCAATGTATATTGTATAAAATATCTCTCCTGGCTGCCAAATTGTGTGTACCTACAGGAATTGCAACTTAACAGATGCGATTCTTAGTGGAATAATAAGGATGTACCTATTATTTTTTAGATCATAATTTCATTTCCATTCCATATTATTTGAAAATACAGATAATACATGGCACCATTGATTTTTTATAGGTTTTTGTTTGATTTTGTGAAATTTAAGTTTGAATTAACCAATTTAGTTGAAATCGACATTTTCATAATTATACTTTTAATACTTAGTGTATTGCTTTGATGCAATTTTTACGTCATACACACAAATGCGACCGCGAAATGACATGTTTTGATAAGAGTACAAAAATAATTTTCTTATAAATCATTAACTTTCTATTATTGCAGTTATACTTATTTATTAGGAATAGCGTGTCTATCTAATAATAAACTATGTACTCTTTACAATTTTTGAACTGAAAACTGAACTAAACAAAAGTGTTTCTGTACCTCGTATTTCACGTAGTAGTTTCAGCATAATTTTTTAAATGTTTTCGGTGAGAATTACTAATGCAATTATGACCTATGGCTATAATTTTTTTTGTATTTTTCTAAGATTACGATTTGCTTGTATGCCGATTTCAAGGAGTAATACTTTCACAACTTATTCCAATGCTTGTTTTTTAATAATACTGACATAAATATGTAAAATAACCCAAAATTAGTGATTCCTTGCAGCACTTGATAGTTTACGTAACTATTAGGTAGTTGTTTCATATTTTCCTAGTTACTTCCAAGAAGGAACATCAACCAGAGTCTCAGTAATAATACCGACTTTCTTGTAATTTATTGGTTTTTGAATATAGACCTAATTTCAAGTAAATTAAATTCAAACGTGTTAATCATTAAAAACAAAGATACTTGTATACTAAAGATATTCGTACTATTAAACATTTATATAGAAAATATTAAATAATTAATATTTTTAAAAATTATACCAGAAAAAAAAAAACTACTTTAATTTAATAATATAGAAATATGTAATATAATAATAGTTACTTAATGGTTCTAATAGATCTCCAGATACCAAAAATTGAATACGATTGGATAAGAATGAACCACTTAATGAAAGGCATTACTTTATCTAAAGCAAATTAAGAAGTAGTTAAGTGATCGTAATTTCGAAATTAAGATCGAAAAACATGATTGTTATAGAATGTCAAACTTTCGTTATACAATAATATGCTCATTCAAACTCTGTAATAAACAATCTTCACGATTCTAATTTTACTTACCTTCTACTCGTACTAAACAATAAATAATTCTTTGGGACAGTTTAGCCACTGCAGCAAATTAGAACAGATTAGGGGATTAGTAACAGAAATGTATATATGCCTGCGGGGAGAAGGAAAATCTATGCTAGAATTTAAATATTCTATCACAAAATGTAAGCACTGTGAAACTTTTTGTATAGCACTATCTATAATACACGTATACGGAATATTATTTGAATTGAAATAGCGATTGTTTTTGTTTCCTATATTTGTATAGTATAGACAGTTTATTTTTATGTAATTAATAAAGATATACAATGTTTATGTAAGCGAAAATAACGCAAGACAATACAATAATAGTATATTACATACTAAGGTTGAGAAGATGACTATTATTGCCCGAGTGGCGAGATGACTATTATTCGCCAAAAAAAAAAAATGAAATCAGCTTACATTATGTTAATAAAAAGAAAATTGATATTTCTATATTAATCAGGGTCATTCACGGAACTGGTTCATTAGAACTTTTTCATGTTCTTGAAATTCTACATTTCTGAAACCTTGCAGTTATAACTGATATCATCTGGACTCATCAGCAAAATTATTTGCACCATTGTACCACTTCCGGTTTACCGGAAGTTGACGTCAACTTTCTTAATTTAGTAATAGCATGCTATATTTTTTATGAGCTTTTTGTATCGGGCATACAATTCTGCATCAAAACTTACAAAGACACCCTATGTCTAAAATCAGCCGTCTTTGAGTTATTCAATTTTTTTTAAATATAGGGCCAATTGCAACGTTGTGTTCAAAATTCTGTATTTCTGAAGGCATTGCAGCTAAAGACATCATATTTGGCATGTTATTAGCCGAAATAGCATACATCAAATTTACGTTCTAAAATTTATCATAATTTATACAGAGTCGTCCAAAATTAACGTTCATTTCAACCAAGTTCACGTTGATGAAAGTCACTTTTTTAAATAAAACATCTTGCATATTATTGAATTTTTGAATACACCTACACTCTCTTATCATTGATTATTAGACATATTGCCTTCTATCTTTTACGGTTTTCGAGTTATTAGAGATTTCCTGATGAAAGTTCTAAAAATACGCCTTTTCAATGCATTTAAAATCGTAGTAATCCTCGAATGTCGAAATAATTGATATTGTATTTGTACTATAAATACACATAGTTGATATCTGTCAAGCAAAATGACAAATGAAATACATTACGAAAAAGAAACGATATTTTAGATTTATTTTTTAAAGCTTTGGAAAGGAATAAGTTAAGTGTGTTTTATATGTCATCGTAATCTGATCACATTGAAGTTTGTCTATTACAACGCTATTTTGTTTAATTTTCTAGTTTGACTTTTTGTAATGATATTATTTCAGATCACTTTGCAAAAATTTGGATATATGTCGTCAAATACTGTGCATGTACTATTCATAATCCTAATACATTCTCCATGAATGGAAAATAAATCTAAAATATCGTTTCTTTTCTGTAATGTATTTCATTTGTTATTTTGCCTGACAGATATAGTCTCTGGGTATTTATAGTACAAATGCATAATAATTATTTTGATACTCAAGGATTACTAAGATTTTAAAGCATTAAAAAGTATATTTCTCGGACTTTCACCAGAAAAGTACTTATAATTCGGAAACCGTAAAAAATACAAGTTAATATGTGTAATAAGGAATGATAGAGAATTATTAACTCTATTCAAAAATGCAATAGTTTATAGGGTGTTCCACTTAAAAAAGTGACTTTCATCGTTGTGAACTTGATTGATATGAACGTTAATTTTGGACGACCCTGTATAAATTATGATAAATTTTAGAACGTAAATTTGATGTATGCTATTTCGGCTAATAACATGCCAAATATTAGGTGTTTAGCTGCAATCAGAAATACAGAATTTTGAACATAACATTGCAATTGACTCTATATTTGAAAAAAGCTGAATAACTCAATAACGACTAATTTTTGACATAGGGTGTCTCAGTAAGTTTTGATGCAGAATTATATGCCCGACAGAAAAAACTCTTAAACAATATACCATGCTATTTAAATTAAGAAAGTTGACGTGAGCTTCCGGTAAACCGGAAGTGGTACTACGGCGCAAATATTTTGGGTAATGAGTCCAGATGATATCAGTTATAATTGCAAGTTTTCAGAAATGTTGAATTTCAAGAACATCAAAAAGTTTTAACGAACCAGTTCCGTGAATGACCCTGTATATATGTTGGGTGTAGATGAACAAATTAGACGAATCGAGTGAACTGCAGAGGTCTGATTTTCTACCAATTATCAGTGAGAAGTACTCGAATAAACCATTAATATATTAATATAAAAACAATATTAATTTTTCTGTGCTTCATAACTAATTTAAAAGTTCCTAGCCATATCTCTTATCCGGTCAACCTGTTACGAGAAAAAATGATTAGCTTTTTATAAGATGTAATTTTTATATATAATTTAAATTTCAAATATAGATACTGTTTTAATACAATTTACGTTCAGTCTACAGCAAATAATACAACAATGTTTATATCTAAATAATTCTCCTTTAAATGGGAAGATAACCTATGCCAGGTAGTTCGGAATCGACCAGTTCATTATTCTTAATAAGCGAATATGGTACATAGGGGTTGTATACTTATTACAATATATCTATTTGTTGGCACTTTTTTATTCCAGCTATAGAATGTTTAATATGTATTGTATTTATACAAAGACATCAAGAATGTTTTCATTAAAATTATACAAATAATTTACTATGCTGCGTAATGATTACTTGTGAACATGAAAAATTCTTAAAATAAAAATAAATTTTAAGAATGAAATTTGTCGTAATTCTATTGTTTATATTGCCTAATATCTATTCATTGTTTTCACTATGTCAAATACATACAAAATAATCACCTTTTGCGTTTATTAAATTCCTCTTTCGTTTTACTCACATTGTTTCTTCTAATAGTTTTTAATAAGATTTGATTCAATGATGAAACTTAGTTCACTATAATTTATATATTGCAGCTAAAAGTTGTAGAAATTAATACTAACAATTGTACTCCTTGATAATAAATGTTGTCATGCACGTCGATTAAGAAATACTGTGAAATCTTTCAATAGAATATACAATTTATGGACAGAAAGAAAAAATAGAAAGAAATTTCTTGCATCTTTAAACGATCTCCTTCTATCACGATTTTGAATAATAATTAACAAAATCAACACAATTTACACACACGGAACTACAACGCGAAAGTTGCATGATACCTAGACAAGTAATATAGGTTACGAAGTCACTGCAACTAAGCACTCACCACACAAAAAACAACTTCTATTCTTTATTTTATTTTTTCTTAGCTAAAAACAGATGCTTTAATCTCATAGAATGTAATATTTTGCACTATTTTTTACCTTAAAATGAAATAATTTTTCAATAGAAATCTAGTTCTAGTTAGAATTTAATAACTCATAATTCTGATATTACATTGATAAAAAAATTAATCTCAATTATATTGCCATAGCCTTACAATCGTTATAACAATAATTGTAACGCTATAAACTTGATTATTTGCAAATAATTTAAGAACCTCTTAGATTTCATGAAAGTGATAACAATTTTTCCACAACTTTCGGAAACAGCAAGTTATCAAATTATGGTAAGCATACATAAAAGTTGCATTATTAATGCTACTTAATATAAAAAAGTAATAATAAGTAATAAGTTTTAGTTCAGAATGTGATAAATGGCGTTAGACTAACGACGAAGATAATTCAGATATCCCGCAAGAGTAGGTACTAGACGTGAAAAAATATATAATAGGGAAATTGAACAATATTCATAAAACCTCCATTCATATTTATATTTGACATAAGCAACCATATCATAACATTGCTGCCAGACTACTCACTTTTTGTATCTATATACAGGATGATTTTCAATATCTGCGACCAGTACCAAGCAAATTTAGTTAAACAGTAACAGTTACACGTTGCAGTTTTACATCTGATTTAGCTACGTATGTAGTACATACCTTTTGAACTATGTTCATAATATATTAATTGACTGACGAAGTAGCAGATAATACAAGAGTTTATAACTTAAGACAAAATTTGCTATCGGCTATTTCGTTTCTTAAGTTGAAATTAGAATATCTTAAGTACATATTTATTATTAAACAAATTGTGTTTTTAAAATTCTCAATTCATGATCTGGTTATTCAAATTTTCAACTGAACTACTGTAATCTTTACAACTAACTTTAATAAGACAGGTACTATTGTAAAGAAAAATACATTTCCTAAAAGTAATTTGTAGAATAAATATAATGAACAAATAAACTGAATTCGGGGTAGTAACTAATTAAAATAAGCATTCTGAGAATTAATTTGAATCCAAATTACATACAATTTTGCAAATGAAGACACCACCGTTATTTCTTATTTCTTAAACAGTCGTATTTTGAACATATATGCATACATTGAAAAACGTTTTGCGCGTTATGTTATTTTCATGTTATTATAGTTGTTTGCATATGGTTGTGTTGACATATTTTGTGACTATAGTACCCAGATAGTTTGTAATTATGTATAAATTTATGTAATTAAATTATAATAAATAAATAGTAGAAACAGTATAATTCGTAAATAATACCCAAATTGGTTTTATTTATTAATTAGCAAATAGAAAATGGAATTTTGGAAAACCTACACCAAGAAAGAAAAATTTACATTATTAATACCAATGTTGTAAGTAAGTATATTCTTATATACACATACAAGCTAGTTACAGTTATTAATTATTAATCAAACAATCATCTATTGGAATTATCTCCCAACGAATAATTTAATTTATTTGACATTTTTATATACAAATCTAAGGAATTGAATCATTCCATAGATTTATAGACAAGCAATTTACAGTAAAGTATAATATAACTTTACTCATTAGTAAATAAAATTATGTATAGGTTTTGCTTATAATTATAATATCGTCCATAAAGCATGTTCCCATTGATTAAATTGCTCAAATTAATAATTACATAACGTTCAGGATAGAAATTAGAAATTTGGACAAGCTACTGATTTTACATTGTAGGCTTTCTCTAAGAAGGAATTTTTCGAAATTCCATCCCAAAATGGTGGGAAAGTTTCTATATGAAATAGTATTCTTATATGGTTAAATTTAGTTGGAAATTGGTAATATTGCTCTTTGGCACAATTAATAAAACACATTTTTACGTGTTTTCTAACAACGCCTAAAACGGTTAAAAGGGAGCATCACAAATACACAGGTTTTTAATGTGCAGTCGTTTTCCGCCATTTGAACAAATAAGCGTAACACATGTTGTTCCGCCTCCGATTGTATAAGTCCAAGTCTTTTTTCTATTGATAAACAATCGGAAGTTATTTTGCAAAAAAAGAAGTGTAGCAGAAACTTCAATAGTACAGTCTACCGCTAGATAGGCATCTTAGCAGCAATTGAAGGTGGCATCCATCAGTAACGCCCTACAAGTTCTATAAATCCAGTTTCATTACAATCAGCGGTTTACATTTGCGGACTTTTTCTTCTCATTTGTGTAGAAAATAGAAAACAACAAACAATTGCACATATTCTCAAAATTAAATTTTAAAGGATGAATATATTTGAACAATTAACCGCAATAACTAAAAATACATATGTAAAGAAATAAGAAAATACAAAACATTGGCCATTTACAAATCGATTACACGCCGATTAATACAGACAGTTCTTGACTTACGTAAGTGGATAGAATTTCTTGAGAAATTTACGTAAGTCGAACTAGGCGTATTGAGGATTTTACCCACCAGGGTGGATGGTCGAGTACAACACATTGTAACATTTTATTTAATTTTTATATGATGTCTTTTTAAACAATACAAACTTCAGCACAAATATAAACACATTTTCCTATGAATATAAATATCAACAGGTATCATCACTAATACTAGTTACATCAATGCTGGTGCTAGGTTGATTAAATTTTTTTAGAAAACTGGGCTTGAGTAAACGTTTGTCGTAAATATAATAATATGCTTTAAAATTACCTATTACCCCTTGATCAATGGGTTGTAATAATGCCGTAGCGTTAGGAGAAAGATAAACTATCTTTACACTGAAATGTAAATTATCTAAATTAGTAGGATGATTGGGAGCATGATCTAAAATCAGTAAGATATTGAAAGGAACACCATTTTCTTCGTAATAATTCTTTACATCTAAAACAAAATAATGTTTATACCAGTCTTCAAATATGTCCATTGTCATCCATGCTTTTCTGTTATGTCGATAATAAACTGGCAGTGTATCTTTTAATATTCCTTTCAATGCACGTGGGTTTCCTGAATGATATATATAGTAAGAGATTTAAGCTTACAGGTTCCGCACGAATTTCCGCCAAGCAAAAGCGTTATTCTATTTTTCAACGGTTTATGTCCTGGCATAGATTTTTCTTCTATAGAAATGTACATATGTACGAGATGGCATCTTGTGATATAATAAGCCGGTTTCGTCTACGTTGAAAATTTGTGATGCTAATTACGAACCTTGGTCAATAATTCCTATCAATATCATAGGAAAATTTCTAGCATTCTCTATGTCTCCGCTTGCAGCTTTCCCTGATATCTGAATGTTGTGAAAGCCAGCGCGAGATCCTGAAATAAGCTCTTTGCTTTTGTTGATATTACCATGAGACTCAAAGGAATATGCTTTTGGATGTGGTCTTCCATCCATAGTTTCAATGACTTCTCCATCTCCATTATCGCACCTTCCCGTCTTTTGGTTATTATTTTTGATTTTAAACTGGCCGCCTCTTTAACACGTTCTTTAATGCGATTAGCATCTTTAAGTATAGTATTCACAGTTGATACGGCAAATCCTAAATCGCGCGATATTGATGATAATTTTTGTCCACTTTCATATTGTTTTATTATATGTAACTTAGATTCTAAATCAATTGCAGTGCGTTTGCGCGATGAATCTTGTTTTTAGGGTACGTTTACAACACAACATTGTAAGTCAGTTGCTAATCTCAAACTGCCGGAAATAACCGTTATGCCACCTACATCGCAAAGTAACAATTGGGTAGACTACTAACGATAGCAACCATATAACAGATAAGTTTGTTATAGACGACAAAAATCTTTACGTAAGTTCGAATTTACGTAAGGCGAATTTACGTAAATCGGGAACTGTCTGTATTACATTTTTGCTGCAGATCCTATTTCTACCCTTATATTATTTTTGTTGTTTTTTTATTTATTTCTGTTTCTTATTTATTTATTTCTTTGAAAACATCTTCCTCTAAAATAAAGTTCAATTTGCCCGTGTACTAACATTAGTTTTGATTCATATCCAGCAACAACATATTATACATGCCATCGACAACTTACTATTAGATGGTCTTTTCCCCTTTTCCCAGAAACTTTCTAGGTACTTATTTCTGAAATTCTCGAATAAATAATAGATTGTTTATTAACCATAAAAATAGATATTAAAAAATTACCAATGACGTAAAACGTGCCCATTATATGAAATCACTATGTTGGCGCATTTTATGAAAAAAAAATTATCTTCTATTTTATAAATTTTATTGTGCATAATGTTAAGGCATTGACACAAGATAGGTTAATTAGTGTATGCACCATTTACATGTCTCAACACAACGTTAAGCATTATTTATATTACCTACAGCGGTTTGGTGGTTTTGCTATTTACATTATGCTCAGAGATATGAGTTACCAAATACTGTACTTATTGTTGGTTTAACACAATGATATTAACAAAAGAATGAGTCGGACATCCTCTGTTCTCCTCTGAAACATACATGGTCCGATTAACACACTTGCTGTTAGGAAGGTAATGTTGGCTAATTATTTATAGAACAAACAGGGATGTAGTGAGAACGAATTTTCAAAAATGGAGGACCGAATTTCGAATTTATAATTAAATGAATGATGTCTGAGTGAGAGAGGGAGAGAATTATAAATAGTTGAATAGGATATTAAGTAATTTTTTATCTCTCAGCTTCAGTTAAGTCTAATAACAAGTATTAACACAAAATGTGTTCGTGTTAAGATGAATAATTTTCGTAAACTATAGCTAAAATATTTATAGTACCTGTGTAACTCAGATTACCACAAACATTCTACAAATTACGACGAAATGTAAACGAATATTTTCTCACGAACTTTTGATTCTAAACAACCGATTTTTAAGAGACCTATTACTCTATTTATTTTCATATAATATTAATTTATTTCTTTCTCTCTGGAACACTGCACACTTGACACTCGGCAAGTAACAGATATATTTACCTCTCAGTTCCAGGCTATAATTTATTACACTTTGCCATGTGTCTATTCTCCCCTATATAACACTTATTCCCCTATTCCCACTCGTATATGCTTGTATGTCAATAAAAAGTTGAATTCCGTAGGGATATTTTTTTCTGCTTAAACTGCAATGTATACGTACATGCATTCTACAGAGATTATAATTTAGGAAGTATATACATAGGTATATACAATGATAAAGCTTCATGGTTGCATGCACATACATACGTGTATGCAGGTTTGTATTTATGTATGTATGTATATGCAGAGATATGACCGTATTTTCATATAAGATCAAATGTATAATGAGTTAGTTATGATTATGGCTAGGATAAATGAAAGGCATTTAACCCAGTAGCTTCACTTGACTAATTTGAGATGAAAATTCTGAAATACAATAAATGTGTTAGCATCTAAACTACATTTCTATTTATTTACGGCTTAAAACTTCCTATGTGTTGCAAAAAAGTATTTATCAAAAAAACCTACTATATTAAAATGGGCTATACAGTATTGCACTGGACGCTTATAGAGCATTGCACTGTTAGCTATCGTTAATTTATCGAACCCGCGCACTCACCAATTTTGAATGTGGAAACTTGTGTGTTCTCGTTAAGCCCATCTATACCCTAAACATTTAAAACGATACACGGAAAATTGATTTTAATTTGATGCCCAGTCCGGTCAGATAGTGACCCATTGTGCCATTCGCATACTCCCAAGAAGCAAATACATTTTGTGAAAGCTTAGTACTTTATTACTTAATTTCAGTGTTTCCCAATTAACCCCCTTCTTGATTTCAAATAGATTTATAAAATTAATGTTTACAGTTGTTTTTTATAACGCGGTGGGTGTTATGTTATGCCGTATGATGAATTAATTTTGTAATGAAAGTAGTGATAACTATTAGTTTATTGTAAGTTTGCAGTTTACACTCATGTGTCGTATTAAAGTAGTTCTTGCAACTATCTTATAAGAAACACAAAAATATGAAAGTTAATATCATGAATTTTAAGTTGATTTAATTAATTCATTTTTGGTGTTATCAGAAACTACATACATAAAGTTTCTTTTTTTTTAAATAGAACATTATATACAGGGTATTACAAAAAAACTAATTCAATCTATTAACCGTATATTCATTGGGCTAAAATAATGGGACTTTTCTTTTATTACTTTCTATTTGATTCATTTGTTTTCAATATACAAGGTGTTAAAGTTAATTTTTTAAAAGTATCATTATTAATATCTCCAGTGTCTTTCGAGATATCTTTTGCAAATTTGGTGCAGATTTTACTCTTATCTAAGTACTTTTCCAAGTAGTAAGTTTCTATGATATTTCTAGTAAAATAAGTTAAACAACTAAATAAACAAACATGGTAATGTTCATCTAAAATGAGACAATTAGAACATGCTGTTATGCCACTGCTGGTTTTGTAACGTTGTCATTGTCTTCTGCATTTCTATTTATATTATGCTTTACTTTTATTTATTTTCAACTTTTCGTAGTCGTTTAGTCTAGTTATTTGTCAACGTACGTATTATTCCCTATTTCAGTTTATTTTTTCTTCTAATTCGCATACAAGGTGTTTGGTATTATTGTAGTCGTCAACGATTTCTCTTTTCATAAAAACACGTAACACCCTTGATATTCCATTAAAAAAAACTAGTTTGACTGGAAAGCCGTCAAATTGGACGTTGTTGTGTTATAGAAGCCATGAAAAACAAAATGACGCAATATACGTATTTTTATAGCATTACCTAAGCTATTTAGAATAATATGGATAATAGGATAACACTACAAAATGAAAAACATAAATTTAAAATGTGCTTAAAAAGTTTCGTAGAATCCAAAAAATGCAAAAATGTGCAAGATGTTCTATTTAAAATATCAAATTTGATGAAGGTTCCGAAAAAAAACATAAACTTCAGAAAGTTTTAATATAAAAGAAAGTGTTTCAAATATAGTCTACATACCATATCCCAAAACTATTCAAATAATGATATAATTAAAAAAAAACGTTAAAGATATTGAAATATGACATTTTTTCTGTTAATTCTTTTAGATATAGTTCTTTCGACTGAAAATAATTTTAGATTTCTGCTTTCTCTGGTTACAGCGAAAATGCGTATCAACTTATTCCAATAGAGTTACCTAATTATTTTCATTGATTTATATTGCCGGAACAAGTCTAATACTACTCTAATAAACCTTGCTCTAAAATGAACCCTTTTTGAACTAAAAAAAAATTACAGCTTTGGGCTATCACAAACAATTACATTTCTAAAAAAATGATTGAATGCAAATATTTAAAACTTTAGGTAATCATTTAGGAAACCGTGTTATATCAAATGCTACATTATAAAATTTACAAAGCAATACTGTGTGTTCAGAAAAAATTTCACACTTATGCAGAAGCTATCAATATCTTATTATTTTCAAATAGCAATTTGTATTTTATTTAGTTCTATTACATACTACGTTCAAAATTAGAGGTAGTATATGTATTTAGTTTTCTATAACAACTATATGCCATGGTTTTAAATTTGGGAGAGTAAAATCGCCTATTCTATGGAAGTTGTACAAATAAATATCAATAAATACAACTTGAATGAATTGTGGTTAACAAAAAATTTCTATTGTAGTGATAGTGTAGTTATCGACTCTTGGAAAAGGAAGTAGAGAAGGTGGCATTAGGTGGCTGGCATTTCCACTATAATTGTCATTGAGAATTTAAGCTCTAGCTGGCACAAATCATGGTTATTGTGGTATTATCTGTTATTGGTTGGGTTTTGTAGCGTTGGTCTGGTCTGGTACATGTTTTTTTGTGTTGTGATTGCTAAACTTTGTATTTTAGTTTTAGGTTTCTGTGTAACATATTTAGGTATATATGACATATTCTATGCACATGTCTGCACTACAGAATAAAATTAATATATATATATTGTAACCTTTATCTACTTATCTTTCAATTCTTGAGATATTTCCACTTATAGGTCAATGAAACAACAATTAATTAAATATCAATTTATACCAGAACATATAATATTAGATATGTTTTCGTTAATACTTCTTCAGAGGAAGAAATTTACATTTAATATGTGTGAAAATACTAATAATATTAATGGCCATGCCTATTAACAAAAAATATCTAAAAAACAAAGAATTCATTGATATATCGAATTTTAATTACATTCTCAGATAATAATGAAGGAATATTGGTTTAATACAACTTTAAAAATGATTTGAATTATTCGTATTTGTCAAGCTCTAACAATTCTGTTCAAGGACTAGGGAAAAACATGGCAAAAAAACCTAGTCAAGAGCTTGAAATTAACCGGCTTATTATGTTCGAAAATTGTCCGAACCAGTACACGGAACTAATCGAAACCTGACAGTAGACAATTGATTTACATCAATTCCGCTGACTGGACAAATGCTAGAACAATATCAATTACCTCTTCTTGGAACCCTAAGAAAAAACAAGACAGAAATACCTCCTGCTTTTCTCAAGAAAAGAGAAGTGGCTGTGTCGCTATTTGCTTTTGATAGAAATAAGGCACTCGCTGCCTACACTCCTAAACAAAACAAAATTGTACTTTTGCTGTCAACATTGCATTCGGATGCTTCTCTAAATACCGTTACCGGGAAGCCCAATATTTACATTTATATAACGAGACCAAGGGAGGAACAGATACGTTTGATCAGCTTTGCCATTCTTACACTACTTCGCGGAAAACCAGACTTTGGCCCCTACGAATTTTTGTCAATATTTTTGATGCTGCTGGTATAAACGCTATCTCTCTCAAATCCGCAATGGAAGGAAAATAGAAGCAATAATCGAAAATCTTTTCTAAAGCAGTTAGAAATGGTTCTAATTGAACTATATTTACGAAAACATTTGACGGTTGCTAATTTATAAAGAACATTGCGCGAAAGAATTTCTGAAATTCTCGGAATTTAAGTTACCCCGTCGCAAAATGAAGTGTGTTTGACAAAAGAAGCTGGGTGTTCCTATTGTGCAAAAGGGAAAGATAGAAAAACAAGTTTTGCATATTCTTGTTGTCGAAGACCATACTGTATGGAGCATAGAGCCCAGTTGTGCTGCGAATGCGAATATCAAAATCTAGAAAACTGAGGACCTGCCTAAGAATAACTAAGACTGATAGTGCCAAAAGAGGTTTTCTTTTGGTTACAAGTATTATCATTAAGTTATATTTGCAGCAGTTAGTTTGAATTTTATGTTTATTTGTTTTGATAAAAATGTGTTTGTTTGACTGTAGAAAAATTGCAATTTTTTACATTCAATAATTATATCTCCTTTTCAAATAAAACACTATGAAATTTTTTGTACACTTTTTATTAAGATTAGATAATATTCCAAAACCATAAAATATTTACATTTTGTATTTTTTTGCTAAAAAAGGCCTTTGGGTTTCTGAGACCCGAGTGTGAAGTTCATGTCTCAAAAAATAACTGTGATGTTCCAAGGTTAAGTTTACTACACTTGAAAAGAACAAGTTGAGACGAATGTCATTGTTTGTTGGATATGTATGTACTACATACCTACTATATAAAATACAAAATACATCTCTTCGAAGATCCCACAATTACATCTATTTAGCATTCATAACATATTATATCACGTCCCATCCTATGTCGTTCCTAACTTGGTTTCATATATTTGATACAATCCCACGACTCCCTCGGTTAGTATACAATATAATCGAAAATAAATCTCTGTATTAACATTACTGGCACGCAGTTTGAGAGGCCCGATAAAGCAGAAGAAGCAGATGCGTCGTCATCAGAAAACTAAAATTGTACTACAGGCGCATTTAAGATAGAAAAGAAAAAGAACGCACAAAAAAACAGAATAAGGAGAGGCAGATGTACGTATCTTTTGTCGACAGTGAATTCGAGATTTTTTTGCCTACATACACGGGGTGGAAGTGGGTGGCAAGCTGCACTGTACACTCCAGGTCAGGTAAAATTCACCTTGAGATAACCTATACACTAAAGTTAAAAGCAGAGAGAGGGCTGAAAACGCTGCAAACCATCCCTTATCCCAAGCGAGTCGTGTGTAGGTATGCGCAGGTCTTTTCTCCCACCACAACCTCGCTTCGATTTGAATTCAATGTGCGATGGGTCTGTGTGTTGTTAGTATTCGCTATGGCGTTTGCTGAGTTAAGTTTATAGTGCAGTACCGTCGGGTAAAGTTAGTGTTTCTAACACGCTCGATAGATTTAATTACTTGATTGTTTTTTGTGTTTGTTTTTTAATTTAATACATCGTATCATAGGATACATATACGGATATTACTACAAGGATCGTTTAAAAAAGGTAATTGTGTGTTCACTGTCATTTTACCAGAACTTTCAATAGGTTTATGCATCCATAATTCTTAGAATTCAAAGCATTATTTGTGCACATTTCTGACGATATACAAGTCCGCATTATTAATCTTAGCGTGGTTATTCATTGATTTGCATTAGTGACGGCATTGTCTTTAAAAGCAGCATTATAGCTGATGCTACAGTATTATATGAAAAACTAAATAAAACGAGACCTGTTAAAGTAAGGTATTCAAAATAAAGCAAGGAGAACGCTGCATATTGTGTGAGAGAAAAAAAGGAGATGACGTCTTGACTTTTAAATCGCCAATGACATTGGCAAAAAAATAACTCGTTTTATGTGTACAGGGTCGGAGTTAGGACGTTGAATATGAGAGATATTTTTGTAAATGCGTTAAAATTTATTTCTGTTAATCGTTATATGAGTAGATGATAAAAGTAAAGAGCTGGATGTTTACTTCTTATTCGGGAACAATATTTGTTATTGTGAATAATGTAATTACTATTCGTACAACTTTGACAAAAATGATTGTCACGCGAAATATACATTTCGAAATTAAAGATATTTGTATTTCTGTAAATGAGCAAGAACACGTCATGGTCATACCGTCATTACCGTTACTATAATCGAACTAGCGTTTCTAAGAATAAACCGTTTAGAATTTAATCATCTGTGTTGAGAATAGCAGGGAGAATGTTTGTAATCATAGTGCAGTGGATTTAGGTATGGGATCGACATTTAATACGACATATGTATGTATATGAGAAGCTGATATCCATTCACTAATGTTAGAAATATAGAATTCGATACATCACACCTTTCAGAAATCGATACTCTATATGATGGGTTAATATATATTACCAACCCTTTCTGAATATCATGGATAGTAGATCGAGAAAAATACATAATAATGCTACTTCTACTTGTGAAATTATTTGGGTTAATATATATTACCAACCCTTCTCTGAATATCATGGATAGTAGATCGAGAAAAATACATAATAATGCTACTTACTACTTGTGAAATTATTTGGTACATGACAGAAATATAAAATTTGAAATATGTTTTATATCATTAGGAAATATTTGAAATACCTTTGATGTATAAAACATTTTCTCATTTTGGTTTCACTGCCAATGTTATCTTATTTAAAGATTACTATACAAGTTGCCGTTTTTCATATGTAGAAAATGCAACATGTGCCTCCAAAAGTACTTATACAGTTGGTAAAGTTTTCTTTTGAAAATATTGTTTAATACTATCCTATAAGCGATTAAATAAAAAGTGATAGTTTTGTTTTTGTACGGGAAATTCCTAAATTTAATTTCCAAGGTCAAAGTTGAGATTCGGGGTATTTTCCTTTATAAAATAAAAAAGGGCATGAATCACCACTATTTGAAATGCACGTTTTTCTTTGAAAAGTTCTTTAATTTCATAATATTACTCAAATTTATATTGCGTAAATATTTTTAACATTGTTTATTGTTTACTTCCTGATGGAGTTTTCGATGTCCTTCTATTCATATAATTCAGGTAATCTTGTTTTCTATATACTTTTTATTTACACATAATGTTGACGTATTTCCATCAGAAAAAATGTTTTGAAGTATTGTGAAAAAGATTGCAGTATATATGTCGGCATGAATGGGGCTTACAGCTGTTTACCTTAAATGTGTATTGAATGTGTAAATACTAATCTAAATATATTATCTCGTTTTTCATATTAAACTTTTTTTTCTTTCAGTGTCGACATATTTTTAAATTAGCTCCAATTCTGGGACATATTCAAGAAATACAAAAGGACTGTGATAGGTTCCATTCATATACAGTGTGGATCTCCTTACTTTGCAGCATACATATATTATTTGAATCGAAATCGCAACAGTGTTCCTCTGTGTTTTATTGTGCATAAACTGGTTAGAAAAAGTAACCACATCAAAGAACAATGCAGAATATATGCGAAATCGTCGCTGCTAGCGTTCGTGGTGATAAAAAGTTCGAAGGAAGTGATCTCGTTAAAAAGTTGCACCGAGTTTCTCAGCCGCGGGATATCGAGTGCGTTATACCGAGGGTTGTTTCCGATCGGGACCAGCACGTACCGCTGAGTTCCAATCAAATCGTGGAGAGCAACATAAGAACTTGTCATATTATTGCCGATAAGTATGTACTTTTGGATAACGTCGAGGGAAGTTCTTTGTGCCGTTGTTTAGACGTTAAGACCCAGGAGGAGCTAGTGTGCAAGGTTAGTATAGTATGTATAAGTACCTATAGAAGTTACACTCTCGAATGGAAAGTCTCTGAGAAAATTAGTACACTCTATTGTATATCGGAGGATTGGGTACATAATGAATATTAAACATATTCTAGATTAATAGCAATGAACTACGTCTACACACGGCATAGTGTTTCGTTCGCAACTATAAACGCAGTCAAGAAAAATAGACTTTGTTACCAGTATAACACGTATGTCTTGGATGTCTACTATATCATTCAGAACTATGTAATTGATTATTTTATGTAACAGGAAAAATATATAAGAATCGTTAAATTACCCTAAAATTACAACTAACCAGTGACTGTTGTTCTTGTGTTAATAATGTTTTAAAATCATACTGGAATGACATCTTCTATATGAGAGGGATCCTTCTGTTATTGTTCTATTTTGATGCAAAACTAATTTCAAAATTAAAACAAACAGTAAAATTACCTTTATTTGACGAGCGCATGGCTTCTATCGATTTGTGCTATGGACCGGTATCATACTCTACGTTTTGTATGACTTCTGAAAATACATTAACTATTGAAGGAAAAATTTGAGCTTGTAATTATGACTAATTCACATGATAAAATGATGTCATGAAACTTACGTCGTCAAAGCCAGAGTTAAAATAACAAAATTCTACAAACACTATAGAACTGTATGCACGTGCAGTAGCCTTAGAGTGTAAGAAGGATTTCATTTCTGGGCCGTTTATATTCGAGTGACCTGACTTAATAATCCAACACGTGGTGTTCAAGCTCTGATGACTATTGTTGGTCAGTGCAAGCGAAACACACAGAGATGTACATGTATTAGAACGGTAAATAGACAATAAATGTGGATTTTTTGGACAAATGCGAGTGCATCATAGGGATATGCGTAATATTAGCTCTGTTGTAATCCAGTAGAACATCGCGTCTACTTGTTTACCGTTTTAACACACGGCCACTTCTGTGTGTTTCAGGTCCGCAAAGTTGGCACCACAAAGTGGTCAAAAATCGACAAAAATGCTAGAAAGGATTGACCATTTATTGACCACTATTGACCATCAGCGATTTCGATTGACCACCTTTTGTTTAGGCTACAGCGCTATACCCAGATTTTGGGGTCTTATGGCGGAAATGCTAAAATTAGCCAATATAGAGATTTTGTTTATCGGATACGATTGACCACCCTTCACATTCTCAAAATTAAAAAAAAATGTTTTCGAATTTTTTTTTACTACAAACACTAAAATTTTGTTGCAGTATAGGATTGACCAACGTTTGACCATGATTGACCACCAAATAATTTTTTTGAAAACTTAACAATACTCGAAAAAAATGAAAAAAACAAGTTCATATCTGCAATGAAATGACATGAAACCCAGATAATGTCATAATCTCTTGCATCGCATTTCTCACAAATTTTGAGAGGTGGCCAAACGCTGAAAATAATAGGACCTACTGTCTCGTGTTTCTAGACCACAGAAAATTAAAAATTATCGTTTGACCACCCTCCGGTTAAATTTCATCCGATCTTAAAGTTATATATAACAGCTTCGAAGTTTATTGCATTTTTCAGAAATTTTAAGAGGTGGTCAAATGCAGAAAATGATAGTACTTAGTGTCTCGTGACTGTAGACCACACAAAACTGAAAATTATCGTCTGACCACCCTTCGGTTAAATTTTATTCGATCTTAAACTTACATATAACAGTTTCAAAGTTTATCGCATTTTTCACAAATTTTGAGAGGAGGTCAAACGCTGAAATTAATAGAACTTGTTATATGGTGTCTCTAGACCACACAAAACTGAAATTTATCGTTTGACCACCCTCCGGTTAAATTTAATCCGATCTTAAAGTTACATATAACAGTTTCACAGTTTATCGCACTTTTCGCAAAGTAATTAATTAATAACAATAAACTTCCAATTACGATAACATGTACCTATATAAATTGTTAAACATTTGCCACCAAAATTTGATTTACCGAGAATTTTGAGTTATGGGAGTCGAACTAGAGATGTTAGATTGTATTTTGTAACAAATGTAACACTCTCGTCTTGTGACTTTCAAAACTTTGTAATGTGTAATTTTAAGGATCAGATCAAATTTAACCGGTGGGTGGTCAAATGATAATTTTCAGTTTTGTGTGGTCTACAGACACGAGACAATAAGTTCTATTATTTTCAGCGTTTGTCCACCTCTGAAAATTGGTGAAAAATGGGATGCAAGAGGTTATGACATTATCTGGGTTTCCTGTCATTTCATTGGAGATATGAACTTGTTTTTTTCATTTTTTTCGAATATTGTTGTTTTCAAAAAAATTATTTGGTGATCAATCATGATCAAACGTTGGTTAATCCTATACTGCAACAAAATTTTAGTGTTCGAAATTAAATTTTGAAAATGTGAAGGGTGGTCAAACACGGTCAAAGGATGGTCAATCGTATCCGATGAACAAAATGTCTATATTGGCTAATTTTAGCATTTTCGTCATTAGAGCCCAAAATATGGGGTATAGCGGCTATAGCCTAAACAAAAGGTGGTCAATAGAAATCGCTGATGATCAATAGTGGTCAATAAATGGTCAATCCTTTCTACCATTTTTGTCGATTTTTGACCACTTTGTGGTGCTAACTTCGCGGAGCTGTGCGTTTAGCTTACACTACTGGTATCGCTGTAGTGCAGACGAACGCGGCTTCATTGTATATTGCTAGATAAAGTACAACTGTTGAAATTCATATTATCATAGTAATAAGATCTCTGCATAATAAATAGAGCACTCTTTTTTTAGAGGATTTGTGAATAATTTCTTTAAGCACTTTTGACGAACTATTTAGAAAGTCAACACAAGTAGTATTGTAAACAAACAAGTATGATGACATTGTAGTCTCCACACTTCGCACCTGTTTCTTAAGTGAATGACTAACTTTTACACACTGATATTCTTGTTTTCGTTCGTTTGAAAACTTGGTGAGAATTTTGCGTTATGAGCATATACTTTAAATTATATCAAAACGTTAACGTTGTGACAGCCGTTACTTCCCCTCTAACTTTAATTATATCGAAATATCACTGGTCACTATTGGCTAACTTTTTATCCCATTTATACTCGAAGTTAGTAGTAGAAATATACAAACATGCAACACGGCGGTTCGATCACAGCTATGTATTTGGCGTTATATGTATCTAGTACTGGCTCGACTATTACTGAGAATTATATTGTAAGTTGTAAGCTTAAGACAGATTAGTTACAGATAACGTGCAAGAAAGAAACCGTGTTTGTTGCAGCATATCCAACTAGACACACTTCATAAGAAAGCGTTTCATTGAAGCAATATAATTCTAATTATTTCTGTACTCGTTTCTGTAGTAAGAAGAGTAGCAATTGGAATAGATAGTTTTATAACACAGGTCTCTTCCTATGATAAATAACATTTATTTAACTGGTTTTGATGAAATAATTGTATTGTATGTATGTGTATATTAAGCACTAGCAAAATTGTCAAATTTTCAAAGACTGAGCGTATTTACTGAAATACTATTTTTTTCTTAAATCAATAGTTAGCAATAAAAAATTAGGTAATGCCATAGTTCAAGGGGTTGATATTGATAAGAGGTTTCCTCCAGTTAGTTATTACTCATTCTGTAGGACTTTAACATCCTATTATTTAATAGTTATGTAACTGAAGTAATAGAAAATTGGTATGACTTCAATTGGTCGTGCTTTATACCGTTTCTTGTAGTTATGTTCTTAATGAAAAGTGTTTCTATATCTTCATGGATCTTTTCGTTTGATACATGCTACGATACTTTTGTGATTATCTTTACTATTTTTTGATCGGCTTCTTTGCATTGTGGCTACATTCGATTTGCTAACATATCTCCAAGATCTATTCCGTATGTCAAAATTCATCTGTTGGTTGCTCTATAGAGGGACAGTTTGTTTTCTACTGTTAGCTCGTCTTTTCTTCTTATGGGTCAACATAAGTAGTTCCTTGATTGGTTAGCCTATATTTGTTCGTTTTTACACCATGAAGATATGAAGATTTCTCAACTGAGTTTATTCGCAGTTTCAAGGTGAAATCGACTAAGTAGTCTATATTTGGTCTAGATGTCCCTATAGCTTGTTGCAAACTCATGTACAAGCACGTTTGGCGCAAGGTTTACCATTTCAATCGGCGTATTGTCGAGGAACGGCTTAATTTTATATCATAAACGAGAATGCCGAACTTTGTCGCCCCGATTGTACGATTTATGCAGTGAACCTGCTACTTGCTTGAATGATTCTGATGTTATTAGTTGTCATCTAGATAGAGAAACATTATTCATCATAGACTTGCTGAGCATGGCAAGTAAATGGTCTAGAACCGATTTATTGTCTATTTTGAAGCTTACAATGATAGGATTTGGTGCTATTGATTTCTGCATAACGACTCTGCTTCGACCACCTGCTGTGATGAACGGTAGCATCAATATGAATGAGATTATCGACATTAGACACATATATGAGGTGATCTATTAATAAAATTCGAAGCATAAAAAGCAGGAAATTGCATGACTTTGTAAACAAACGATCTTCGCATATTCTGGGTGCTCTTAAACTGTATTTGCCCGGTGGGTGAGGGATGTCAAGAGGTTTTCGTCTGTAGTGTGATTGACACATCGAGTTACCATGATATTCTAGAATCATCTTCCCACTTTGTGCTCATAAAGAAGCCATAGTGACGGAACGTTGAGTTAATAGATTTGGTATTTTTGTACTTTGTTTTGCATTTAAATCGGTGTTGATGTAGTTGATTCGCCTACAATAATTATTAATGAAATCAATATGAAAATATTTCTGTTTGTGTGGATCATATGCATAAATATGTGCTACAGTAGACGATATATACATAGTAGCTAACACAAGCACTGAAACTTATTTATTCGTTATAATTAGATTTATATATCTCTTTTAAAGCTGAATGATAACTAGTAGCGATGATGCAGCTTTCTGTGTCTGTGTATTAAAATATAGCATGGCATTTCAGTAACAAATGCATTTCCATTTGCTTTCACTGTATTGAATGCAGTAATAACCACCCCTATAATAAATACACTAATTTTTCAAATGGGCTCCTTTGATGTATGAGTTTCTATCGAACAGGATGCTCTTTTAATTGAAATCTGGTGGACCTGATTGATTTACGACTAATTAAAACTATAACCGATTTTTATGTCGGAAGTTGGGAATTGAAAATCAAAAAAATGCCCAGCTTAAGTGTAAATTCAAAATTTTATTTACATTTAATATATTGATGTTATGAAGCTGTTCACTGGGGCTTTTTATACTAATGAGTTATAATGTGTGTAGCGTTCTAACTTGTTTATCAAGTGCCACACAAGAAAAATGTACAAAGAAATCGGGTAAATTAATTTGCTGCTTCAATATGAATAATAAAAAGCTGTTTTTGATGCGCATTAACAACCGAAGATGATCGAAGCATTTTAACATAATTACAATATTTCGAAGAAAGAAACGAATTAGAAATTAGTTTCTTTAGAAATCGCGCACTTACAAATTTCAACGTACAAAGCACGTTAAACAAATATGTTTTTGCCATCAAATATGTAAACTTACAGGTAGGTACCTGGTTTTTCAAGGTTAATGTCTTTTCGATATATTAGAGATATGATTAACAAATTAAGTGTATCCTTGAAATATATTTTATCTCTTATTTTATAGGCAAAAACGTGATAAACTACTTCTATTGGAAAGAAAAAATAATACATTGAATTATTTAGAATATTAATTTATGAAAACTTACGATCTAGTTGCTCTAAGAATACGGCTTCATTGTTAGTTCAACTAGTAGACAAACATTTACATGTGATGGATCACGGATGCTATGATAACGTAAATCCACAAAGTAAAGCAGACAGAGGTTTTCTTATCTCGGAAACCTAGAAGTTTTACTTCACTCACGTTAAAGAACAGAAAAGTTAAAATTATTAGTTAGATCAAGTAAAGTATAGAAAAAGAACTAAAGAATTATAACGGTAGATTTAGGAAGTTAAGTAAGTAAATGCACAGTTGGTGTATTAAGTAATGTCTTTCCATTTAAAGCGCTTATCAAGCTGCTTTCGGTTCATGCCCGTTCGGTCGTTTTCGTAAGTGCCATCATCAAGAACTAAAAAATATCCTTGAAATCATTAAAATAACATCCCTTCCATTTTCGCCGTAGATTTATTAAAAATCCGATATATTTTTTGTGATTTAATTTTTGAAGAAACAATAATTAGTTTAACTCAGTCGGTTTGTGAAAATATTTGACCGTTATAGCAGGTCACTGAACAATAGATGTTTTTGCCGAAATTTTAAGTTTTGTTGGTATATTTAAATAGTTCATACAAATATGTAGATATGTTGACATTATTTAGAAAAACCTGATAGATGATAATTGAATTTACATAACTACATATTAATGTTTATAGAATTAATTTTGCGTGTAAATCCTAAGATAATTAGCACATTTTGGCACATTTGGAGGTGTTTACATTTGTTTTGATGGTCTGATGTTTTGTCGCTATTCTATTGGCTATTTTTAAATTATCGTTGTCAATGTTTGCTTTTACAAAAGTTTGTAACCAAAACCATCAAATTCTAAAAATGTATTGGAGAGGCTACGGGATAATTTCCCAATCCCTTTATTTATAGCTTTCCGTTGTATAATCCTTGATGTAGAAACAATTACTGAGTGTGGCTTAACTACAAACAAAACGGTTATGAAACCTGTTATTGTTATTTCAAAGCTTGGTAATTGAGCGTAAGGTAAATAATTTTTTTTTGAGTAATATTTAAATATATGACGTAAGACATTATTTTAGTACGTTTAAATATACATATACTGGTTGGTACCTTGTTAATTGAATTTGAACTTAAATAGGATGATCGCGGATAATCCACATTTTATTTATTTTAAGATTATTGTTAGTAATTGTCATTCTAATAAATTAAATCAATAAAAAATAGAAAAATAAGTAAAAATTCCGGATTTCTTTGTTGGAGTTGTATCCAATCTGTTTTATTCCCTTCCCACAGTATCAAATGTATTAGAAAGACACAATACCAATGAAACCCCTCACTTGCTTTAAAGGCATGTAGTCTAAATAATATATATTACCAAGAATATAAAACGGAGATTTTACATAACATTAAAATAAATTTTTAACATAATGATTGTCTTTGTGCGTGAGAACCAGATATCAAACTCTTTCTAATCATCTATCTAACAAAGCACTCACGTAAAACTTGACCTGAGCGATTATTCCACCCTATATATATTAGTATTATTCGCTAATGTTATACGCTTATCAGACAGGATTCTTAGTGTGAGAATCGCCACTGTCCACAGCGATCTTCTCATGCTCAGCACCCTCTTTATTTAACAGAGAATTCTTGAAAGCAGTAGAAGAATTAATTTATATGTGGATAAACCCGTTCCACGCTGGTCCATCGAGATCTCTCTTGAATCAAGTCCGAATCTAGTAAATTTGCGTGGTCATCACATCGGTGCTACTCTTATTATGAGAGAGGGCTACTATATTACACTGGTATGCTCTCGCTATTTACATCACCCTTAGGCAGCCAGCTATACTTGTGTTTTACAAGCTGGTTTATACGGGTTAAGATTCCTACTCTATCTTTAAAAGTGAACGATTGTATCGACAAGGAAATATATATATAATGTTTATTTTGTATTACACGAAAGTAATTATTGATTAAATGAATTTTGTAAATTTTGTTTTATTAAATACAATTGACAGTGTTTTTTTTTAATATGTCGATTCTCATTAATTTTCATATAAAATTTGCATTAGTTATTAATAGTTTCGATATCGTCAGAAACCCAAATGTTGAAAAACACTGCAACAGTCTTATGAATTTTAATTTGAAGATTTTTGTACGCTTGGTTTTGTCAGTTGGAAACTATCAGCAACTTATATAAACTTAGACTTTGGCGCTAAATATAACAATATTTATACAAGAAATTCTAAACTTACCTTCACTACAACAATAGACAGAAGTAACCACAGATTTGTATTCATTTTTATATTGATCAGTAGGAAACAAAGTACGTATTACAAAGTATTGATTAAACGTAAATAGGCTTGTTGGATAAGAAGCGATTGAGAATATTTAATCAAAATAAATAATTTATGTAAAAAAAAACCATCAACAAAGAAGCTTTTAGTGTCAATAAATTTGTTGAATTTGATAATTGCCAGCGTTACCTTCGCACAACCGTTGGTAGTAAGCAGTTACACTAACTTAATCTGTTTCATGTAGTTAACTTCATCACTTGCAATATTATATAAAGAACACAAAATCCTTGTGAATGTTTAAAAACTACCTGAACTTACTTCAATATTTTCAATTATCCATCTTTATTCGCTTTTCCGTTATAAAGAAACTGCATGAGGTACTCGTGTCAAAAGTGCTATGATGATTAATTACATTTCGTTGCCGAGTATACAGCTCTGGGAAAAATAGGGTAAAAACTCAGGCGATTTACATTAAGAAATGCGTATATGCACCCCTTTCGAAATCGGCAACGCGAATATGTAAATTAGTCTTTATACACGATTTCAGATTCCCAAATGTTATGGCGAAAAAGGGGTAAATCCTCACGGTTATTTGCATATGCTATCAGAAGGGGTAAAGCCTGAATTTCGTGTTCTATTGATTTTCAACGATCAGGTAACTATTTCGAATACGTAATTGTATAAATACATAGCAAATACATACAACGTCGAAGCATATTTTGTGGGTTATGTAGGGGTTAGAGCTAAGGATGTAATACGGAAGCTTTATATGTAATCGGGCTCCTTCGCAACTTGTAGAATGTTGCTACGGCATACTACTGGCTGGTTTTGATATTTCTATAAATAACCTAAAAATTCATATATTTTTCTGTTTAAATTTAGCAAATAAGCATATTTCAACTAATTTTATCATTAGTAAAGAATGAGACATTGTATGTAATTCCTGAATGTGTGTATGTTAGGTGTGTGATCCCTACGTTTCTCTGCCTTTAACAAAATCCGAGCGAAAATGATTTTACTGAAGACAACGTCGCATTCTGTTTTAAAAATTACACTGATGATTTAGAGTTCAAGCAAGTCCAAGCAAAACATGTAAAAAGTAAAACTTACGACACCATTCCTCTTTAGTAGTATCGAATATACGTTAGAACTAAATGAACTTGTGAAAAGCAATTGGAAAAAGATAGGGCCTTAATTATATTATGTTCAAAACATGCAACTATATACGGAAATGTACTGTATCTTGTAACAAGTTGTTTAAGCGGCGGATTAAAATGGGAATTTAGCGAAAAAAAATATGTGGATGGACAATTGGAATACTTTTTAATTACTATATAGCTATCACAACTATCAATTCTTGGAACATAAGTACCTACTGATGAATCATGTATACAAAAATTGCTAGTTGATCGTGACCAAGTCATTAGTTATTTAACATTAACTAGGTGACCTTTTTTAACTTGCAGTACCTGTTACAATTTCATGTTTACATATTTTTTTATTTGTTCCTCATCAAACCTTTTTCTACTAAATAAAATAAAGCGCTTTGCTATGTAATTCAATTTCTGTAATTACAGTAGACAATTATCGACCGGCTGAAAAATAACCGGTTTGCAATTTTTGTTGTAGCCGCAATCTTAAGAGTCTTTCCAATGGAAAAGAAACAAAATAAGCAGACGTAGACGTTCTCGCCAAACCGGATCAGTGGTGAAGAATTTGATTTAATTTTAAATACGAACGCATCTCGTCTTTGCACGCATGAACGATCTTTAATTTTCATCTACTACACAATAAAACTGTCGATCGTTTAAATTAAAAATTTATTCGCGAAATACATTTCAAAATGAAAATCTTTTAAAATAGTATATTTCTAGTATAATGTCATACGTTTTCTCCCGGAATGATGCTTAAGACCTTGACCGTATCCTGAATTTTATTCTAAGCGGCTCGTTTCGAACAGTACACCATTATAACATCGGTCGCTATCGGTCGATATTCTGCTAATAAAAATCTGCCACGCTCGATGGTTCTATTGTTGAAACGTCAAGTCCCGGCCTGACCTTCTGCGGTATTTAAAATTTTAACGCAATACACGTGGAGGTTGCTTCATACGCAATTGTTTTCCTCTTTTATCATCCACGTTATACTCTCGTAGGTAGCAATCGCTATGTTATCTTTTAATTGCTACCTATTACAAGGGAGTCACAAATACGCAATATGTGTGTATACAGTAAATGATCAATATTTATAAATAGTTTTCGTTTTATCAGAATAGAGATTCAAAAAAGTTTTAGTTTAAGTTAAATGTAGGTATTAAAAAATTACATGAAATATTTATTTGCCTATGTAGTGTAGGTTAAAGTATTTACTTGGCTAGTTTATACACTAGCTGGATAGTTATAAACTAGCCACGGTTAGCAGAAAGTGCAATTAACCAAATATCCTTAATATTACTAGTTGTAATATTGAAAATTAACCTGTTTACTATTTTTGATTATTTGATAGTTGTTCAAGTGTTAAAGGATTTCAAATTGCAAGTAACGGTGTGATTAAACTGGTTTAGAATCGACCTAAAAATAGAAAAAATATTCAGGTCAAGTCAGAAAACCATTACCAGTCACGAATATTGTAGAAAGTTAGGCATTGAGTTGGAAAAAGTTAGAAATGGCAAACATAATTTTTTGTAAATAAAATTCAATACAAGAAAAAGTGGTTTCATATATTGAATATTATGTTTTAATAGATATAATTTGTCTTTTTGATCCATAATCTTATCGTAACTTTTGGAAACGGGTGGTAATTTTGATTTTACAATCAATAGTTGCTTAACTTTTGCAAGTAAAGTGTAGGTGGAAATTCATGTGTCCATTATGAAGTTGAATTTACGTGCTAAAGGAAAGAATGTCGTCCGTGCGAAATATATTATTACCTCCTACACAGATACAATTTACTACGTAGTTTATCCGCTTATGGATAAAATAATTGACTTCTTTAGAGGATAGTCGCGAGGTTTTATCTGAATGAAGTTAAATCTAACTCTATTTTTATCTGTGTAGGATGTTCCATATATTAGCACTATTCTTTTTTTTAGATAATACAAGTCGCAAGTAATCTGCCTTCAAAAAACATAATGATATTTGCAAGTAACATCAACATTATAAAAACCAATTAACATCAAAAATTAAAATATGATAACGCTATAATAAATGAATATGACAAATAGTTTTAGTCACGACGAATTTAATAAGGAAAGGCATTGACTGAATCATACTTCATTCATTCTGGGTGATTGAGCGTCAATGGCTTTCAAAGTGGACAAATTAATACATCTCTTACTCGAACAGCTATTAAGATAACTTGTAAATATGTATATTATTTTCGACTTATGATGTAAAATATGGATTGAGTTTCATATTTTATCATTTGGAACACCCTATATATTAAAAAACCAGCATAAATGTTTCATCATACACAGATAAAAATACGGAGTTGGGTTTAAGTTTAAGTCCATTCAGGTATTTTATCGTGACTATTCTTTGAGGACGCCTCCGTTTTGAAGTGAAATATTTTCTCGTTAAACAGATAAATTGTATTTGTCAAGGAGGTAATCATATATCCTGTAAATTCAACTTCGCAAAAGAAGTAACTGCTTAATTTCACAATGATAATGCGCAGAGGGAACTTAATATTAGGTGCTTCCCTTTTACTAGCGAAGTGAGGTTGAAAATTATATTCCACGTGTTGGATCGCGGTGGATATATACAAACGAATGATTTTGAAACAAACTTTACTTGCAAAAGATAAGCAACTATTGTTTCTGTAACCACAATCTCATTTAATAAAACAAAATATGTAGTATATTATTATTTATCTTAAATCACCTTTTCTAGTTTTAGAATGTTATTCATACATAAATTGCGTTTCTAATTTCTACCAACGGAAAGTAAATAACCCGCATCACAAATAAGTCATGTTTTACGTCTAGTACAGTCAAGCAACAGGTGCATAACCACAGAGATACTTTTTGCCTATTTAACTAATGTAATTGGAAACCAATATATCTAGTTATTCATATAATAGGGTCGAGTACGAATAACATTGTTCTACAGGTGATAATAAAGGAGGTTAATTGGTCATTAATAGAGTTGGCAACCGCTGTTGCTTCGAACACAAATCGTAATTACATATGTATATGAAAAGTATGTAGAAAATAATATTTGAAATCATATTTTGGCTATTTCACTGTTTCAACAACGTATTGAGAAGTGAATATATGTAATAGAATTTAGAAAATATAGTTTGTCAAAGGGAAAATTTTGAACAGTATCGGATCACGAGCAGACCGTGCATAAAAAGCAACATAAAAATATGCAAGAGAAGTGCATAGAGCATCGTACACAGTAATCAACTCGAATGGAACTTTCTTTCAAAAACAGAAGGTTGTTTAAGATTAATTTAATTGGAAAGTTTCAATTTACAATAGCATTTTAGAAAATTACCACACCTATTATTTTCCTCTCGTACCAAATTTTAATTATTAGTTCCAATGAAGAATATTGATTTTTATTTGCGTGTATAAATAAGTACATAAGCGAAATACAAATACGTCATTACAATGTAACAGTTGTAATTATTACTAATTACGCGATGTAGAAATATAATTTCCAACAAAGGTACATGTGAAAACTGCGTAATCACTATACACGTTTTAGGATATAGTCCCGCCTCTTAATATCTAAGAAATAGAATTGAAATTGCTAATAGATTTTTATCAAACGATAGTGTCATATGTTTTCTCGTGTTTAATAAGAAATGACAGAGTAAATATTAGGTGTAAAAACTAATTAGTGGATTGCAACTGTGTTTAATACGTGTTTCCTATTAAGGAGTTTGTTGCATATCGTTAACGGTTGCGTTTACGATTGCAATAACTATTTGTCATTAACTGTTGTTACTTGCTTATTGTTATGTAAGAAAGGAAGTTGAAATGGAGCTTTATGTATATGTATGTGTATACATTCTCCGTACAACTCCGTACAAACTAATTATTATTTATAATATGGATACTGAACACGTGGTGTTCGTACAGCATCTCTATAAAAATATCTTAAATCATCGATCAAAATTGTTTAGTAAAATTATTATCTGAAGATCGACTTTTAGCATATTTAAGAATTTGTATAGATGGGGCCAGGAAAATTGTTGCAATAATAATAATAATACAGGGGTAATAAAGGGTAAGCATTTTGTATTAGGTATCTACAAACTACGGCCGATTCTTTTCTCAAGTTTAAATTATCTGCTTATACAAAATTATCTTATTATCTCTTATTATTATATGAACTGTAATAATTATTCATATTTTTATTAGATTGTATGGACTAAATTTTACAACATCAGTATTGTGTACTAAATTGCATAGCTCAATTGCATCCTAGCATACAGGAAACCAAACGAGTGTCTTCATTTTGTAAATTGCATATAAAGCAAAGTATTGAACGTTTGTGTATTGATGCATGCACATACAGAAGAACTTTTATGCTTATCAGTACTTGTTACTACGAGTCACTTGTGAGCACCTCCGACGATGCTGGTGGTCTCCAATTGTTATGAATAGTTGCTTGCATTGAGAAATGGAGCTAAATCTAAGAATTTCTACACGTACACTTTCAGAATGTCCTGAATTATGCGGAATTCGTATACTGGCAGCGCGGGCATTTTCAAAGCATCTGCTGTATTTGAATTAATACGAGTACTTTTTTAGAATCTGGAATAAACTGGAAGATCATGTCTAACAACTAGTTAATTTTAATCTTATACCACTACTAGACAGGTTCTTCCACTCGAAAAAACTACTTTCTTTAAAGGTATTTATCTCAATATTATCTCAATAGTATGGAAACGCTACTTGTAAATAACAGCTGTTGTTTATATTAAAATTATATGTTGTGCAAAATCTAGAAGAACGTATTTATTTTGGTAAAAGCAAATAACTACGTTTATTTATCGAAAATAGCAAGCAAATTGTTTAAATTTATTGTGATGGATTATTGGGCCAGTCATTTATCAATAATCTAATTTCTAAATTAGTATTATTATATACCTCTGTTTTCAATTAAAATAAATTTGTTATCAGTACATCCTATTCAAGAGACAAATAAAAAGTTTAAGCATATGTGAGTAAAACACGTGTAAGTAAAAAGTGTTTTAATTGTGGTATGAGGCAAGATATTCACGCCAAAAATGTTTGAAGGCGTTGAAAGACGTAAATTGCTTCTAATTTTAAAATTATTTGTATATTTATAATAACTTATCGCTATATTCACTTCCACTTTAACTATTGGGCATGCGGGTATTGTTTAGAATATTTGTCAACTCGACAATCTGCATAAAAGCTTATTTCCTGCGGATACGTTATAGCAAGTCGAGGACGCCGCCAGCTAAGTTTTGAAACACAGCGGAGGTCTTAAAATACACTTCAGTGTCACAACGAACCACAGATTCGAATCCGCCTTTTTTAACAAGCACGGATTGCTTAAATGTGTGCAACGAGTTAATTACATTTATTTTGTTACAATACGACGGACTATTATGGGAAGGTTACTGGCAGTCGTACATTACGACAATTGCCATACAAGTGTGTTATTGCAAACGTGTTGGTTACAAGAGATATGCAACGTTGTGACATTATTGTAGTACTAAGTTGCTTTGACCTGATTGTCTTACTTTAACAAATTAAAGTAGGTTTTGAAATAATTCCTTCGTAGATTTATAGGAATCATTTAAATAGTAAGTAACTGAAATGGGAAATTCAAAGTAAAGGATATCGATGTTTCATTACTGCAAAACGTAAGTAATACAAATCACCGGTGTATGTACAAATTTTACCGTTAAGTTTATAGTAGAAACGAGGCCGACGAATTGGTACTACACTTGCTGGTGAGGTAATGTGAAGCGTTTGTAAATCCGGTTGAAACAAATTTGTAAATAAGAAGAGGTGTTAATAAGATTAACTTAAACGAAAAATAGTGGGCTACAGTATTAGAACCGGAGCCAACATGGTAATACGTTTTATACTGAAAGATATTTAACATCAAATTATTTCATTAGTTTTGTACCCTTATCTTTGATTTTTAGAAAATTAAAATAGCGTAATTGTCAATTAAATCATGACTGTATGATACATATTATTCCGCTTCACTTATGTAAAATGTTTACAATCTATTGATAATTATATAGACGCAGTATGAATATAATTAATGATGGAGTCAAATCATTACTCAATTATATCTCCTATTTTGATAATTTCCGATTAATTTTCTATCTCATTTAGAACATTAGTTTGTAAAATTCTACGTACCGCTACAAAATTGTATATTATCAACACCTACGCATATAATGCTCTATAATGCGTTTGCTTGCATAAGTTCACGTACTGCTATAATTACAGATTACGAAATTTGTGCCAAACGTGTTCATTATTAATATTTTCGAGCCATATACACATATATCATGGAGAATGGTTTGAACTTTAGCCTTGATGAATTTCTCTTAATCGTTACTACACTGTAAGTAACGGTTTTGTCTTTTATATTTATACCAATATAAATGTCATGATCTTCTGTTGATTGGTCATTAATGGTTTTGTATATTAGTTTACTTAATTCAATTGAATAGTATAAAACTAACGTTTAACATAGGAATTAATGGTATCATTAATAACGGGACTTGTAAACATGATCCAGTAAATAATAAAGCAGTACTACGACTACTACTTATTTTACTCGAAAAATATCATGTTAGAATTAAATATATTGTACTATACTATTAGTATAAAACATAGTAGGGCATATGGAATAGTAACGCAATTTGTAAACTTAAAATAATTATATATTTAAATGTTATGCAAATATTGTATGTAATGTTTTTGAATCAAGTATATCAAATATTCAGAGCTACATAAAAATTGATACTAATGCTGTTATTGAAATTTTGTAATGTGAAACTAGTTACTAAGTATGTACCGCAGTTAAGAGACAATCATAATAAAATTTATTGGTTTTGCTAAGTCTTTTGGTTTTCTAATTTCTCTATAATGTTACAGAATTTAAATAATACAAACGAAATTTGTAGTTTTCAATTTTAGAACAAGTTCATAACAAGAGAATTAGTTCTCGTATAAAATTTCCAATAAAATTTATATATACTTACACCATGACCTGTCATATACATATTATGAAATTTTAAATATAGTCGTTCTAATGCCATAGTTAAAGTGCATAAGTGCACACAACGCACATGTACAATATGTGCAAGTATGCGTACTTAATATAAAACTTTTGTGTTTGAAACAATAATGTAAACGTTGAAACAATTACTGTTAATATAATTTCTTCATTAGATAGCTCTGCAACAGATTTGAGTGTATATAACCACGTCGAATATTAATAGAAAGAGAAATGACAATATTAATGCATGAAGTAAAAAATATATTTGAATATTGTAGATATAATAAACAAAAAGAAGCAATTAATCCAGCGGTGTTTCTAATATTTGACTTCATTTATTGCTTTATTTTATTTATTATTTTAGGGTGATTCCTATAATTGTAGAGCAGGAGAAAAAAGTATCCGGACAGTGCACGAAAGAAGGAGGCGTCTTACTCAAACCCTACGGAACTTTATTGTCCTAGAGTGCATACAAATAATGTCTGTGCCACAGACAGTCCATGTAGGTATACTAAGTCAATAAAGTACCCGTGCATTTTGAGTGAAGGGCCTCTTTCTTACATGCACTGGCAGGAAACTTTTTTCTCCTGCTATACCACGAGCACCTTATAGGCATTTTTTGGTTTACTGTGTTTTGGCCATGCTCGACGTTTTCAATTAATGCCAGCTGTTAATGCATAAAATTTAATATCTAAAAAGCAGCAAAAAATTGTATCAATATGCGGACGGTAGTCATTTTAGTAAAATTGAAAATTAAAACGAGTAAAAGAGTAGGTACTTCAATTTCGTAGGTATGGCATGGCTTTAAGTAAACGTTTCGTTGATCACCCTCTTAGGGTAAATCGTCGGACAATAAACCACCAACAATTCAAATGTGTTAATTATGTGTGTGACCTAATTAGAGGTATCTAAAACTTATCTGTTATCATATCGTTTTGATAGAAATACTTGAAATTCGAAAATTAGATTGCAATATTTATATGTGGGTTGGTCGTTTCATTGCAAAAAGATAGCTGTTCATATTTTGTTGTATTCATTATTCACATTTTTGTTTTCCTTTTCTCTTAATTAAATTAAACCACTATTGCTAATTAGAAATACACACAATTGTTAAGCATCGATTGATATGACATAATGCATTAAAACTACAAGGTGATGAAACTGAAAGGTGATAGATTCGATAATAATGCAATACGCGGGAAGGTGAATTATTTTATTTCCTAACGAGTACAAGGTGCATAATTTCATATGTACCAAATTCACATCTAATCTCCACACATAGAAAAAATACTTGTTTGCGTGGCAGAAATGAAGTCATTACTTACGAGTTCATAGTGTTTACTGCGAAACCGAATGAAATTATGTCACCATCCCATTGTTGGCGATTATTGCTACATAATTGCTTGTTGCACGTTATGCAATACGCCCGTTTTGTTCTTTGTGCTCTTTATAAAAAATTAAAGGACTGATAATAAAATTAGAACGTTATTGTGTTATTGATTGTGAGTACGCTTACGTCAGTGTGTATTATGGCATCTTTACTACGTATTGTTTTGATGTTTTGGTATAACTCACAGATATGGACGAGCAATTTTTTTAGGATTATACTCTCGTGTCGTGTTGGTCTAGTACATATGTGTGTGTACTGGTTGTACCCCGTCTATTTTTTAAATTTTGTTTTTTGGTCGTTTGAAAGTTTCGCCAGCAGAAAAAAAGCATCCGTCAAATATCGTCTCTTTTGTTTTCGTTAGTAGTAAATAGATATTTATTTAAGGCATTTGTTGATAGAGTGGAATCATTTTTGGACATTACAGCCTATGCCCTCAGCAGTGGAGGGCTTTAGTATGGGGGATTGCAACCACTGTATACTAAAAGCTTTCGAAAGTTTCATCACCATCTGGTCCAGAACCAATCTTAATGACCAAAATTTAAGCTCATCGGAGTTTCACAACTGACAAACGTTCATATTAAATTCTTAATTTCAAAATATGTCGCAATGTCAAATTTTGCGACAGCAAACTATTTCTGCAATCAAACGAAATATCAGTTTGGCTTCTATAGTGTCAAATTTTGTATATGTTTAATTATAGTCACTCTTAATTGTCGAAATATTTATTTTTTTTTACTATGTTTCCAGGTGGTACCGCACGGAAGCCATTCCATGTTGACGGCACATTATCGTCTTGAGTCAAACCCTCGAATATCGTCATTACATGAAGTTATCGTAGGAAATAGATATCTTTACCTAGTATTTCCCAAAGCCTACGGTGACCTGCATTCCTATGTCCGGTCTAGGAAAAGGCTGCGGGAATCCGAGGCTAGGAAATTATTTAGGCAAATAGTGGAGACCGTCCAGGTGTGCCATAAAAGCGGCATCGTTCTGAGGGATTTGAAGCTTAGGAAATTTGTCTTCGCCGATTCGCAAAGGTAAGTGCTTTTTGGTTCATTAAAAAACGGATGAAGTACTATCGGAATCACGAAAGTAGAGTCATCAATAAATTAACGTACGAATCAAATCGGTACTTCAGCGTCATATTAGATATCGTACTTCCGGTAATATTTCAAACATGCAATAGCGGGCACATAACGAAGTGTCAAACTATAAGGTTAACGTCAGTTGTAATGCAAGTGATAGATTACAAATATAACCTATTTGAAATTCGACAACCGGTAAAACAACGTTAATCAAATTACGTCTCGAAGTGCGGCTACTAATGTGGGGTAATATGAGCACGTTAAGTGAATTTCGGATATTTTTCGTAATTATCAAATTTCAACCAACATGAATATTTTTTTATCATGCAAAATAACATTCTTTATCAAGTACTGTACAATAATTTGTTTTTAACATGATCATGTTTGTAGCGGTTATTCCATGCCTTCAAAAACTCCTGATTAGAGATGGTCAGTGCGTCACTTTGACAGTTCGTTGGGTCGTAAGTCACCGCGATGTATAAAACTTACTTTATTTTAGGGAAAATGTTTATTATATAAGTTCAATTAAAAAGTTATAATACTACTAAAGGTGATGCTGAAAGTGTTGCCCATTATTTTGAAGACAGAGAAGAACTCTACCCGTTATACTCTCAAAACCATTTACAAGGCATTGTGGGGTTATGTCAGCACAGCAATCGGATCGGGTGATATTGCTGGAAGATTAATTATTCTGTCATCGAAAAATTGTGCCAAGAAAGCTCGTCATCCTGAAGTTCATTAATAAAAGGCTGTAATAATTGGTTTTGGTATACTTCAGTAGCTACGGTTACATTAAAAAATATAGGCCCGATAATCCGTCTCCTTGAAACCGCTAGCCAGACACCTATTTTTTGTGGATGTAGTGGAGTTTCTACGAATTCATGAGGATGTTCTGCAGACTACATTCTCATATTTTGTTTATTTAAATAACCAGAAAGATGGAACCAAGCCTCATCGGTAAACAGACATTTGTCGAGAACGTTGTCATTATCTACGTTATCCAAGAACCACTGACAATACTGCGTTCTTGTACCAAAATCTACCTGGGTAAGTTCATGAACTGCTTGAATCTTATATGGATACAGTTTTAAATCCTTTTTTAAAATGGTGTGGCATGTTCCAACTGACCCCTGAACTTGTTGCGACAGTTTTGCAATAGACTTTTTAGGTGAGTTGTCCATTCTTTGTCGAATATCCTCTATGCAAACTGCCGTTCGTTTTTTAGGTGCTTCGCCACCAGGTTTACGTGTTACTGCATCTGTTTCCTGAAATTTATCTATGCAAGCATGAACATGACTTAGTAGCTGTGCGCTGTGCATACGTAATCGGTAGATTAGGAAACCTTGCAAACACTGATTAATGGAATAAACCCATTCTCCATTATTTAAGTTTTGACCAGTTCTAAAATAACTTTCAAGTATAAACCTTTTGTGTTGTAACTCTAACATTTTAATAAAAGAATAAACAATCAAATGGAAATTTTCTTAATTTAAATTTGTCACTGACAGCTGTCAAAATTTGTGTGTAGTAAAAACTGCAGTGTTCTCAATCTTAGAATAGTAGTTTTATACAACGAGGCAATAATGACAGTTATTATTCCCGAGAGCTGAATTTACGAACCGAGCCGCGTAAGCGACGAGAGAGTAACTCGGCTCGAGGGAATAATAGTCATTATTGCTATTAGTTAGTATACACTACTTTATCTACGACTAACTGAAGATTACTAAAAAAACAAATCAATTAAACGAATATATCAATAGATTACTACTATATCGATATGGCGTTTGAAAGTTTGACAGTCCATAAAATTATCGTAAGCCTTATTATAAAAATGTTTAGATTTTTCTGGCAGTAAACCAAACGTAATTGCATCGGCCTTAAGTTTAATTTCTGGGGGTGTACATACATAACTTAGATTCATCGGCGTCACTATTCATGATAAAACTAAAGCCCGATGGACACATACAAGAAAAACTTTAAAGATTATGTTAAAAGTTTTCTTTACAAGTCCGTATACACAAACAAGTTTTTAATGTAAAGTATTCGGTTTTATTTCTTTTCAGTTTGTATATATGCTTTCTGACGAATTGCGCATGCGCGATTTGTAGCTTTTTCATACTTGTCAAGAAAAATACTGCATGTACCAGTTTTACTTGTATAGTTTCGACTTTCAAAGTTGGACTTGTAAATTGCAGCGTGCTTTTTTTAACTCATATGAATCGACGACTTTTAAAGTTTTTTTTGTATGTGTCCATCGGGCTTAACACTAACACGCCAAATCCAAAAACGCCAATAAAGTTTTGACGTTTGACAATTAATTAAATACTCGGACTTGTTTATCGTTACTATGATAACGTTGGTATCATTATGTTCCTATTGGTGGAATGCAGAGACTAATGGTAACGTTATGTCTCATTATTCCCTGGTCGCATTTCATTATTCCGTCCGGGTATTATGAGTACTATTATTAACCAATAGTGATTAATATAATTCCTACTTTATTGTTTAGTCGTAGATAAAGAAATTTAATTAAAAAACAGCCTACTTTAATCAGGAAAGTTTTTGAAGGCATGGTATTTGGAAACATTTTATACCTAGTCTTTCCCCATGCTCATATTACCTACTATGCTCATATTACCTCACATTACCCTAGTTGGTATAGATCGGTATAGATATCTTTGTCCTATACATTGCTGACTACACCAGGTTAATGAAACGTCTGTCCTACCGATATGTTATAGACGAATGACATACGTTGATGTTGTTATTTTTATCTTTTATAGTATCTTGACTAATAATTTTAGAAATGTATGTCGTTACTAGACGCGACAATTTGTGGCGCAGGGCTCTTCTTTCGTGATTCCAATTATATATACCATTACAGTCGAATTTTTGGATCTTGTCCGTTACGTCATGAGTAATGTCAGTATGAATCGACTCATATGTCATGTTGACATTTCTCTCTAATGTACAGTGGATAGCAGCATAATCGATACCGTTACGGAATTTGCTAAACCTTAATAGCAATGTAGAGGGGGTTACGTTGTGCGACCTTCAGTTAGGATTTATAGTAGATATTATTATTAGTAGATAAGGTCGACGTTAGCTTGCGGTGGTGTCGATTTAAAAGCTGGCCACTGTACGTTAAATATCGGTGATGAATATTTTACGTATTAATTACGATGTTAATGACGTAACGGACAAGATCCAAAAATTCGACTGTATCTACAATTCTATCAGTACTGAAATTTAATTGGAGTATTGTTAAATTGTGATCGACTATAAGATCACTTCTTCAGTTTGTTTTTAACTTTTGACTTATAAGGTTTACCACCGTATTAATATCTACCATATTGATATTCTTGCGTATCAGTTCTGCGTTTATTCTGTGAGCCTGTCTACTACTTATCGCTGTCATTTAAGGCTAAAGTTGATTTTGATGCTACTGAAATTGTTTTCCACTGTACCATAAATTAAAGGTTAATAACTTGACAGTTAATTACTGAGTTCTAATGGAGTTATTTAATGCATTACATATATAATTACCTCTGAAAAGAAGATATTTATCTACCCTTTTATGGGATAATTAATATCAAAAAAATGATTAGTATTATTATTATTTATTTAATGTAGATTATGTATTATGAAATAGAGATACAATCCCTGTATAGGACAACTAATTTATATCCTTATCGAGCTTTAAGATATTAAAACTTTTCCAATAACTTAACTAATACGTCCAATTCATAATTAAAATTGGAGATGGCCATATTACAATTTTAAAAAGTTTTATGTCCTCTAAAATATTTCGCGCAAAGTTAATGGGATGCTGTATGATATCCGGCGAAAAGCAAATTTTGATTAATTGAGAAATAGGAGTGTTAGCTTTCTGTTTAAGAGAAATTTGACTATAATTGGTACCTGCATTTCCATAAATGTTTGTTGCGCATTTTTTGGAACTGCAAATTGCTCATTTAGTACCTATACCATGTAGCTTCTGCGTTAAAAGATTATCTTTGTTCGTATTGAATATATAAAACTATTTCTACTAAGAGCTTTTCGCGAGATATGTACCTAACATGTTTATTATTTGTTTGGAAATTGGCTGAACACATAAATCAACTTACATATTTTAAGCTAATTATGTATATGTATATAGTTGAGTATACAAATACGTAAAAATCCAGTTCCAGCCAAACTTTGCAGGACAGATGTCCTTATTGAGGAGTTTTAGCTGTATGGATTTACATCCAGAAGAAAGTAATTTATATTTTCTACAATTTTTATTTTAAAATAATAAATACTAGCTCAAAAAATGTAAGTGCTCCTTATTCACTAAGCAACGACTATATACACTACTGTGTAGAAAAATAGATGTGCACTACTATTTTAACTTAAACTCTTTGTAAATATTATTTTTCGAGTACGGTTTCAGCGATATCTCTGGTACGATAGTGTCAAAGTCATATCCATCAATTTACGCCGGTACATTTTAGAAAAACCCCTTATTATATCGAACAACATACAGTATTAGTTGTGCAATAAAATAGGTGTGCATACACTTTAAATCTTGATCTAGCCGTCTGTGTGAAGTGGAAATAATATTTTCCTCCATTTTAACATAAAATACAGCAAAAGAAACATATGTTTAATTGTAGAAATGGGTCGCAGTAAGCATTGTACGCCAGAAATGCATAACCTTATCTTGCATTACCTTGAAATTGAAAAATGAAGGTAAAACGTACAAGCTTACTGCAGAAACTGTAGGTTGCTTACAAAACATGGTAACAAATACATTGAAATGGAAATTAAGACCTGAAAAACGAGGAAGCCCAAGAAAAATGGACCTACGAACAACTCATGCAGTAAAACGATTGGTGCAAGTAAACCCATTTATCACTTCCAGGCAAATAAGAAATGAAATGGGTCCTAATATAGACTCCTCGACGATTAGGAGACTTGTGTTTGGAGTCGACGAAACGTTTTGCGCAGAATAGAATTTGCGAAGTCACATCATTTGGGAGCCACAAAACTGGCACAATATTTTGTGAAGTGATTAATCAAAAATATGTTTATTTGGTCCAGATAGAATTAAAATTTATGTGTGACGCCCGATAGAGAAAGAGTATGCGCCTAAATATACTATAAAAACTGTTAAACCTGGCGGTGGAAATATCATGGTATGGGGTAGGTCCAATTTTTTAGATAGAAGAAAAATGAAACAAATTCACTACGTCAATATATTACGGAATACCATGCTTCCTTATGTTGAAGAGGAAATGCCGGTTGCGCTGAACGTTTCAAGAGGATAACGATCCTCACACACATCCAGGGCAGCAAACCAGTGGTTTGCTGAGAATAGTGTGCGTGTAATGGCATGGCCCGCTCCGTCGCCAGGCTTAAACCCCATACAACATCTATGGGGTGATGTCAAGAGAGCGTTAAGCACGTCAAACCCTGCAAATCAAAATGATTTATGGACAGAACTAAACACTTGGCGCTCAATGCCTAACGAGCGATGCCAGAATTTAGTAGATTCTATGCCACGTCGATGCGCGTTCTTTAAAATCATGGATATGCCAGGAAATATTAATTCATACATTGTACTACCTGTAAAGTTTATATTTTGTACGTAGGTATTTTATATTTTACATTTATGTTAGAAGTTTGTATAATTGAATATTTAATCCTGTTCTTTTTTATGTGTGACACGGGTACATATGAATATGCATATATATTTTTAACGTTTCTGTTATCAATTACACCCCACACGTATTTTTTTGCACAGTAGTGTATGTATCTTTCAGGCATTTTTAACAACTGTTTTGACCCACCAAACAAAATCACTTGAAGCAACACAATTCGGTAATGTTAGTAATCTCAGCACATAGAACAATACATTCGAATATATTCGAACCTTATTTAGCAAATATTATCAAGGAGAAGTACGATATGTCTTTCTTATATAATCTTGCTTTTGTAGATTTTGTTTATCTTGGATGATATTGTACCTATCTACTATATACTCGCTCAGACATTAGACTCTGGTTTCTAGTGTTAACACAATGATTCATTGTTAATAGTACATACTACAGTTATAAGAACAAAAAACGTAGGTTCTTATGTTATTATATTAATTTATATTATAAATAACAAATCGTGTTCCAAGACATTTGTTCCAACCGAATTTTCTTCCTTTTAAAAATATATTTATGACATTGGTCGTGTTCAGTTAGCACATTGGTAAGTCACTGGTACGTAATGATGAGTAAGTACCGCACTGAATACCTATATGCTAATAGTACAATACGTACAGGGTAGGTATCTAGTTCACTACTTCACTAATCTGTACCTAGCGGTGACTTACTGATGTGCTAACTGAACATGACCATTTTTTACTTTATTTGTTGTAACCTTAACATTTTTCATATTTTAAATACAATTTTATAAGTACTTAAGGATCATAATTGTGAATTGTGTGTATAGCTGCATGTATCATGCTTAAGTCAAGCATTAATTTGCAAGAATTCAACACTATTGTTTCAGAAATTCCCTAACAAAATTATCTTTATTTTAATTAAATTTAAAAATTTTACAACATATTTATATTGGTATGAATTGTAATTGGCTAGATTGTATGAAACTTACTCGTATTTCATTCTTATTCTAAATAACGTTTTATTTTTTTTAAAGCACATTGTATGTTAGTTGATTTGTAAATTCTATTTTAAAGCTTAGGTAATTACGTTTGAGTTTTGATGATGTTACAGATACCTACGTAATGAATAAGGAGATACTTATGTATGTAGATGTCCTTTTCTTCTTTTAAGGCCGCATATTATATGTAGTTGTGCAAGCAGTGACGGCATTCCTAAATAATTGTTATGGTCTGGTAATGTTTATCCATTTACGTTGGAATTCTTTTAATAATACAAATAATGTATTCGTTCTAGAGTCTGGTTAGTCTAGGAATCACTACATGAAAGAAAGAAAGACATTGCATCCTTTAAGTTTTTATTTTCTAGATTACTCAATTGAATTATTGGAGATTTATTTATGGATGAAACTACATTGTCCTATATATATGAATATAATTTTGCAAAGAATGTTTATTATGCTAATAAAATGTTTATGTCGTAGATATATATATATGTATTGTACCGTTTCATTGTACTAACTGCAATTGCTAACACTTGGTATATCGTTCGTCTTTGAGCCACTCCCAAAAGTCATTATACATATATACATTCTTTCGATAAGTTAAAAAGTTTATACGACATCATCTCGATATTATTGTTTGCACGTTGATATTAATGTTTGCACTTTAATCGATCAGGAGAAATGTTTTCCCGGTCTCGATTTACCTGTATTTTTTCTCCTAAGCATATAATATGATATCTATGCTACGCATTATATGTAGTTGTATCAAATATTTATACATAGTACACAGGCAGCTTTATATACTTAACACAAATGATACGATTGTCGCAATCGGTTCAAATACTTACGTCATTCCACCTGTGTAACTTATTACCAAATGTTTAAATGGTCGTTTAGTATTGCAGAGCTCGAGATAAATTCTCTCAATTGTATTAAGCAAGAACGTTTGGACAAGTGCGGTTTGTTAACACGCTTATAAATAAAACTGTATATGCACGCCTGGTATTACACCATATACAACGTATACACATAATACACTCACCCAGAAGTAGAACTGGTACTGCACTTCAACATGTTACCAGTATTATATTAGTAAATGGGGTATTAATAGATAAAACAGTAGACGCCGAATTAGACAAGTCTGCGGAATCTCTATATAGATTGAGATGTTTTTCGAGAGCGGTGAACGTAGGAAGCCCCTATGTTGATATCAATTATGAATAAGTTCAGCTATTTATGTTTATGGTCAAGAAAATCTATTTTAAATTCATTAGATGATGCAAGCATTAAAGCATAATAAAAGAAGCATGCCACGGCCTATATTTAACGTGATGATTTTTATATGAAATGTTTCCACAATAATACAAGGTGACAATAAATCATATTTTGTATTTCCATTCGATTCGCACATTACCTATACATGTAATGCTTGACTGACTTCAGTAAGTGACATCATTGACAGTATTTTTTGATAGGACGTTTAGCAAATGAAACATTGTTCGATGGAAGCAAAATTTACTTGTACTTTGGCCTAATAACGGCAATTCTCACGATTAATATATCCGCGAAGAAAACATTTTCTAGTTGTATGATGTTGTTATCTATTCTTATCATAATTTGCCCTCAAATTTTAATTCTTCTCTTTTAATAATTTAATTTTATCATGCAAAGCGAGATCTGATTTTGTTTCGTCCAAAGAATCGCGTTACATAATTGATCGTACGTATGTACTCCTGTTGTCTAGACTGTTCAGTTGTATTACTTATATCTTGAGATGTACACTGGGATGTAGTTCTGAAGATTTTCTTTAAAGTGTCGAATATCTTTGACTTAAGCCTGTGTTTTGTGTTCATAACTATTATCGGTATGGTTATTTTATGAGTTTATGTAAAATACATATTGGTTAGTAATTTCTTTTTCTATTAGCACTGATGTTCAAATCTATGGACTAATTACTATTACAGCGATGCGACGCACTCTCGCAGAACATTTGTTCGTTCCTTTTTTTCGGAAATAAAATTCTTTCGAATTACTTTTGAAATACAATAAAAAAAACTACACCGCTTAGATAATAGATATTGCACATTATCTCCTTATAAAACAAAATTATAATTTCAATTTATCTTGCTATAATTAAATTGATTATCTGTTCATAATATAAATTTAATGTTATGTTTGAAATTCAATAAAAGCCTATGCACTACGTAATACCTAGTACACATACAATTCTCTCCATTGATGGAAAATTTTAATATATCAGTGTTGGCTGAAGTACGTGCACGTTGTATAAGAGTAACAGGAATTACATAAAAGTGAACTGTAATAAACATTCATTCCATTTCCACAATCTTATGTCAGCAACTTATTCAATCCTCTTATGCAACTGTCACTATGTTTCCTTACGATTTATTTGTGTATTGTTAAATAGGAACATTAAGACAATTAAGTAATATTTATAAAACAGTGGTTAATTTGGTTTACATGATATTACATACATACATGCATACGACCTAAAATTAATTTCCTGCAAAGGAAACAATGAAACTATAGTACCCACCACAGATAAAAAAAATCGCAGTGACGAGCAAGTAATGTGGTGTACCACAAGGATCAATTTGGGAGATATTTCATTAATATATTAGTACCAAAGCAGCGTGTTTGGAAAACTTGCCCGGGAACTATGCGTAGATATTAGATACACAGTGACAATAATGCCTTTTTGACGAGGACAGTTGCATGTTTTTGATTGGTTGTTTACGTCATTTACGTCAGTTTATGTTCAATTTATCCAAGAAGAATTTTTCATCATGTTCTTATGAATTATTTAAACAATGCGGTATCAACACAATACTTAACTTTAACTTTAGTAATTTTATCGATGCTCTTCCAACTACTATAAATATTTTTGAATCATATTTTTTTTTTCTCCTAATCTCTGCTAACAAAACACGTATAGCAGGAAAAACAATATCGGCATCTCATTTCAACGTATCACTTTCAGAAATATCTATTTTTCTTCTGTGAAACGGGGTGGGACAATACGGCAAAGCTGTACAATATACGTCATAGACAGTGGCAAATTTAAACCTAAAAATATTCAACAACTGAATTAAAAATTTTTTTTGTCGAATGCTGACATAACTATAATTAAATATAATTATATAGACAAACATCAGTTTTAGCAAAGATTAAAATTAATAAATAAGAAAAAATAACATGCTACCCCATTGTTACCTCCTCTAAACTTAAAAGTCAAATTAATTGATACGCTATTACTGAAAGGATTTATTGTGTAATGTACTTTAAATTTTCTTCTTTTCCGCAAGCATTTTTTTTAATTTAATTTAATATATTTATATATATTTAATATATTATTATCGATATTATATTAGTGATTCGTTGGAACCTTTGCTATCTGTATCCATCTTATCCAAGTTAAGACTATAGTATTGTATTATAATGACACTAAATAATATACTTACTCTTGTAACAGGTACTAACACGTATGTACTTACCTACCTATTATTTAATGAATAAAAGTACGATATACTAGTTCGTAAAACAAAGAAATAATCACTATAATTCGATTACCCAAGATGAAATATATGTAATGGATCTGATGCGTGAATATAAGTAGTCAAGCACGTGTAAGACAAGCAGCTGCTTAGATGTGCCTTACGGAAGCTACGATTAGATGCTCGGTTGCACGAAAGATTCTTATCGAAACGTAAGCTCGTTTTCGAACATCCTGCCCTCGATGTATACGCATTCAAAATAGCCTTTAAAGGAAATTGCCGTTTTATGCAAAACTTTGCCGAATTGTGTATTATCTACGTTTTCTGTGATGGAATAACGATTGGGAAATTCGCGATTGTTCGATTTTCTGATCACCGTTCAAGGCGTAAAGGTCAAGGCGTTTTTATTGTTTTTTATTGCGTGATTTGATAAAGAAGAGAGACTACGATTGTGCAAGATGCCTGTATCATGTTATGAGGGTATGCATACAATTTGGGTCGAGTTATGACATGATGTAGAAGGTTTACGGAACGTTGTAATAGCGTGATGAACACATAAGGAGATTTCGGAATAAAATTGCATCAAAAGCTACACTGTTCATCAAAAAAGTAGGACATAATATTTCAATCGACTCTTAATGATTGTCTGATTTACGTTTTCCATATCTATACACAATAAATAGTTTCTTTTGCTGTTACGCATTAAAATTAATGAATGCATATTTCTTATAAATAACGTTAATTCTCAACATCGTTTTATTGTTGTTAAGCAGTAACACATCTTAATATAAACTTGAGGTAAGCTTGAAATTAATTAGCACAGTTTATTTATGCAGTAATGGACAAAAGTCAAGTAACTCAAAATAGGACGAACGAAAATAGTACCGTTTCATGAAATAATATAATGTAAAGCACACGTACCATATCAAAGTATGTGTTTATGAATATGATTTGCGAAGAAGCACACATCGTGGTCTGTATAACAGTGGAAAACCGTCTTATTTTACGACGAGTCACAATTTTGCATGTACTATTCAAGGAATTTGCTACATACGGTGTCTTACAAAGGAAAGATGAAATCCAAGATAATGTCACAAAATTGTAAAGTACAACGTTGGTAATCTGATGGTGTGAGGTTGCTTTTCTGATAATTGGATGAGCGCTTTGGATCGTATAAACGGTGTTATGGCCCGATTTGTGTACAAAAACATATTGAAGGAAGCAATGCTGCTAACTGAGCAAGCAACTCATTTCTTAGCACAGTAGTCAGTAGTGAAGCACAATAAAAGATATGAAAACGCCGTTGAACTTTCTGATGCCTGGGCAGTGCTCAGTCATTGTTAAAAATAAATGGTATGCCACAAAATATTAATATTTATATAAAGTTACATATAATAAATGTATAAATAGAAAGTGAGCACTGAAGTCGGTTGCATTCAAAAACATACTTAGACGCACTCAATTCGTCCACCAGGCTTGGGAAGATCATTCTGTGATTGCTAGGCGATGGTTTACGAATTTTTGTGATGGAGGTGCAAAAACAATTTGAAGGTAAAGAACTTCAAGCATTACTTGATAAAAATACGTGTCAAACTGAAAAAAAAAAACTGAAAAACTGTTGGGAGTAACTCAGGAAGCCAATGTATGTTGAATTTCACCGAAAAATGCTCAATTTCTAGTTTTACACCTAAATAGTGCGTTATTTGTGTATTTTAAAATTTAATTATTCAATTTAAGTATAAAACATCAAATATGTATCTTTGTAAGACTATAAATTGCCAAATTTGATATGCGCTTTTCTTATTTTGCTATTTAGAATAAACTCTAACATTTTGTAGAATTGTTCGAATTTTGTCTGCTACTATGTATACATACCTAATAAAGAAATTGATTGATGCTCACGCTGATTACGGCAGAGTTGATATAAATAAATTGTTATTTGTTTCAGGCGTTAAAATTATCAATTTCTTTGTATTATCTTTCAATTGAAATTATGAAAGAATTGTTTTGAGAAGACTATCATTCGTAAAAGAAAATAATTTCCGTTTTGGCGCCCCAAAACAAGTTTAAAATTGATGCTCTGACACAGACGATGTCATCGGCGCGAAATATACTATTTCAGCTCATCTCACGTGAAAAATCAAGAGCGATTTTCTTCCCGTTACGATAAGAAGTATCAGAGATATGTGCGAGTGGTAATCAAAAAAAGAAATTTCTTCAGCTTCTGTAGCTGTACTAAAACAGATAGAGAAATCTTTTTAAAATTGGAATAAGAATTGTGAATATATTATGTTTTTAAACTAAAAACGGCCAAAGTTTAAATTATTTTATATTTATTGTAAGGGTAATTGATTTGTAATAAGCAAATTAGGAATTTGAACACTAAACACTTTAACCCACTGAACACCAAACAAGTTTTAACTAAAACACCGACGCGTTTCAACAGCAATGCTGTCATTATCAAGGCGATAATAAAACTCAGAGTTTTATTATCGCCTTGATAATGACAGCATTGCTGTTGAAACGCGTCGGTGTTTTAGTTAAAACTTGTTTGGTGTTCAGTGGGTTAAAGTGTTTAGTGTTCTACTTCTGCACCAAGAGATCCAGTGAAGAACTTCGCAAATTAGGAATTTATTGGTAATGTCGTATTAATATATTTAACGATATAATGTAAAAACGTTAAAAACTATGCTTCATTTAAACAGTCAAATATACAGTTCATGTCACTTAATTTTAACCCTTTGAACATATAACATTCAAGATGATATAAGTAAGTTGACATACTTTCTACTAGCGATTTCTCTACCAGCGAACAATATTTGTTGAAATTGAGATTACCTTTTCAAACAAATTGGTATATTTCTTTTGAATTTACCCTTTTATGTGTAGATTAGTTGACTATTAAGTAGAATCTTCTGGTTGATTTATACGTACTATGTATGTGCGTGTGTTTTAATAGTTTTGTTTACTATTATTGCTACTCGAAGATACGAAGATAGCACACATTACTGCGCAAAATAATTTAAACCGAACTACATTGATTGAATTAATTAATGAACTAATAAAAGTACTTCTATACATTGTAGATATAAAGATGTGTGTACTTGCTTTGCATCATTGCATAAGACGTACAGTAAGCAATGATAATGGTTGGACAGTCCTGTCACAATATGATAACACCCAAGCCGCGCCGAAGATATCCGATGTATTAGATGCAATACTCCCTAACTTTCATTTAAGACCATACACCTACAGGTAAAATCGTAACGATAAGAGTTTCTACATTTCAGGGTGATTTAAAAGCTATTTACACATGCAAATTTACGGTTTAATATAATGCACACAAGGTCACTAATCTTTATGTGACTATTTCAATATTTTTAATTTAATTTGTCTTACGCTGTTGAAATGCATATACCATTATGTGCAATAGAACTGAAAAATAGCGGCAACAGCAACACATTTCTAATTAGTAGAACTCTAAAACTATAACAGTTAAAAATGAGTTCTCGTATAAAAAAATCCTTAATTTGAATCGCTCTTTCCATATTTGATATTCGGATCCGGATTGATGTATGTATTTTACCATCATATTGGAATACCCCTACGAAACTATCAAAGTCACGCAAACGACATATAGATACTATACGATACCTGTTTTCAATATTTTAATCATTCACTCAAGTAATCTTGATAAATAATACTTACTAAACTCGTAATTTATTCATTCTTATTTCTCCACGAGTCTAAAATTAAATCTTAATATTACGCTAATGATGTCTAGTTTATAATCATTCTTGATGACACTTGACTTATAATCTTTAATAAGAATTATAGAGGAAGCAGATAAATGAATTCTATTAGGATCTATTAGGATATATTAGAATAATTTGTTTAGTAATTTAATATTGTATTAACAATCAAATTTCCTTCGAAGCATTACAGTCTTATACGCCGAATATTTAAACCAAATTTATTAATCCATGAATACCATAAACTGTAAAGTAGGGATTAGACCACAATAAATATAAGCTATTGTATGCAAAACAAATTACTGTTTAATATTATCCTAATAATTAAATCTTGCTTGATGATCTGCACTGTGATCTCTTAACTGGAACTCAGATTCCAAATATTGAAATACATAATCCTAAATTTTAAGAATTGTTAATTTCAATGAGGAGTGTTTTTGTAACGAATTCTCAGAAAGTTCTTATTTTCTTAATATAAACTTATGTATAATGATTAGCTAAACCAATTATAAGCACCGTTTGAATATGTTTTAATTACGTTATTACATTAAAGCCAAAGAGGGGGCGAAAAATAATTTTTATATTGCCTTATTCGTTCTCAATATAAATACCTCTCGTCTTGAGAGTATTTAGTTTGCTGTAATCGTCGTAAAAATGCCCGCAACAACAATAGAAACGCGAGCAAAAATAGTTACCCTTTGGGAGCGTGATTTGTCCTACAGGCAAGTTGCTGCAGAAGTTGGTGTATCGGTAAGTATATAATCTATTTTTATTGTTCTATATGAATTCTTTGAGTGCATTGCACAGATACTATTTTATTCTATTTTTTGTACTTTAGTGTATTGGTGTTGGTTCATTGATGTTCTGGCTTGATGACTTAGCGTAAAACGGTTATTTGACTAATAAATAGAAATTGAAAGTCAGTGATATCAACACCAAAAAAACTTGATTCTAGAGTTTTCAAATCAAATGTACCTTACGCACACACATTAAATATTAATTGAAAGATAAATAAATGTTAAGTTGATTGTAACTACATTTCACTCATCATTAGATAACGTTTAGTTGCTTAACCACTGATGACATTAAAAAAAGGTTTTTTATATTGTTATACCCCTGGGAATTGAAAACACAATTTGTGGAATACCAAAAATGTGTGTTTCCAACTAAACTTCCTTCATATAATATATAATTTGTAATAATTTCTGATTAATTCTTTACGTACACAGAAAGAACTCTTTCGTATTCGGTAGTGATATATGAAAAAAGACAATACATGTATTTAAATCTGCTTTCAATATCACTATAAATTTCTATTATAACTTTTACTAAATACATATAACATTAATAATAATTCAATAATGATAGAATACATCAATACATATGATAATCTTATATTATTATTGTAACGTGACTACGACCCAAATATCAAATACGGAAAGAATGATTTTAATTAAAGTTCTTTTGTAAGAGAACTCTCCTCTAACTGCTACAGTTTTCCAGTTGTACCAATTAGAAGTGTGTTACTGTTGCCGATATTTGTCAACTCTATTGATACTGTAGGAGAATCTAAAATATTTAAATTCACCCTGCAATGTAGAAACTCTTGTCGTTACGATTTTACCTGTATGTGTACGGCCTTGAGCGAAAGCGAAGAGTTATTGCAAGGGTATCAATAGCTTCGGTATTTCTCGTATTATTATACTGTGACAGGACTGTCCAACCTTTAACGTTGCCTACTGTACATACATACAAAATCTTATCTTTGAAATTTCTATTTACTGAAGTGAACAATGTCGTAAAACAAATTACCCTAATAACATACTAATTTGAAGAATTACAAAAAAATATCCAAGAATAATATGTTTATTAACTTAAATACAACATGATAAAATTTGAATACTTTCTTAGTTAAAAGGTCGCATCTCAAATGATTCGCACTAATAGACTCATTTTAATATGTGCAAGAAATTTTGAAAATTGAATAAAATCCTACAAAAACTGTATCTTTCAAACCTTTGATATAATGATAAGAAATTGTGTAACTGTAGTGTGACAGTTCTACGTAACTGAAGCTATAATGGAGATTAGATTACCAAAAGGTGTGTACGATAAGAAACAAAAAATGTTAACATTGTTCTCCCTAATTGTAAATTGTAGGTTATATGATATGCATAGTATAGGAATTAGATAAGTGGCGCTCTTCATGTTTTTGTATAATAGAAAAATGGGGAAAAGTATGCAGGTCTATTTATTAAAAGAGTTAATAATGTACACGCACGTGTGTGCGGTTATTATTTCGAGTTGCATTGATTGAGACCGACACTCTTAAATTTCTGCAAAGTTGCATATGCGTATAGGATAATTAAATATATTCACTAAAAATATTTTCAACGTGGTGGCACTTCCGGAAGTACTCGAAAATTATAAATAAAAATACTTGACATCAACTTCCTTATTTCAAATAGAATGATGCAGTTTTGTATTTTCGAAATCCAAGCGTTATTTGACAGGGACTTTTACGTTTCTACTGCAGTTCTTAGAATTAGCGCATTATATCCTACAGGGTGTCCAAAATTTAACTGTTTTTAGTACAACTTGAGACTATTAAAACTCGATTTTTTGAAATACATTGCTCTATACTGTTTTCAACATTTTGAAGCAGAATTAAATTCTGCATCGAACTGTATCAGCATTGTAATAATTTTCGAGTTATTAAGTTTTTTGGAGAGTTTGTAGAAAATTATAACATTTTATTAATAGCAAGCCATGAAATGACAAGAACTATTAGTAACTAACTATAACCTTTCAACTCTGGTTTTGTTATGCCCATCGAAATGGAAAATGAAAAGTGTAATATACATGTGTAATCCATCTTTAATATATTTTAGTCGATAGAAGTTTTCAAACAGCGTACATACGTGAAGAACGAATAATGTAAACAATACCATCAGAATGAAGTAAGAAAGAGATGGGAAACCTTGACATTCGCGTTTCCAACAAATATGCATATATATTATGTTGTTACGACACATTTATGTCAAAGTTCGTGTGATTTAAAGTTGCCTGGTTGCAAGTGACAACGTGTAAGAGAGTACAGAAATCATACCTTCCGTGAATATCAGGTTGTGAGAACATACATATGTGCAGTTACTTAAAAATTGCTTATATATCGTTAACATTTAGTTATTATTCTGGAGAAAGTATTAAACATGCAAAATTATAAATACTGCAAATATGATAACAGGTGTAGACTACAATAATAAAAGTTTTGCATCAAAAACAGAATGTTTGTTTTTCAAGTGTAACAAAACAGAATCTTGCACATACATATTTATTATTGACATATGTATGTAATTAATGTGGTTGCTGCTATATAGAGACTATTATTAAACTTTAATAGATTAGAATGAGTGAATATTGTTCAATAAACTAAGATAGGTGTTTTAAGTATTAATTCATTTACCTCAACTCAATTTTAAAACTATCTGTTTCTACTATCCATAGTAAGATAAAGGCTACTATTAAATTTGTAAGGTTGCTGTCCATATATACTGAGATATACTAGTTATATAGTATGCTACCATTTTGTGTTACATTTCGCAATAATAACTTATTACAATAAAATAATATATACATATAATAATGTTTATGGAATCCGCCAAAATTCTATCATTGTGAGTTATTTTTATATCTGCGATAAATTTACCCGAAATATATAAATAACTTGTTTTTAGTTACAATAACCAGAAAAAAATACTTTAGGGAACTATTTGAAGTTTGCTTGTATAAGAATGATTTTATAATTACAGGGCTTCCTGGATTTTAAGATAATTCTAGATCTTGGATGTACGAGCACTTGTAATTTATCAATAATAAATCATTTTAAACAGAGCATCTTAATCGCTAACACTATATCATTCAATTCTAACCGTTATAAATACAATTACAATTGATAATAGGAAACCCCTTTCTTATTCGCACAAACGTCAGGCCCTTGTACGTACGATAAAAGTTTCTTCGGACGTCATCGTACAATAAAAACAACAACAGACGTCTCCTTGTCATTTAGCGAATTCCAGCTGTGTCCGCCGCCTTTTTAGTCGCTTCCTGTTTCGTAACATGCACACAATTACTCGTGCCCAAACGACTTGACAGCGAATTGAACTTATAACAGGATGTACCAAAGTCCTTTTCTGGTGTATTACAGATGAATAACAAATTCGGCAATTTCCGGGTTTTTGATCCGCCACACTTCTCTCAAATGCTCGAACCGTATATATGAAAATTAAAAAAAAATTGTATGGGTGGTAATTGTATGGTATATACAATGATGAATACTAAATATCCAAAAACATTTTTTATAAATAATCAAATATTATTATAATATAATAAATACAGTTTTCTATAAATTCATTTCGGACGAAATTATGGAAACTTTTGAATAGCTATATAAAAACATCACAAAATATATCATCACTTGCTAATTTTAGAATTGTCTAAAACCACTTTTAATAATTTTGAATAATTTATGATCTTTTCAAAGTTTTTTTCACAGTGAAATGCCGTTTAAAATAAATGCTGGGTTAGATTATGACTGTAGCAGTTTTGGTAAAAACTAAAAGCTAGAATTTTTTTAAATATTTTGATGTATATCGAATATTCAATACGATAAATTGTGCATTATATTGACGAAACATTCACAAGCAAAGTAAATCTAGTTTTTCAAATACAAACGAAAGTACGAGGAGATGAAAGTTAGGATTAAATTTAATGGTAACTAAGTCATTTTGAGTTTCATGAATAATTCAAGCAAATAAACAAAAAAATGAAAATATTCAATTAGAGTAATTATAGAGCTATAACTAGTGCTTAAATTTAATATCCATTTACAGACTTTTCGTTCTCGTTGTACATTGGAATTGCGTATGCGGATTTGACGTCATAAGAGAATATCTTTTGTTTCAATCGATTCCGCGAACTACTGCGGATACTCCGTGCAAAATCCCAGTCTCCCAAAATCGTATCGTACCATCTTCCTTCCTCTAGTGTATTCATAGAATATGTACGCAAGTGTAATGCCGACCGACGGAGACGATAACGCCTTCTACAACGGCTGCGATGCCTTTATTGATTTTCCATTTAATCTCGAAACGAACTGAAAGCTGGAGCTGTTTGCCCAGATGTCTTGATAGGTAGATGATGTGTTAAGCAGGTCGTCAGGCTACCGGTATATAGTACGGGTTTTCGATGTCTAACGATAGTAAAAAAATTCACAGTAGGTCATTCCAATTGACTTTGCGTCTATAAACAAATAAGGTCAACCACAACGTCGACTTTTTAAATATTTCTTGATATACTCACTTTGTAAGCAAATAAATGTTTATTCTAGAAAATATAAATGCCTGGATTACAATCAGTTTTAATCTATTTATTTCAAAACTAACTATTAAATTCTTTTTACAGTTTAGAAGTTTGTAGCAGTAGTGTAAAATTACACGTAACAATTAAAGCTTTTAATTTATAGAATATTTTATTCGTCAAACTATGTATCTATTGTAAGATATTACGGTACTGAATTATGTATACATATAGAAACGCAGGTTGTATATTCATTTTTGTGTTATTTAATAGGCGATTTTATCTTATCTCGACTCAATATTTGTTATTTTGCTGCGCAATTTTTATTTTAATATCATATCACTGGAAAGCTTATATGTATGTATTTTGTGATATTTACGTGGAAATCCTATTTTGATTATAATTAAAATTTGCTCATGCTTCTACTCAAATGTCTTATCCGGCATAAGATGTGAAACATAAGATAATTATGAATTTTATATTGTACCAGGTCGCCTTGGCTGTTGTGCAAACTTAATAGTTCTTTTAAGACACTCTAAGTGAAACAACACAACAAATCAACAGAAGATGATTTCTTGCTCTTGAAATGCAATTCTAGTACAAACATTAGTATTTGCTATAGGTTTTGTGGTCTATTGTGGTTTCGAATAATTTTAACAAGAATTGAACAGTCAGTTGCCGGAATGGGAACAGTACATAAAACGGATGCAAATCATTGCCAACTGCGCTTGCGTATGTCGATGTTCGATTTAATCGCAAAATTAAGTTTTGACGGGCCTTTATAACTTTTACAATTCGAAAACTATAATAGAATAGTGCTGTCTTCTTTCATAAACACAGGCTTAACGGCACACGATATTTTTTTTTTTTTTTTTTTTAATGTGTGGTGGGTGCTTAGTTGCAGTGACTCCGTAAGCTGTATTACTTGTCTGGCTATCACTGCAACTCTTGCGGTGTAGTTTTAGTGTGTGTAAGTTGTGTTTAAATGGCTTTGTGACAGCATCATATCGCCTTTTATGATGCCGCGCTGTTAATCACTTTGCTCCCAACAGCGAATGGCAAGTCGATCCGGGATTAAACTCTCTGAAAAAATGTCACCGTCCCTCCAGAGAATTGAACCCCGGCACCTATCGTTCTCTCACAACAATAGTCAGCCGCCTAACCACTCGGCCATCGACCCGTTAAAAAAGTTATTTGTGTTTTATAGAGCATGACATTTTCTACCAAAAAATAAGTAGTATTTCTACTTAAATGTACTAACTGAAAAGGTGTAACAAATGCTAATTTTGTGTTCGTAATAAGACAGAGCACCAACCAGAGATCAACCGTTTATGCAGTGTTCAGATCTTAAAGATCATCAATCCATTGTTGAAACGGCTGTTATAACAAGGGTTTACGATACTATCCTAGTTTCACATTAATTTGTAAAGTGGTAGTTAAGAAAATGTATCAAGAACGAAAATTGATTCACTTTAATCACAATTTAGTTATTGTTTCAGTTTGTAATGACAATTTAATATTAGTAATACTTTTTAAGACGATATATTAATATGTTTGAAAAAGAAGATACTAGATAACGTATCCCTGCTTACAGTCCAACAGCAGCTAGTTGATTAATGATTATAGATTATTAAATAACTATTTTGTTTAGTACGATAAGATAAATGTAAAAGAAATTTATTGAACATTCTACCTTGCGAAATATGTATTATTTGTTAGCGCATATTACAACACCAATTATTTCGTACAAAACGCGGAAATCCTTAAGTTTATTATTATATGTAAAGGCATGTTCCATCTTATGTCTACTTATACTCGATTAGTTAGAATCACTTTTTTGTAAGAGTGAGAAACCATTACGAGTTGATGGCTATAGTATTTTACAGCAGCCACAAAATTATATTACTCGCATATTTATTTGTTAATAAATATATCACCGGTTGTGCAAGAGCGATTAAAGCGGAAATCTGACTGCGTGCATGTGCTCTCCGAGTGTAGCTCTATTTTAATAACCTTTTGTGTATCGTATTTCTCCACAAAATCGAAACGAGAAGCGAACAAAAAAATATTTTCGCTCGTATAAAGAACGATTACATTCAAAACCTTGTTTTTTTATTTTTAGTACATTCTATAATAATCTTGTGTTTCACATACATAAATTTATTGTATGTATGGACGTCTTGCAATAGTTATGTATCTATTACAATGATTCTTAAATAAATGTTTATTGTTATATACTTACCTTTTTCAAGGTAACTTTTCATAAATATTAAATGTATATTCTATATTAGTTGTTTGTGATTATTGCAGGATAACATTGGACTAATAACGTATGTAAACATTGGAGTAATAATTGTTATTTCGATATGTACCTACATATATGTACATAAGTACGTATGTATGTATTTAATATTACAATACAAATGTTTGTTCGTATATGTTCAAGTAGTAAAGCTGATGAAATTTTATACCAGCTTGTAGTAATTCAAATTGCAAATTATGTTACGAATAGTTATAAGTGACAAATAATGAAAATTGTAATTGTTTGTTATGTATCAACTAAGGTGACCAACCAGATTAACTTCTGAAAATGACATAAGCTATGACAGAATCTGCACATTTGGAACCATACAATACATTTTTTGAAATACTGAAATGTGACGCATATACTACACTATTTAACACAAAGTCGATATAACATATAAATTATGCGTTTCCCTTTATCCGGAAACGAATGTACCGAATGCTTTTTTTCGCTAATAAATACTTTTAAAAATTTGATCGTCACAAAAAGGTAGTAAAACTGTGTTCAACGTTGATTGAGAACCACTTTAATACGACGGAAACTGTATCTGAATACTAATCAGTTTCTTCTTTTCTGAAAGCTTGTAAACCATATCATCGAAATACATATTTTAAACTTGACATTGTTACTTCGGAATGATGTTTCTTTCTGTTCAAAATGTATATCGAAAGGCAATTTATCTAATAAACAATATTAGTTAAAAGTCGCACATTTCATTTAGTAGCGAGATTTAGTTCTATAAAATATGTATATGTAGGATGTGGTCAATTTCTAATATGTACACACAGACTAACAACTTGAACTACGAAAGCCTATTGATAGGAGAGGGTGGTGGGAGTTAAAATTAAATGTATCCATTTTACTATTGTCAACTTTTTATATGACAGGAATGTCAGTGGTTTTGTCAAATATCCATCAAACCATCAAACTTTATCCTAATGCAATACACAATTAATGAAAAAGTGCAAATTATAAAGTGGTTTTATAATTTGTCATAGTATTTGATATAACCACTGACATTCCTGTCACACAAACAGTTGACAAAACTAAACTGGACACATTTAATTTTACCCCCCACTACCTTCTCCTATCAATAGGCTTTCGTAATTCAAGTTGTTATCCTGTATATCTAATTTCATGTTTTTGATTTCTTATGGAATATTACAAGCGGCAAAGAAAATGAATAAAAGACTAACATTTATCAGTCTGTAGTACATATTTGGAAAAACTGACAAAATGCAGCTGGATAATACAGTAAATTTGCTGAATTTTACTGATTCAATAATATATAGGAATAATAACTAGCAATGAAATTTGTTTCCTTTAACTTCTGAATCAACAATCGTTTTAACTACTTTAGAATAAAATCTCTGCCTCCATTAAAACAAGTTGACTTCGAAGAGAAGTGAGGGTCAAAAGCAAAGCAGTAAAATTGGCCAAATAAGATGTATATACTTATCTCTCTCTCTAAGGCCGGAATCGCACATGACAGTCAATGTTGGCACCAACGTTTGCTTATATTCGAGTTGTTGGAGCCAAGCCTAATTTGTCCCTAACAGAGTCAGCATGAACATGTGGGATAATAGAAGTTGCCACGGGTGCGTTATAAATATTTCTATGTGTGGCAGGTATTGCAAACATTCAGGCCAATCCTGAGGTGTAGTCAAAAATCGACACAAGACGGATAACTTTCAACATCAGCGCCAACATTAGTGCCAACCCTATATTCGCGTTTCACACATTGAACGACCGTTGTTGGTGCCAAGTGTGTTTCCGGTGAAATACATGACAAATATCATCATAAATTGAGATTATAATGAAATAGTAACCAACGACACAAAGATTGTATCGATCTGTTAGAATGCTTCAGGCTAGATTTGTAAGAAACTCATAACTATGTTACTGCAATGCAAGGTATACGCATTCATAAAACATGCTGTATATTAGAGTAATCTCAACATTTCAAGTAGGTATGGCTCCACAAAGTAACGAAGCAATACGGCGTCTTTCAATTTATTTGTGAATTTGTGCTTTTTTAGATACCATATCAGTAATTAATTTGTGTTATTGCATCATCCATTTTATAGTGCTAGCGTTAGAGAAATACAAAAGTACAATTACTTGTACTACATCATTCGAGATTGATTTTCCTTTCCGATATCAGATGAAAATATCATGCATATTGTATAAGATTTTTTACATTTCAATGTCACGTGATAGGACGTTCATCTTTTTTCGCACTACGTCAATTATTTTAATCTATAAACGTGCGTGTGTTGTATATATTGCATAATTTCGCAAATAAATTTTGCGCACGATAACGCGATTCGCATCAGTGTGTTAACGAAGTTTGTGGATTCATTTCACAATTTGTTAAATAAACATAAACCCCATTAGGTAGATATAATTATTCAGAGTGTGTGTGTGTATGTTTATGTAGATGATCAGTATATAGATAGATGAGTATGTGCGTGTGTGTGTTGTATATTTAAATTGCAAAAATGCTTCCATATGGTACTGATAGACATTGGCATTATGTGAATCTTAAGAATGTGATTTAAACTATGTTCCACTCCTTTTTCCAGTATATTTGCGTGTAAAATTAAATTAACAGTTAAATTTTTCAAACTTTCCTATTGTAGTGTCGTTTTTAAGAAATCTACAATAATTTACCGGTTTAAATAAAAGTAAAACTCAACTTCAGAAGACTATATTATTGTGTGACCATTTCAGCAATCTATAGGTATAAAATGTTTGGAAGTAAAGCGCGTTACTGTATCTTTCGTCAGCATTAGTTAATATCTGCTAAAATATTGGCACTTGTGGTACTCACCAATACAGTTCTATAGAATGTTTAATTCTCCGGGCGCTGAGCTACAGCATTTATCCTAAGCCATTTCCAAGGATAATTAAATGCTTATGTTTACTCTCTCTGGGCCGATAAATGATTCAGAACAGATTCTACCTTCATATTTAACCCATTTTATGTTTTTTTATCACAACTTTCATGTCAAAATTTCTAATTTATGTAGAAGGTAAACTTGGATGGCATCTTAATTTTATTTTGTAATAAAATTGTTGTAACGAGGTAGGGTTTTGAAACCGACCTATAGCTGAGAAAATAGGACTATCGCATCATCTCATCAATAATTTTATGAAGTTGGGTAATTCCAGCGGCAAACATCACGCTAAGGGGGAGCCAATGAAAAGCTAACTAGAAGACAGCGCTCATGATATTTTGGTTAGCCTCTTCTGGTAATGTAACCGCAGAACAAATAAAATATAACTTAAACAGACGTGTACAATAAATTTTAATCGGCAGTAAACGTTTTCGATGACTAAAAAAGGTTTCAAAACCATCTTTAAAAGAGACACATAAACAGCCGATACAGAAATTTATGCGAAATCATATGAGATAAAATTATGAATGGAACAGCATTATAATTTCTGAGGAGGAGAAATTTAATTGAACGGATTCTCTTGGTTTCAAATGTTGACACGATTTTCGCAAGAGCACTGAAGTTGCGATGAACTGAAATTTTGGTGGCGGTAGCATAATGGATTGAATTCTAATTCTTGTATAGAACTTCTGGAAATAGTGCTGATAAACTTTGGTGAAGAATTGCCGAAGTACATCTATTGGTTATTGAAGTGAAGTACGACGCGAAAGAAAAGGACTAAATATAATAATAATATACTCGTATTTCTGATGTATTTAGAAAAATAATTTAATATTAATGTAAAAAGCAGAAATATGTGCAAGTATAATTAAGCGTTGAGTATGTTGTATATACGTATGTACCTAGTATTTCTTAGTTACTTCATGTAGTTATATATATTTTATAGTATAATAAGTTGTAAAGGAGTGGTACCAAATTTAATAAGAAAATTAATGAACAGATTACAATTCAAAGCATACTTTAAGTCGTACAGTAATTACACTGCAGAAGATATTCGTATTATTGTTTTATGTGTTATTCGAAACAGTGCTGAACATACAAACATGGGGACCACACATGAATAGAACACATTCCCATAAGCTTGCAGTTTTATTTTAAAAGGAAAAATATAATGGTCGACATCCTCTCGTTTATAATATAATACGGCAAAAGATACATCCTGATGTTCCCACTCAATATAACAGATCAATCCATTTCCGCTTTATATACATACATACATATATACACATACATACGTAGGTATATAATATTTTTTTCCATTTCCATCGAACGATTAACACTACCAGCTGACAACTGTGGGTATTATTTCGAACCGGATGTAACCTCTCGAATACAATTCCGCTATGCTTGACGTTGCTATTTTCCTGTACGGTATTCGAACGTATTTTCCAAAAAAAATATCGAGGTAATATCTTACGCGGATAATGTGGCATAGATATATTTTTGCCACACGTGTTTTTTTCTAGTGACAAGCTAAATCGATCTCATTGTACATCATATTATCTTTACAATTCGAGAGGTTGCGCGATACTTCCAACAATAAACAGAAAATTAGAAGGACGGCAACAAAACGCGATGCCATCGCATGATATGTTATTAGTAGAGTCCACCAAAACAATTTGATTAAGCAATCACACAAGAAAGGATATGCGTCAGAGTTATGAGGATAAATGATTCATATCCGGATAAATGAATAGAGATTAGGGGATACTTTAGGTTTTATTCTTTTAAATGTCTTTCACAATATGTTATTGTGTTTAAAATAAGTTTCAGGTAATATGTTTATGATATATAAACATTGTACGAATTACTAGTAAACTTATATCTCTAATATACTTATATACCATATATAAATATATAGGGTTACCTTCGTGTAAGAGTACACTACATGCAATGATGAGGCATTCCCTTGTTTTTATATTGATCATATGATATCTCATTTTCTCTGGCTGAAGTTTTAATGTTAATGTACGCTTAGTTTAATTTCTGTCGTGTTTGCATCGAGTTTGTTATGTGCAGTCAAATTGTTCTACAACAAATCTAATAAAGTTTATCTACCTAGTTTCTAGTTAGAATGTTTTCGGGCTGCAATAATGCTGAAATTCAAAGAAAATTACGTGACCATAATGTGTTGCAATTTGTAGATACAGCTACAGTGAAAGCTCTACTCGTGGACAGCTCTTATAAGCGGACATCTCTCGTAACCGGACAATTTTCCATACACAAGGTTTTTAGTACAAATTACTATTCGATAAGCGGACGCTCCAACGGACGGACGCGGACATTATATTTATACTATATAATGTATACACTTCGTGCAGAACATCTCTCATAAGCGGACACAAAACACTTTCTATGTATGCAATACCCAAAAAAGAATCGTGATAAATCCTGTTTTCCCGGTTTTACATATTCGTATGGTTAGTGCATGTCTTAAAGCACAATGAATTTGATGATTCTCCTTTTTGCACAAAAATATGCTTTTGTTGAATTAATAAACACGTTGGAGAAAGAAAAGTTGTCAGTTTGTGAACTAGCGAAAATGTAAGGTTTATTTACGAAAACTAAAAAATTTCTTACATTTCTAGATATTTTTGCAAAGGTTTAATATCGGGAAAACACAGACGAAAAGTTTCCTTAAGGTTCTCGTATAGATAAAATGTACTTTGATTGGTTTGCAAAGGCTAGAAGCCAGAACATACCCATTTCTAGACCTATAGTAAAGGCCAAGGCAAAAGAAATAGCTCATCGTACTCGAGCATTTAAAATCTTTTAGTTAAAAACCTACCTGCAAATTGGAAATCCAATAGAAAGGCATGGATGACGCGAGATATGTCTGAATGGTTGCAGCAATTTGATGTTTTTATAGAGGCTATTTATTGTAACTGGATTTACGGAATTACTGTTTTTTTATTGGTTATCTTAAAAATGTACATCAAATAAAGATTTTTTAAGCTATCCCATAAGCGGACATCTCCCATAGCCGGACGAAAACACTGGAACCATGAGTATCCGTTTATGAGAGCTTTCCCTGTATATGGATGCTGAGGCATATCTCTAGGGTTAATTACTGATTGGTTCAACATCTTTAACAATTAAAACTTTTGTTATATATTTCTATATTTTACATTCCTAAGCGTCTACAGTTTATTAAAACAATACTAGCTGTAAATTAATTGATTAGTTGTCACTCATTGAATTGAACTATATGTTGTACTATTATTTTTTAAAGATTAAGGAAAATGTCACATTTATAGGTGATTTCTGAATTTTAAAATGAAATATTGTTTTGTAATTCAAGATTTATCATTTCTCAATAGGTTGATAATTTTACAAAAAATAAGAGCTAGTTAAGAGAAGCTTCATGCTATTACATTTAGTTAATAAGGAAGTTATCGTGTCAGCGTCCTTATTTATTTTTAGAAAAGCTTAAAATTGTCTTTCATTGAGTCATATATAGAGTGGACCAATTCGGAGCGAAAGCAGAGGCGTGACTGACGAATTGCTTCGCGCATGCGAAACATTATGAATATCTAGAGATATACTATCACGAACGGTGCTGTTATTATGTTAGATATAAAAAAAATGTAAGATGGATTTTCTAGATTATGAAACGTTCTCGATGATACGTATAAAAAATAAAATCTAAAATGTATGTATGATGATTAAAAGAATACACTTTCCTGCTACTATTATACGTGCACACACGATGACTGTGGACAACGTATTAGGTAATCGTATGTGCGATGGAGCACGCGGGAACCAATTCGTTAGTCACGCGTTAGTCGCTCCGAACTGGTCCACTCTAGTCATATAACTTCATTCACTGATTTCGTCTGCAGGGAAATCCCTCTCCAAATAATATGTTTATCAAGTTTAAACTTAGTTTAGAATTTTTTCTCGCTGCGTCTTTTGTCATCTCACTGTTTAGTTCAAACATATATTTTTGTAACATGTTGTTATGTCTTCAATAATTTTAATTGGTCTGATCGGACAGAGCACCACTATAGCACCGGGAATAAAAATGAGCTGCAGCCACCTGTTCACACACTGCATTTATCAAATTACTTTTTATTTATGAGTTGTAGACTATATACTTTGCACAGACATAAGCTAGTTCCAATATTTATTATTTAGAAAAAATTTAAATGTTTTTGTTAGAAACCACAAACTATAGTATAAATGAATTTGTTTCGTAGAATTGATTACTTTTGTGTTTTTAACGCTATTGCTTGGATATAATTAATGTGTGTATTTTGATTATAGTGATGAATTGTCATCTGCAATTTTTTTATTGTAAGGGTGATGATAAACAAAAAATATTATTACTAACTTCATAGGATATTTCACAAATATTCTGTTGCATTACTTTAGGCACATCGTCGATTATATTTAGTTTGCAATTAACATTTTATCGTACTAAACCTAGCCATTATCCATACATATATATATACGTAGTACATAGATACACATATGCTTAGAAACGAAAGTACGCTATTTCACTGCGATAATGTAGCATGTTTGCATTTCTTCCATGTAATATTTTCCATTGCGGTACATGTTTACGCAAGCAACATTTATCTACAGTTTTTGTATGAACACTGCATTAACAACCTTGACGATTCGTGTAGAGGTTCTTCCTAAAACTTAATACAGTAAAAAAAGGGTCAGTACCTCCTGAAGGATCTTAGCAAATTATTGCGCTAGGTTATGTCATGTAGCTTATTAGATTATTTCAATGATAACATTATCGCTTAACTCGTTTACATATATGCATATACTCCTATGTGAAGCTGCATACATACGTTCGTTTTTTCTTACTTACTAGATATGCTTTTCTATTATTAGAATTATATCTTTCCAAGTAAGATTTCGTACTTTTTGTATAAAATTTGTAGTCCAGTAGGGTTGTAATATTTATTTTTATAATAAATAAAATTTTACACATTTGTTGTGTATTGAGGTTAAAATATTATAAATGAATACTTTTTTTTTATAATTATATGCCAGAAAATTATTTTTAAATACGTTAAAGTGAAATTTGAATAGCTCAATTTTGGCATTTATCATCAGAATTTTTTAAACTAATCAATTCAATTAAGTGTATCCTAACTTACTATGTAAAATTTGATCGCCGAGTTTAGAACTTGAATAGTAAGGTTTGAATTATAGAAACTATGAACTCAAATTATTATTAGTGACAGTGGTGGTACATCTTTAAAATTAAATATCAAAATTAAGTTAAGTTTGTATATTTGAAGTGTATTACTTACACTGAATCAATTTTATTTATTATTGGGTCGTAAATGTTCTGCGTTGTTTTTTAGGATCTCTTTCCAAGTATAAAAGGCGTTTCAATATAAAGTTATTTTATCCGAAAGCGATATCTGGTAAATATTCTTCTCGGCTGCATCTGCATATCGTCATTCTTTTATCAAAATTTTCAGTTTACAAATTTAGGTCATTTTCGTTTATAGGTTCAAGGACTATTAAGCCATCAATTAGGGGAATATGTATTTTTTTTAGTCTAATCGGAAAAAATACAATCATATACGAGGCGACCTGAAGTGTATCCGGAATCAACAAGTAAAACGCGGTATTGGTGTGGTTTTTTTTTTATTTTTCGTTACAGTCTCCTCGAAGATCAATACACTTTTCAAACGGTGCTCCAGTCTCTTTAAGGCGTCGGAAAAGTAGATGTTTCGAGGTCTGCAAAATAATCATCTGTAGCGGCGATGACTTCGTCATTTGAGGCAAATCTTTTCCTGCCAGCAATTTTTTCAGGTTTGGGAATAGGAAAAAGTCGCTGGGGGCTAGGTCTGGTGAATATGGAGGATGAGAAACTAATTCATAGTGCAACTCATTCAATTTGGATACGACGATGCAGGATGAATGGGCCGGTGCATTGTCGTGGTGAAAAGAACTTCTTTCGTCTGCAAACGACGCCGTTTCTTACCTTACTAAGTACCTGACCTTAACTAATTAGACGAAACTGCTAAGTCAGCAATTTTATATATTATTATTAGAAATTATTTACTTTTGCATAAAACAATAGAACGTTTGCAGTACCCATAATTTCATACTAAAAACAATTTCTTACATTGCTGTTTTTTTTTCGTTTCTGAATCATTTAAAATTACTGTTTCATAAATTAAAATTACACTGCAACGTAATATGAATGCGGGACTGTATAATTCTTAACGTCATATTCAACTGATGATTTAAGTTTTTAATTATCTCCATCAGGCGGAGTTGTAAAATCGAACAAAATATTGAGACGCTAAACTTTATTAATATAAATCATATATGTACCTTATTAAGACTATATTGGTTCATTAATTATTACAAGAAACATCACGCATTACATATTACAGTCAAATTTGGTGAACCTGTTGTTGCGTAAGTGTTAAACTCATCCGATCTCGAGAGATCATTGCAGTTAATTAATTTTAACAAAATACAGAAGCAGCGGTTTCTAGAAGACTGATAAAAACATTTTCTTCATATTAAATTATATTGGAATACTTTGGTTTTTGTTGTTATAATTATTTCAGAATGATGTAATTTTAGCTTCAAATGTAATTTTTCAGATTTGTATATTTGCTTACATTTTGTACGATTTCCTTTACACGAAGTAGTTATAAATAATTAATTGTAATATTTGTATCACAAATTCTCCACACGGTTTACTTTGATCTGTTCTGTAGCCGTTTATTTTTTCGAAACAGTGTACATGTTGCAACGAGTTCCAAAGAAGCGAACGCGTCGATGAACCAATCAAGGCAAATGATGTATTAGCGAAAGAGAATAAATTGCGATATCACTTGTGTATGTGTACAGTGGATGTCTATAGATATTTATATACACCTAGTTTCGCAGCTTGGTTGTTTCAAAATACGAAAATACGAGCCTATTGGCTCATTCCGAGTTCATCCTTGTAAGAGCTCGCTACTAAGTAACTAATGCAATGATTTCGTTTGCCAAAATAATTTGCGTGTTAACTCTGCAATACATCGCGAAACGGTTATTTTTTGCCAATCCCTAGTAGCCGGTAAATGCCATGTTTACGAGGTTGTGTGGTTAATCAGTTACAGACTTAAGGAAGTATTTTAATAAAAATGAAAAAGGAAGAATGAAATTGCATATTTGTGCAATGCTAGATTTATGTCCATTGTTATTCTATATTGTCTATGTACAGACAAATTTATTAATAACAATTCGGTGTAACAATGGATTTATTCAGCAGAATCAAACAGTTATCGAAGAATTGGTAGCACGCTGATCTGATTGGTCTAAATTTAAACTGCGATAAATCACAGGAGAGTGCTACCAATCCATCGGTAACCGTTTGCTTGCGCTGAATGCACCTAATAAGATGTACATCATCCACGATATATCCGATGCACCTATCATTATTGAACAAAACATCATCTCCTATTAAAAACTAGATCACCATGAACTAACTTTTAACTGGCGCAAATTTAAGGAATTTAAGAAGAATTTATACGTCCTGCGTAAGTTGAGCAAATAGTAGCTTCAGCAAATTTGTTAAGTTTGTTTAGTTTTATGATATCGATATAATAAAAGAAAAAGAAGAAAAATTGTAGTCTTCTTTATTAATGTTCTTTCATTTCCTTATTCAACTTTGATTTCGTGTAGATTTTGCAGGAGCTTAGACAACATTGTGCGATTATTAGTACTACTCATGTAGTAAAACACACTGCCGAGAACAATAAATATCCGATAAATATACTCTAATATTCTAATCGGAGCTGATTTTGACAGTAACTCTGTCCACATGATTATACCTGTATATATGCATGTTACGCATCTCGCACTCCAAATACTAAAGAACCTAAAGTGCTTATTTTTTTGACCTATATGTGAGCTGTATTTCGCAAACACAAACAATAGCTTCTAAGAAAGAAAAATATAAATTGAATGAACTGTTCTAAACAAATAGAATTGCTGTAACGTATGAAGTGATACTGATAGCAATTACTTCAACAGCTTTATGTCTGAAAATTTAAAACTGTAATAACACGCATAAAAATTATTACATTCGATTTATATTTATTCTTATTTGACCGTAAGTAGTTTTTCCGTGACAACATTAATACAATATTCAAATCTGTAAACTACCATTATAATTTCAATAACATCTTGAAAATAAGTGACACTAGGACATCTGATAAATCATTTTTACAACTAATTCACTAACTTTACGATTGCAAATTTTATCTCACCAGTAAAAGAGAACATGTATGTGTATGTATATTTTTAAGACATTAACAACGTTGTTTGTCTGGAGTATTTGGACTGTGGTCGTAATTATGTTTGTGAAATATTTAGTAACATATTTTATTATATCAGTTTCATTGACCT